>JAOWBW010001310.1:0-227682 GCA_026119855.1 Campanula takesimana | reverse complement strand
TGCCGCCGCCAAAGCCGAAGCTAGATTCTTGAAGGCTGGCCGCCCTAACCCTTTTGCTATCTTTCCCAAGGATGAGATGGAAGCCGCAGTTGAACACTTAATTCTTTCAGTTGCAGACAAGTGATGGTGAGATTGCCGATCAGGTACTCATGGATCCCACTCTTGCTAGTCAATTCTTTCTACAATTAACTGCTAGAGCCTAATCCTTCCTATGTTGAATTGGAGATTTGTGCCTTCACCTTCCATTCTTTTAAATGATGATTATTTGAGATTTCCTCTTCTTCCTTCTTCACCTCCTCAAACTTCAATTATCCCTATTCATTCTTTTCCCCTCTTTGATCCCATTGAGCTTGAAACCGCCCTTAGGATCTCTATGGGTGAAACTTAGAAGAGGCACACATTCTGTTGAAAGGTAAAGCCAAGATGCCTTCTTCCTCCCATCAATTTGATGATGCCATCCAAATTTCTGATGATGATAATTCCAGTGATGAGCACATCCCTCCCTATACTCCTTCTGATGAACCGCCCTCTTCAATTCCTTCCTATCCAATTCTACCTCTTCATGCTTCAACCGCCGATTTGATAGATGCGGTTAGAAATATTCAATTTCATCAACAAACCGCCACTTCTCGGTTTGACACTCATCTCCTCACCATTCAATCTGATCTGATGCCATTATGGGGAGGAGTAAATGAGAGATTTGAAGATAGGTCAGCCACAACAGCTAGATGAGAGACTGAACTTAATCTTGGAAAATCAACTGGCCCTTCAAGATCTTGTCAGAACCAACAATGATCTTGGCAACTTAAAGTTTCAAGCCGTTGATGCTTCACTTCATCTGTTGTTGAGAAACTGGATATTCTGGCCCAGCATGCGCTTGATTCTTCTGAGCTTATACTTCATAGAACCGGGAACTTGTCAAACAAACCGCTGCAATTGAATTGAAGATTGATGAACCGACTGAAGTTCGGCTTCGTGCAGCTGACTTTGTTTTGAAACCACCCGTGGATCCGGTTCTAGAAATGTTGATCAAACCGCTCCCGCTGTTAATGTTCAAATTGCACAAGAACAAGCTGCTCAAGATGCTCAAACCGTTCAGAACCAAACCGCAGATGATGCTGCTGCTGCAAGGGTTCTGTTGCAGATGAAGTAGACTAACCCTCTTTTCTTAGTCTTTCTTTTTGGTATCTCTTGTAATTCATACATTGTAAGTTACTATCCTTTATATTGAATTATAATGAGAATGACTGCATAGCATTCTGTTTCCAAAACTTTGTTTATTCAAACTGCTTGTTTGTGAAACATGCTTGTATTCTTATAAACCTCATGCCTACATTCATCATGAATACCTACCTTTACGTTTGTTTTTGTTTTAAACATTCAGTTTAAACATGCATTTCTGATCCTCAAAATCATATCATTCTTTATGCATCTGAATGTATTTCTTTTCTATCTCTTATTCATTTCCTTATTTTTGATAGATTAGAAATCTATGATCTAGCATAGTGTGTGCATTGACTTGGGACATGCAATTTCATGAAATTTATTTCTGACATGTTCTTACCAAGTACAATGTTTTGCTATTATCATAGTGTTGTTAATGGCATCAATCAAATAGGGGGAGATTGTTAGGATTCATTGTTAGTGCACCCACCTATTTGATTGATCCATTCCACGTGTCTTTTTATGGACTTTAGGACCGCATGTAATGAAGTTCTACTTCAATTTTAGATAAGTCCATTTCTAGATTTTTTGTTTTCAAGCTGAGTATTGTTCGGTTGTATCATTAGCGGTTTAGTGCTTCAAGCCATCATTTTAAGAATGCCAGCATGGAGCTCTTCAATTCTCATCAAACGCAGTTTGCATGTTTGATGAAACCGCACATCAAGCCCATTCTCAAACCAACCGCCCTATGCTTGGTGAAACCGCAGAGCAATTATTGAAGAATTAAAGAGATGTCATTTATTCCTTAGACAAACATTCCCTTATTGACAGTAAAGGATGTTGTTATGTCATGTCAAAATAACTCTAAGTTAACTTGGAGTTTCTGCAAGGAATGTCGGTTTGTCCATCAGTTTAAATTGTTTACCGTTAGTCCTTTCTGCAACAAAGGACAATTGTCAGTAGTGGTGCAACAACTACCTAGGACTACAAGACAAAACCAAGGACAAAAATGACAGCTCAACCAATGGATTTCGACCACTGTACCCTTCAGATTTGATTCAAATCTTTACCCAACGTCACAAGGGTGCTCTGCCTATAAATAGCCTTCATTATTCAACAATGAAGGTTGCTGAGCTTCAAGAGATTCATTCCCAAGTATTCAAGTTTGCTTTGAAGAGTTTAAACCCAGATATTCATATCTTCAACCATCTCATTGCAAACCCAGTTCTTCATCAAAGCTTCAAGCCTAACAACCACTCATACTTAGCCTTTACACACAGAAAGAATTCTATTTGCTCCACCATCATTTAGATACTCAGAGCATTTGATTTCTTTCAACACACACACCCGATTTATATGATCATATAGATTATATACTTCGAAAACACCGGTTGTTATTATAGCTTAGGTTAGACTCATTGTTTAGAGTTTAGATTTATCTTGTAAACCTCCTCTAAATTAATACAAGTCTTATAGCTATTAGAAATCCTAGACTAACCATACTAGGTAGAGGACGTAGTTCATTTAGAACGAACCTCTTCAATTTTGTGTGTTTGATCTTTATTTTCTGTCTTGATATTTATCTTTCTTGTTTGTGGTCTTGAACTTGTTTCCATATACGAAATGACTTGAAAGATAGGCGTTTAGGTCATATCTCCAAAAGAAGAATTGACAAGCTTGTGTCAGAAGGAATCATAAATAAACTTGATATTCCTGAAAAATACTTTTGCATTGAATGCCTAAAAGGAAAGTTTACAAACAAAAAGAGAAAGGTATCCTCGAGAGCATCAAGCATCTCAGAACTAATACATACGGATATTTGTGGGTCATTCCTACTCCTTCTTGGAATGGTCAATAATACTTTATACGTTCATAGACGACTACTCTCGATATGGGTACATATATTTACTTCATGAAAAGTCACAATCTTTGGAACGTTTTAATGTCTTTTAAGGCCGAAGTTGAAAATCAACTAGGTAAGACTATTAAGAACGTTAGATCCGATCATGGTGGTGAATACTACGGTCGGAATGATGGTTCTGGGGAACAACGTCCGGCTCCTTTTGCTCGCTATCTTGAAGAGTGTGGGATTGTCCCTCACTACACTATGCCAGGTACGCCAAGCATGAATGGTGTAGCTGAGAAACGTAATAGAACCATTAAGGATATGGTAAGAAGTATGGTTTCTTGTACTTCTTTACCTCACTCATTATGGGGCGATGCTTTAAAAACCGCAACTTATCTTCTCAATAGAGCTCCCTCTAAGGCTACTAATAATAAAATCCCTTATGAATTATGGACGAATAAGAAACCGTCCCTAAATCATATTCATGTACGGGGTTGTCCAGCAGAAGCTAGGCCTTATAGGCCTAATGAGGGCAAACTGGACGCTAAGACAGTTAGTAGCTATTTTGTAGGGTATGCTGAGAGATCTAGGGGCTATAAATTTTACAACCCGAAAACTAGAACCTTTTTTGAAACGGGAAATGCTAGGTTCTTCTAGGATGTTGAATTTAGAGGGGAAATTAGGAATAATAATTTTGAATTTGAGGAAGAAGAATCCATTTCTATACCTCTTCCCATAGTAGTTTCAATTGAAAATCAAGTACTTGTACCTAAAATTCAAGAGGAACATATTCAAAATATTGACTCCCCTATAAATAATAAACAACATGAAAATGTTAAACATAATGAGGAAATTTAACAAACTCAAAATGAGGAAGAACCGGTGCCCTTAAGGAGATCCAATAGAGTAAGAAGAAGTGCCATTTCGGATGATTATGAGGTGTATCTAGCCAGAATGAAGACACTTAGGTTTAGTGGGAGATGCGCCTCTCACCTTCCATCAAGCCATTAATAGTCCTAATTCTCATAAGTGGATCAATGCCATTAATGAAGAGTTAAAATCTATGAAAGACAACGACGTTTGGGATCTTGTCCCATTACCTAAGGATGTAAAACCTATTGGTTGCAAATGGATATTTAAAACTAAAAGGGATTCACAAGGTAATGTGGAAAGATAAGGCTCGTCTTGTTGCAAAAGGTTTTACTAAAAAAGAAGGTATTGAATACAAAGAAACATTCTCTCCGGTATCTTCTAAAAACTCTTTTAGGATCATTATGGCATTAGTGGCACATTATGACCTTAAGCTTCATCAAATGGATGTAAAGACAGCTTTTCTCAATGGAGACATTGAGGAAACCATCTATATAAAAAAAAAACAGAAATGGTGGATGATTTAGAGCAAACTAATCAATTAGTTTGTAAACTTAAGAAATCTATTTATGGGCTCAAGCAAGCTTCTCGTAAATGGTATTTAAAATTTAATCAAGTAATTCTTTCATTTGCCTTTGAAACGAATCTTGGTGAAGATTGTATATACCATAAGTTCAGTGGAGTAAATTTATATTTTTAGTCTTATATGTGGATGATATTTTGCTTGCTAGTAATGACATGAACCTTCTTAAAGAAACTAATGAAATTTCTTTCAAACAAATTTGAAATGAAAGATCTTGGTGAGGCAGCTTTTGTATTAGAAATACAAATACACCGTGATCGCTCACGGGGTACTTTAGGATTATCACAAAAGGCCTATATAAGAGAAGGTATTACAAAGGTTTAGCATGCAAAA
Source organism: Campanula takesimana (assembly GCA_026119855.1). Lineage (NCBI taxonomy): Eukaryota > Viridiplantae > Streptophyta > Magnoliopsida > Asterales > Campanulaceae > Campanula > Campanula takesimana. Next base: position 222,886 of record JAOWBW010001310.1, on the reverse strand, counting down.
CTGTAAACCACATGACACCCCTGTTTCTAAAGGAGATAAATTCAGTCTCAATCAATGTCCCAAAAATAATTTTGAAACCAAGTATATGGAAAATATCCCTTATGCATCAGCAGTAGGAAGCTTAATGTATGCGCAAGTCTGTACTCGTCCAGACCTTGCCTTTATTGTTGGGATGCTTGGTAGATGCCAAAGCAATCCGGGGAGAGAACATTGGGTTGCAGCCAAAAGAGTGATGCAGTATTTACAAAACACTAAGGACTACATGCTTACATATTCAAAGTCGGATCATCTTGAGATCATTGGGTATTCCGATTCCGACTTTGCTGGATGCCAAGACAGCCGTAAATCAACGTCTGGTTATGTCTTCACATTAGCCGGTGAAGTAGTTTCTTGGAGAAGTGCCAAGCAGACACTCGTAACTTCCTCTACAATGGAAGCCGAGTTTGTTGCTTGTTTCGAGGCATCCAATCAAGGTATATGGCTGCGTAAATTCATTGAGGGACTCCGTATTGTCGATAGCGTTGAAATACCTATTAAGCTATATTGTGACAATATGGCAGCGGTTTTGTACTCCAATAATAACAAGAGTTCGTCAAAGTCTAAGCATATAGACATTAAGTTTCTTGTTGTAAAAGAAAGGGTACAAAAGGAACAAATAGAAATACAACTTATTGGTACAAACTCTATGTTAGTGGATCCGTTTACTAAGGCGTTATCACCTTTAGTGTTTCACGTGCATGTTGCTCATATGGGTGTAACAACTTTTGATAACCTTTAATATAATGGGAGTTTATGTTGTTCTTCATTTTATTGTTCTTTTATATAAAGTTTGATCTCATTTGGTTATAGTTGGACTAGTTGAAAGAATATGTATATATTCATTAAGTTCCATGCTACACATCTATACTTTTGATCTATGTCATTTAGTTAGGATTTGTATATGTGATTATAGTGGGTTTAGTTGCGAATCAATTACAACGACTGCCCCTTTAGTCCTATATTTATATGGCTAATGGACGAGATTGTTATAGATGACAACAAAGTGCACATTAGGGTTGTCATTTATGTTATATTCATGATTTAAAGGAAGAAATTTGTTTTGCAACCCAAGTGGGAGATTGTTAGAACATGATGGCTTGCAACACAAGTTAGTTAGCACTTCCATAAATAAAATCATGACAATATTAATATAAAGTATAGTCAATAAAAGTCAATGTGTAGAATATCTGAAATGTAATTTATCTATTTATGATGTGCAAAATGGTAAATTAACATTTGCTTAGGATGAATAGGTGTGGTCCCTAAATGAAGTGTCACCATGTTTACTATTTAAAGACCTCTCCATCAAGCCTAAAACATACTACATTCTTACTTTCTCTCATCTAAATTTAATTCATATTGTTGGAAGACTTTAAGAGATTAAGAGACACTCATCATTTAGAAGATCCATTCCCCTACATCAAGAACATGAATTCAACAGGTATATCTCACTTCCGCCTTCATCTTCTTCCTCAATCTTATTCTGAATATGAGTATGGCATTCGGGGATCATAAATTGTTCCATCAATTACAAGTTCCTATGGAGTTTCACCATTGTTGAACCTATTACAGCGAATGATATATTTGTTTCTACAAGTTGATGTTGCAATCCTTCATAGACGTCCTCGCGCCATCAGGTAGTTTGCTTGCCATAGACGTACTTACGCCATCTGAATGATGCCAAAGGATAATCGAACCCAGGACCCCACTTCAAGGGAAGCCTTTACTCTTGTTTCTTGCAACAGCCCCTGTCATTTTTTTTTTTTATTTTTTTTTTTTAAGAAAAAAAGGCTCTTATACACCCCCAAAAACATCCCTCAGAAAGACAAAGGTAGCACGTTTCACGTAAGTGTCCCATCCCTCGGAAAGAAAAAAGGTAGCATGTTTCCTGTGAGTGTTGCAGTCGATTTATTAAACTTGTTACAAAAATTATTTTCATAAGATTGACTCGTTGTATTATATGATTTGTTCGTTCATAATAAGTAATACATTTAATTTATTAAACTTTTTCGAAAATATGCTAATCTTGACTTTATTTCATGTGAATATTTTTTTCTTCCGAAACACAGTTATGAGAATATTGAAATGCAACTTTTCCCCTCAAACTTAAGTCCTACAAAAATCTTTCAATAAGCCCAAATCTTATTGTAATGTTACCTAGGCCCAACTCTCTCAGATGACTATTCCATATGAATTGGGCTTTCTATTATAGTAGTCCGCCATTCCCAGTTTAAGGTTCTTACTTTCTTTTTTGTTATGTCTCAGTTTAAGGTTCTTAGTTGCTTTATTCCTTAAATGGCAAATGATGAATAGAGTTTTGGACATTCTTGTCATCATAAAGTTCATATATTACAAAAAACCATCACTCACTCATCTACTTTTCACCCACTTGCTTTATGAATGGATAATTATATCCTCCACACACTACTTTCTTGACTCAAATTACTGTGATTTCTTAATAAGCATGTAAAATCAAACTAAAAACCTTAAACCGAGACGGGGGAGTAGTTTCAAACTTACATATCATATGACTTTAATAACTCGGGCAAATTGCATACTCCCTCTATTTCATACTCCCTCCGTCTCACTCGAATTAGGACAAATTTCTATTTTGGGTGTCCCATTCGAATTAAGACAACCCAAAAATGAAAATGTTTTATTTAATGGGACCCACATTCACACTCACAATAACTTTTCACTCATAATTCTCTACTCTACTTTCTCTCTCCTACTTTACTTTTCATACACACAACACCTACTCTACTAACACTTTTTCCTTAATCCCCGTATCCAACCCAAAAATCCTAATTCGGGTGGGACGGAGGGAGTATTTGGTTACAACATTTTGACTTTTAATGGTCAATAAAAATAAACTTTGACCAAATATTGTGTCAATTTAATGATCAAAATGAAATTCTAAAAATTACTATTGATAAATCACTTAATAATTTATCAATTACAAATTTTAAAATTTCACTTGAATGATTAGCAATGGTTGGTCAAAATTCATTTTTGTTGACCATAAAAATCAAAATGTTGCAACTTACTGAAACATGAAAACTGGAGAGTATTAGTTACTCAAATTTTGTCAACAGTTGCAATGCCAACATTTTATTTTTAGCAAACCCTTTTTTCACACTAACTTTTTGTTGTATTAAATTAAATTAAAAGAAGCTAACTTTCGTTAAATAAAGCTTTGCACATGATTTTGAAGAGCAAATTAGTCATTTTCTATGGCTGTTAACAACAATCTTAGTGTTTCTCCAAAATATAAAGGATATTAACAAAAAAAAAAAAAAAAAATCCCATCATTTACAGCCAGATCAATATATGAGGATGGAAGTCGAGTCTTGTGATGGCACAATTTTCGCAAGAAGATTTTGCCCCGCTCAGGTGCTTACGGTTGCTTTGCAATCTTCTTTAAGATAACCCGACTTTATAATTTCTGATAGAATCACTTCAAATCAAAAAATCTACGAACAAGGGGTGTTTAGAACTTCTGAACTTTTAGAAGGAGGGAGAGAATACTTCAATATGCTCTTAATTGAGTATTGGATGCTAGAATGATTGGTGTGTTTAGAAGTGACAAACTGGGGTCTTTATATAGATTTCGAAGAGTTCTGGTGTCCTTTCTGGAAATAGGTGTAATTCAGATCGGGTGAATCTGGGCTGTCTGATCGCACCTGATGGAACGGGCTGAACCACCTGATGGAACGGGTTGAACCAACCACCTGGGTGAGCTGGACAAAACTTTAAGGCTCCACAGCTCCCAGCGACCGATGCAAAGTGCGCCCTAAGCCGCTTCGCGGGTCATGGGTCAAATTTGAGATGATCGCGGGTCATGGGTCAATTTTGAGATGACCCAAAATTAACCCACTTAACCACTCGCTAGCATGGTTGGTGTGTTTAGAAATGACAAACTGGGGTCTTTATATTTATATAGATTTCGAAGAGTTCTGGTGTCCTTTCTGGAAATAGGTGTAATTCAGATCGGGTGAATCTGGGCTGTCCGATCGCACCTGATGGAACGGGCTGAACCAACCACCTGGGTGAGTTGGACAAAACTTTAAGGCTCCACAGCGACCGATGCAAAGTGCGCCCTAAGCTGCTTCGCAGGTCATGGGTCAAATTTGAGATGATTGCGGGTCATGGGTCAATTTTGAGATGACCCAAAATTAACCCACTTGACCACTCGCTAGTATGGTTGGCCCAATGGACCACTTAGCTTGGAAGTCCACACTTGATTGGTACCTCCTTAGATGAGTTGTATTAAATACACGCATCTTTATTATTTTCCAACCAATGTGTGATACATGACTTTTCATATTCACAACTCTTCAAATCTCATTACTAAGTTACATACTTTGAGCATTAATTTCTTATTCACCCGAAAATAGTTTTGAGAAAATAAATGCATTTTCTTAATCTACTCAAAAAGTAGATTACAATTTTGTAATTTGATTCATTTTCTAATTAATGAAACCCACTTGAAATTTAGGTCAAAATTAGGTCAAACCTAATTTTACAAACCCATTTCCAACATCCCAACAAAGCCTACCCCCACGCCTAGACCACGAACCACCAGCCAAACCATTCTATCATCCACTCCAATCCCCACCTTTTCTTTTCTTACAGTCGCCGCCATATCCACCGCCGTCAAGCAGCTCCCTCTCCCCCCACTTCTTTGTCTTTCCCAACTCTACTCCATTAGGAAATTTAGAGTTTAAGTTGGGATTTTAAAGTCTTTTTTTTTTTTTTTCTAGTTAATGTTATTGTTTTTTGTTGAATGTTTAAAGAGTCTCATCCATGAATTATTTGTAATTTGATTCGGGTTAAAATTGAATTGGCCAAAATATGTAGACTGATTTTAATTATTATGTTTTGCTACTCGAATACTACTGATGGCGTTGATGGTGAGTTTAGTGGTGTTGATGGTGGAAAAAGTTGGAGGTGGTGGATTAACAGTGATGGACTGGGTCCGGTGATTTCGGGGTGAAAGGGTGGTGGAAACCAGTGGAGGAGCAAGAAATCGAAGGAAGGGGGGGCAAAATATGTTGGAGCCAAGGAATGATGAATGGGGCCCCCGATTTTTTTTTTCTTGTGTTTCTATATACTGTACAATACAATTTTAGGCATAGACATATAGTTAAGTACTAACTTTAATGGTGAAAATAAAGCATATACGATTCAACACATATACTCCATTTGCCCTAAAATGATATTTTTATTTGCCATTTTTCATCGTCCCAAAAAATCCTTATCATTTTTACGGTTTAGGCTTAAAAGTGCACAAACAAATTGAATAGTCAAATGTTTAAAATATTTTGAGACAAATGGAGTATTACACAAAGTATCCAAAGATTTAACATATATAGTTGTTTAACATCGACCTTATTTTTACTCACCTACCTCACTTTTCTTACATAATTCCGTCTTAAAAATAAAAGTGTACTCCCTCCGTCTCATACTTATTACTATTTATTTTCCTTTTAGTGTCCCATATTTATTGCTACTTACCTAAAATGTTCTATCTTTCTCTCTCTTACTCACTCACAACAACTATCTACTAACTTGTTTTGTCTCTCCTACCCACTTACAACAATCACTTTTCCAACATATTTTATTAATCCTCGTGCATTCCCATTTGGTAGCAAAAAGTAGGGGACGGAAGGAGTAAATTATAGTGGGACGGGGGAATATATTTGTATGTACAGTGTGTATATATATATACACTTTAATTTTTTAACACACATATACATATATAGTTAACTACCATTATTGCAAAAAAAAAAAAAAAAAAAAAAAGAAAAGCCAAGGGGTGCAGTTGCCCCTGCTTGCCCCCTTGTGCCTCCGCCTCTGGTGGAAACACTACATACAATATTAACCGACTTAGGAAAGTGTTATAAGATGATAATATAATTGTGCAAAACTTTGTTTATTCACATATGAGCTTGAAGTATTATATACATGAGTTGCTTGTAGCCTAAGAAATAGAATCCTAACTAGAATTGTAAAGCTAAAGAATAGGGAACACTACATACAATATTAATCGACTTAGGAAACTAAATATTTGAAGAGATTGGATTTGTATCTATCATGCCCTCTCAAGATGGACGATCGGGTTGTGAGACCAATCTTAAATATTAGATCAAGGAACCAAGCATGACCAAGAGGCTTGGTTAATGTATATGCGAGTTGATCATTATTGTCTAGAGCAGTTTGTTATTTTGGTGTTTCTTGTGTTTTCTTACACTGTTTCAAAAATCAAAATACTTACTTAACTTAAACACACACACACACACAAGATTTCAAAAGGGTAAGAAGACTCATGGATATGTATATTAGGTGTCTCGGGTGAACACAAAATTTTCTTCCCAAGGCGTAAGTTGACCACCAGACTCATTATCCTTTACTTAAATGCCCTTTCATTGTTTGGGCATATATTAAACAATACTCCTTCCGTTCCAGAAAAAGTTGAAACATTTACTTTGAAGTTGGGAAATTAAGGATATAATATTATACTCACTCCGTCCCACCTCACTTGAGACCTAAGAGGTGGACACGATAACTAAGAAAAAAGAATAAACTAAGGAAAATTTGTAGTAGAAAATGAGGAGAGACAGTGAGTGGGGTTAAAAGTAGGGTGGTTGAATAAATTGTATGGTGGAAAATGAAGAGAGAGAATGAGTGGGTGAGGTAGATTGAATATAAAATTATAAAAGGATGACCATTTTGGGGAGTCTCAAGTGAAGTGGGACGGCCCAAAATGGAAATAAGTCTCAAATGAGGTGAGACGGAGGGAGTATTAAGAATGAAGAGTAGAGAGGAATGGAGAGAATTAGTGGGGGTGGAAAGAGAATGAGTGGAGAATAATGAGTGGTTGGGAGGAAGAGAGAGAATGAGTGGAGGATTATAAAAGTAATAAAAAGCTTCTATTTTTGGATTGTTGCAACTTTTGTGAAATACCTTAAATGGCAAAATGTTGCAACTTCTTTGGAACGGAGGGAGTCTGTTGACTCTTCCTTTATTTTTAGTCTGTCCCGCTTTGTTTGACTGTTTAATTGGTAATAACGTCATTTCTCACGAATTCGGATGTGGTAATTCGAGTCAAAATCTTCTGTGTGGCACTTTGTGTACCACTTTATGTGCCACAAGTGATCCAATGGCTGACAATTATTGAGATTGACATTAAATTAATATTATCTAAAAATGTGAACGGTTAGATTACGAGTGGTAAATGGAGTGACACACAAAAGTGGTACAAGAGATCTTCACTTCACTCTGATAATTCACAGTGCTGTACGTCTAGCCGGAAGATTGACGTAATTCCGCTTTTTAGATTGCACCTTGTGTATACCATTGTAAATTTACACTATACGTAAGTAGTACTCAATTCTTTATTTCCTAGCACAACTAGTTATTCTTTTAAAAAATGTGCATTAATTTTTCAATTTTTTTAAGAGTGCTACTATTCACACCCGCAAAATTTCTTAACGTACCCGCAATACCAATTCTTACAAAAATGCCATCAAACAAAATGTCATTACTAACCCTCTTATATTATACACCCTCGATTAGTTTTCCTCTATATTTTACTTATTCAATAATATTCCCGTCATTAAACACCACTTCTACCCATTAAAAACCATCATCTCCTCCTCTCCCAGTATGCTACAAACATGCCATATTTTCCCCTCTCTCTCTCTCTACCTATCTTCTCTAGTTCCCTGTACATATTAACCTCCTTAATCTTGTCAAATTAGGTTTACAAAAATCATATCAAACTAATTAAAACGTAATCTTCCTCTCACCAATGAATTATTCCAGCAAGCATTTGGTCTTTTCGATTGATGTCTTGTAGAAGAAGATGACAACTTGAACAGGTTGAGTTTCATAATGGTTCCCTAAATTCAAAATGTAAAGTCATTCATTTAATTCGAATTGCGGAGTCGATTTCCCTCAACTTGTGCTTCCTCCTGTGTTGGGTTTGTTCTCGAGTATTTCAATTTTTGTATGTATGCTGATCAGCTGAAGTACTAATATTTTCAAGGGTTTTGTTGGACTGCGAGATTTCTAATTAATGGGAACAAATGAGAAAATAAAGGGTAGTGAAGTGTATTGACATTAAATGAGCTGGACCAATTTAATGGGTGTATATATTAAGGGGTTTATTAAAATGGTAAAATGGAAAAGAGATGGTGTATTTAGAGTTGAGTGGATAAATGTTCAGGGTAAATTTAGTATTGCGGCAGCATTTTTGCGGGTGTGAATATCACTCCTTTTTTTAAATGATCACTATATATGCGGTATATACTTATATTTTAGAATGGAGAGACTACGAAAATGAAAGAAAAAATAAAAAATTGTGGCCTCCTGAAAAATTAATAAAAAAAGAATATAATATAGGAGTATTAACAAGTCTAACATAATGCAAGTTGAATTACCAACTTAGTTATATTTAATATTATCATTAAAAGAGCTTGAGCCCCCAACCCTACCAAGTCTGAAAATGGGAGCATAAAAATGTTGATGTCAGCTTTGAATTAGGGGAAACATTCACCAATAAGAGCTCCCAATTCTCCTTTTGGATTTGGGTACCTCAAAAGAATATTTGTTGTTGTTGGTTGCCATGTGAATATTTCACTAACTCATTGACCTGTAAATATAAATGTCTCATTCTTAAATACTCCCTACGTCCCTCCTGAAATAGGATTTTGGTTTTTTTTTTTTTTATTCTTTGACCATGTAATTTAAATAAGAAATAATCATCCTAATATAAATTTAAAAATTGTTATTGAGAGTATTATTAATTGTGATACAATAACAATTTTTATATTTTTATTTAGATTATTATAATTTCTTTAAAAGACTTGGTCAAAGTAAAATCAAGTTTACCAAAATCTTATTTCGGGCGGGACGAAGAGAGTATATTGGTAACTGGTGTAGGAGGAGATCGAAGTCTGAAGGCAACAACGCATGGGAGCCATAGGCCAAGCCGAACAGCGAGCGCCCGCTCGGGCTCAACCAGGCGCCCGCTTACCTCGTGTTTTCGGGGGTGAGTTTCTGGAGTGGACCGAGCGCCCGCCCGCCAGCAACCAGGCGCCCGCTCTCTTGTCGGGAGGAAAATAACCAGTTTTCGTTTTTTTGTTTTATGCGCAGATTAGTTAGGGTATTTTGGGCATTAATTGTTTAGTTGAGATATTTTATTAGACTAGAGTTTGTTAGTTGTTAGGAATATAAATACTCTTTGTTTTCATTGTATTAGGGTTAGCTTTTGATTGATTGAATTTATTCAAAGAAATTTCTCTCTTTTCTCTGGTGGATTCCGGGTTTTCTTGGTGGATTCCAAGGTAATTGTGTTAAGGGTTCATCGCTTGTGAACTCTTGTGATTAGTGTGCTAAATCACGAATACCTATCGCTTCCGTGCTGCGTCAGTTGGTATCAGAGCCTGGTTATATATCATGTCTTTTGCATCATACTGAAGTATTATGGGGGATCAGGCAACAAAGGCTGATATCGATGGTGTAACCACCGCTATCACTTCCTTGACAACGCAGATTGCAGCGTTGGTTGCCGCTCAACAAGGTCAAAACACTAATCAAAACTGTCATGGTGAGAGAGACAGGGTTGATCCAAGAGGACGTCCTAAAGGGACAGAAAATCGGGATGATGGGCATTCCAGTTCCAGATCTGATGACGAGGTTATTCATGAAATCGATCTTCGATTGGATCGTGCTCGACAACAGGAACAATATTTCCTAGCGTTAGATGACGAAGAACTCGATGAAGCGGACAAGCATGATCGACGTGTGCAGAAATATAAATCAATCAGAGATCTGAATCGAGCAGCAAGGGAGGAAGTGCTTAGGCAGCGACATAGGATGGAAGCCAAATTTTATGCTGACAAAGCCGATCACTACACTGCCAAAATTCAGAAACTGTAAGCGCGCAGATCTGCTGTTTTTGAACGTGCTGAAGAAGAACGTCGGGCTCAGTTCGAGGTATTGTTGCAGAATAACAAAAATTGTGCTGAAGAAGAACGTCGCGGGGAAAGTCTCCACCGCGTCGAGCGATTGAAGGGAAAGGATCAGATTCAAACGGAGGAGATTTAGTTGCAGTCAAGTCCGCGAATCAGGATCTACAAATATTGAATGAAAGTTTCAAAGGAGAGAAGATTAGTAATAACTTTCTGTCCGTGGTTGAAGATTCAGCTTCAGAAGAAACAATTTTAGAGTCGGTTTTGGTTGCCTCAAAGATCTCGGCATGGCGTGGTACAATTCTGATTACACACTATTACAAGTTTTTTATACCACTTTCTCTGTTACACAAGGGATATTGAGTTTTCACTCGCAAGAGTATGGCTGAAGGGTTGATTATTTATATGGAAAAAAAATTTCTACATCAAATTGTGCTTAAGGAGCGGGTCTACTCGAAATATTTATTCAAGTGGGACGGAAATTTCCAAACATCGGAGATGAACTCGGGGACGAGTTTTTTTGAAGTGGAAGAGACTGATGTAGGAGATCGAAGTCTGAAGGCAGCAGCGCATGGGAGCCATAGGCCAGGCCGAACAGCGAGCGCCCGCTCGGGCTCAACCAGGCGCCCGCTTACCTCGTGTTTTCGGGGGTGAGTTTCTGGAGTGGACCGAGCGCCCGTCCGCCAACAACCAGGCGCCCGCTCGCTTGTCGGGAGGAAAATAACCAGTTTTCGTTTTTTTGTTTTATGCGCAGATTAGTTAGGGTATTTTGGGCATTAATTGTTTAGTTGAGATATTTTATTAGACTATGGTTTGTTAGTTGTTAGGAATATAAATACTCTTTGTTTTCATTGTGTTAGGGTTAGCTTTTGATTGATTGAATTTATTCAAAGAGATTTTTCTCTTTTCTCTGGTGGATTCCGGCTTTTCTTGGTGGATTCCAAGGTAATTGTGTTAAGGTTTCGTCGCTTGTGAACTCTTGTGATTAGTGCGCTAAATCACGAATACCTATCGCTTCCGTGCTGCGTCAGTAACAGAATATGTAAAGGGCAAGGTATTCTATTATTGGGATAAGGCCTTGTTTATTAACACAATCTAGGTTTACTTTTTGTTTAGTTTAAGTTAGGAATAATAAGCTTTAATGTGTTTTCTTGTATGTAAGAACTCTTGCGATCGATAGGTTGCTATCTGCAGCGATATGTTACTTTTACGTACAATCCGTTGTTCTAGTACATCAATATTTTATTTCGCTAGTTATAGCCATAATTAAGTCAAAAGACATTTTTCAAAATTATGATTGGTTGAGATTAAAGTCTCGACTCAATATATATTTTTCGTGACTAATTTATTCATGACCAATACTCCCTCCGTCCCAAAACAAACTGCACCCTTTTTGAAATGCACGGGAATTAATAAGTGGATAGTTGTTGTGAGTGGAGAGGAGAGAGAAAGTGGGGTAGAGAATAGTAAGTGGATAGTTGTTGTGAGTGGAGAGGAGAGAGAAGTAGTGGGAATCTTTTCCATTTTGGGAAAGTGAGACTTACCAATGGGACACCCAAAAGAGAAATATGTGCAAGGTGTTTTGGGACGGAGAGAGTATATTCTAAGAAAAACTTCGTGAAAAGACTAATATATTATTCCGTTGTAACAGAGGAGCAAATCTGTTAAAGTTACAGTTTAAATCTGTATATTTTTCATTCTTCTTTGTTATTTTGTTCAACTTTCGAATCTAATTTAATTCAGTTTGTATCCCACCATTCATTTTTGACAAAAACTTTTGTGAGACGGTCTCACACGTGAGACGGATATTGATGAGAGAGTAAATGGTTTTCCCCCTTATGGGCGGGATGGGTAAACTCATTTCTTCTCTCAACAAGATCCGTCTCACAGTGTGAGACCGTTTCACACAAGTCTTCCTCTTCATTTTTTCTTGTTATTTCATACCAATGTATTGCATTACAGAAATCACGTGTCCTCGACCAAGTTGTCTTATCTTGTGAATACTTTGCACCCTTTTACACCTTCTGTTAGAAGAAAAGAAGATGTTATACTTCAAATACGCAAAAATTAGAAAAGCTAATTAACTTGAGAAAATTTTGGGGGAAACTAGTTTCTCCCTAATTTATAAAAAGTCCTGTTTTTATAGGGGTTAAAGTTTAAGGTTTAGGGTTTAGGATTTAGGGTTTAGGGTTTAAAGCTGAGGGTTAAAAAGTGGACCTTTTATAACTTATGGAGGAACTAGTTTCCCCCAAAATCAACTCAATTAACTTTACCTTATATATTTATAATTTTGTCAATATTGGCTAAGTGGAAAGAGACCATAAATTAAAAGACAAAGACTTGGGTGAGACCGTCTCACCTTGTGTGACGGATCCACCCATGGATCATCCATAGATCATGCCCACAACCCACAAGCCTAACCCGCCCAGCAGCCCCCTTCCTCCTCCCAGCGCGCGACCCGTGGCACACATTTAAAAAAAAACCTCCCATAATTTTAAAATGCAATATCTTGTGATCTTGAAGTCGAAAAAAAATCTAAAAATACCGGTGTGTTCGTCTCGACGAGACATAAAACTAGATAGGTCATGATATAGTTTGATTTTTTTTTTAAAAAAAATATTTTTTAACACACAAAAAAATTGGGTTGCTCGTCTCCTGAGATGTAACACGTTCTTAAGAAGAAAGTAACAGTTTGGTTTTAAAAAAGTAACACTTTATTGTAAGCTGTAACAACAGTTTCGCAAAATAATATAAATAGTTTTTGTGGTTAGAAAAAATAATAATTAAATGTAACACAGTTCATATATGATTGTAATATGTTATATAGATGAATGTAACAGTTTATAGGTTAAATGTAACATTTTTTTAAAAAAAAAAAAAAGAGTTAAAAAATCATGAATATAAGAGTTTTTGTATTTCAATTGAATATAAAACCCTAAAAAAGTGTTACAATTGAGAAAAAAAAAGGGTTACATTCATTTATTATAAAATGTAACATTAGTTTAGTTGTCTATCTTATGTTACCTTTAATGAATTTCAGTAAATTTGTGGTACATTTTTGGAAAAAAAAAAATGTTACATATGAGAAAAAAGTGTTACATTTCTTTACAAAAAGTGTTACTTTTGCTGGCGAGTAAAAAATGACCGGGAAAAAAAGTTGGAAGGCAAAAAAAAAAAAAAAAAAACGGCTTGGCTGGCTGCCTGTGAGCCGTGAGACGGTCTCACAGGAGACCGCCCCAAATTAAAATTATAACCTGAAAGAGCCGAAGTTTAACTTATGAAATGGTAACTCTTCGTTAGCAGAAGGGTATTTGATTTTAAGATGATGTTGCTAGTATTTTAAAAATTGTTTAATCTTTAAATTTTCATGTAGTCCAGCTTAAATAATAATTTTAAGAGGCTTTGACCAATAAGTCCTTCAGCCAAATAAAAACGACCACTCGCCAAAAAGCCCTTATAACTTTCGCTGGACCAAATTACCCCTCCTCACCGAAAAGACGCGCGCGCCAAACTCAATATGTACGCACGCCTCTTAGACTATGAGCAATGGTTTCATACACAAAAAAAAATTCAACACCCACTTTTAACACTTTATCCTATCCACCTCATCTTTCATACACCCCTTTCATACACCCCCCCTACAATGGTTAGTTGGAAAAAAAAATTCATCTCCCTCCCACTCATCATTCTATACCCCACTACTTTATTTTTATATATTATTGAGTTAAAAAAATTAAATCTGAAAATCCATGGACCAATCATGTCCTTACACGTGTTTCAAACAGGAAAAAAAAAAAAAAAAGCCGCCGGGCCGCGCCCACACGCGCCCTGTCGGGCCGTGTGGCGCACGCGCCTTTTGCGGTCCAATAAGGCCTCGCCACGTGGCCTTGACGCCAGCCTTCCCCAAAATTCAACCGGTATGAATTTTTTCATACCCACATTTCATACACCAAGTTTCATACCACCCCCACAATAGTTTCATACCCCTCCCCAACTTTCATACACCTATTCATACCCCCATTGTGGGTAGTCTTATGTTTGCTGCTCTCTCTTGACAAAAAAACAATAATGCTGCTCTCTCTATCTCTCCACTCCTCTCCCTCTCTCTCTCTCTCTCTCTCTCTCCTCCACTCCTCTCCCCCCTCTCTTTATCTCTCTTTTACTTTTTCCCATTAAAATTTTAAAACGATATATCTTGCAATCTAGAAGTCGAAAAAATAATTTGACACCACCAAATTATTTGTATTGTTGAAACGAATCAAACAAGTATATGCAAGTTATGATTCAAATTTTAAAAATAAAAATTTCATTTTTCACTTGTAAATAATTGACAAATCATTTTCATTTCTCAATTAATTTCACATTTGAATGATTACTCAGTTTTACACACTTGTGTCATTTTTCATTTATCACTTATAAAATTAATTCTCAATTGATTTCACAGTTGTATGATTTCACAATTATATGATTTCACAGTTGTATGATTTCACATTTGTGTGATTTCACAATTGTGTCTTTTTTTATTTATTTCTCAATTTTTCACAATCATTATAATAACTGAGACATGCATTTCACAGTTGTTCACACATGAATATGAATATAATAACTGAAACATTCATTTAACAGTTGTTCATAATTGAGTAAAAACTAATAAAATCATCTCTCATTTTTCACAATTGATGACTCAATTTATCGGTTTAATTATATAATAAATAAGACATTCATTTCTCAGTTATTCACATATGAATTTGAGTACAAGAACTGGTACATTCATTTCTCAGTTATCAATTTTTCTCTGTTGTTAATATAATAATAAATGAGATATTCATTTCTCATTTATTCACACACGAGTTTAATATAAGAATTGGTAAATTTATTTCCCAGTTGTTAACACATGAGTTGAGTGTAACAACTAAAAAATTCATTGCACAATTTTTATAAAGGATACCCATTTTCAGAACTATGTGTTGTCAAATGCTCTTTAAACAATTGTGAAATAAATTTTATCTCTTTTTTTTTTAATTAAAAATGGATAATTGTTCAATTGTGAAGAATTAATACTCCTAACCAAAAAAAAAAAAAACACAAAAAACAAAAAAAAAAAACAAAACAAAACAAAACAAAACAAATGTGAGGTTGTAGTGTTAAATATATAATAGTCTACTAATGGAATAAGTGAGAAGCTTGGCATAGTGGTTAGGAGGTTTAGTCAAGACCAAGAGGTCTTGGGTTCAAACCCCCCGAAGAGCAAATAATTTTTATTTATAATACTTGGGGTTGTAGTGGGTGAGGTCCGGCGGCGGCAGGCGCCGGAGGTAGGGCGGCGGCAGCAGGTGGAGGTCCGGCAGCTGGCGGCAGCAGGCGGCGGTGGTTGGAGGTCCGGCGGCGGCTGGTGGCGGTGGGTGGCGGCTGTCAGTCAAAGTCAAAGGTCTAGTAGGCGGTCAAAGATGGTCAATGGTTAAAGGTGTAATAGGATTTTATTTGGGCTAGGGGTATTTTTGCCATTTAAAAAGGGTGAGGGATTTATTGGTAAAATTGATTTCAACCCAAGGACCCTAAGGTAGAATATGAAATGTTGTGTTTTTATTGGCAAATACCATATTTCCTAAGGGACTTATTGGTAAAAATCCCTAATTTTAACCAAAGATTTATAGACATAATTACCCTCAAAATATTAAAATTATTCTTAAGAACATCTGTTAGAATCATTTAAATTTCATAAGAATAATTAATTTTCATAATTTTTTTGTCAATTTTCATTTGAGCCCATCATAAAAATTAAAGTCGGTCAGTTTTTTTACGACATGAAGAATTAGTTAATTCTAAACTTTTCTTCCGTTACTACAACAAAAATGGCCTTCTATTTACTGGGACTTTTGCATGTGTTGAATATTTGTGGCGATTTTAGAAAAAATACTGCTAATTTCCAACACTTTTGATTAAGTGCCGCAAATTTTCAGCACTTTTTAATCATGTGCCGCTAATTTACGGAACGTTTTATAAAGTGTCGCTAATTTTTTTTTATAAAGAGCCGCTAAATTTACCTCACTTTATATTAAGTGTCGCTTATTTCTGGCATTTTATAAAAAAGTAAAATTAGCGGCACTTATAAAAAGTGCTGGAAATTTAGCGGCACTTGCTTAAAAATGCAGCTAAATTTGCGGCACTTTTTATAGGTACCTCTAATTTTTTTTCTCTTTTTAGTATGTGCCGTTAAATTTATGGCACTTTTTATAAGTGCCGCTGATTTTTGAATTTTTTTAGTAAGTAACGTCAAATTTCAGGCACTTTTTATTAGTGTCGCTAATTTTCTTCACTTTTTATAAAGTGTCACTAACAACAAGAAGTTTGTTTTAAAATTCGTATTTGCTTTTGAAATTTAATCATATTTTTCATGTAACTTGACTTTAATTTTTAAATATATTAGATTTATATGGACTACAGTCATAAAAAAAATGTATAAATACAAGCTTATATGTTATAATAAATAATTGTATTTGAATTTTTATATAAAAAAAGATTTAGCCTAGCGATAGAAAACTAGCTTCATATACATGAGGTTTTGTATTTAACCTCATTTGAACTTCATATCTTTGGTTCGCGTTGTAGACTACGTCTCCATCAATATATTCTTCAATTGCATCCCAAAGTTCTTTGGTTGTTTCACATTGCATAACTTGTTGTTTCAGTGAAGTGCTCAAGGTACTTAGAAGGATGTTCCTTGCTTTTCTATCAAGCGCAACTCTTCTAGTTTCTTCATCAGTCCACTAGATTTGGGTTTCTTGAGAGTTGGAGTAGCAATGTTGGTAGTTGGATCTAGATTGGCCTTCATTGGAAAGTAAGGTCCAAGGATCATACAGTCACGAAGCATTTCACCAACAGAGTATAGATGGGTCAACATGCTGAACTTCCACTCGTCAAAGTGATCTTCATCAAAATTAAAGTGGAACATGAGTATAGTTTGCTGTTGTTATAGGTTTTGAGTTTTCTATATTGAATCGGCACCCAAGCTGTTAAGCTTGAAAAACACAAGGAAGTTTTATAAAGCTGTTTGCTCTGATACCACTTGTTGGTCAAAAAAGGCAACAAGGGTATAAAAAATAGCTAGATGGGGGTGAATAGCTGTTTTGATATTCTTTTTCAAACCCTTGAAAATAACAATTGCAAATGCGCACTAAGTCCTTTAAGCGTTATGATATGTGCCTAAGTGAAAGAGTGAAATGCACAGCGAAAATTTGTTTAAGTATTGAGGCGCAAAGATCAAAAGGTGCGCACACACACACACACACACACTATAAGTTTTGGCTCAAAGGGTGGATGACAAGTTTCTAAGGCAATTTCCAAACAAACATAACACAAATCAATTCAATCAATCTACAATGAGTAAACAAGTAAATAATGTAATTGACTTAAAAGTAAAAGACCAGTAAATAAGTACACGCTATTTAGAGAGGTTCGATCGTGAAAAGAACTACGTCCTATACCAAGATGGTTAGTCTTAGATTTTCTAATGGAAATCTTATATTAAGAGTTGGTTACAGATTACAAATTTTTAGTACAATTAAACTTAAAGATCTATATCTATGAAAGAACAAATCATAGACTAAACTAGTGTATCTCTTCAAGAAAGATCTAAGTGATCAACTTGAAGAGGTGCGTGTGTATTCTTAAATTCAAAGCTCTTTAGATCTAGAAGATTTAGAGCACAAGAATACTAAGGTGTTATTGCTTGAGGATCTAGGCTAAGTATAAAGGTATGAAGGTGTTCTTGAGAAATTTGGGAATCCAATGAGCAATCTTCAAATCCTCAAAGTATTCTTGAGAGAACAATTCTTAGCAACTAAAAATGGTTGTAGTTATAGGGTATTTATAGGTGAGCTCTTGGAAACTAGCTGTTGAAATTCCTTGTGGATAAGTTCAAGGAAAATTGTGTTGGAGCTCGCTGATTGGAGCACGGTGTCCTTTTATTGCCGTTAGACACATAACATTTTATACCCGTTGTGGGTAGATGTTCTCATTTTAATGCGCATACATGTTAGTTTCCACCGTTGGGTCTTTGGCGTAGTTTGAATCTTTGAATTCTTCAACTCTTCAAGTCTTCAGAATTCTTCTAAGCGTTGAGAAAGATTTCATGAGGCGCATCATAAGGGGTGCATGTGATTAACATTTGGGCGCCTAGTTTGAGCGCTTGTTTAAATCCCTTGGCTCAAACTTGATTCAATCCCTTGGCTCAAACCTTTTTAAGATTTTCCCTATCTCAAAGCCTATACTATCTAAATAGATTATCTAAAAAATGAAGTATCAATACTTCTTACATATGAGCCTAAAGTTCATAAAATACGCGCCAGATAGGGCCTTTTTTACGGACAACAACAACAACAACAATGCCTTAGTCCCAAAATATTTTGGGGTCGGCTAACATGAATCCTCATATGTCATCGTGATAAAAGGAAGAGAGAGAGAGAAAGAGAGAGAGAAAGAGAGAGAGAGAGAGAGAGAGAGAGAGAGAGAGAGAGAGGGAGAGAGAGAGAGAAAGAGAGGAAAAAGATGGAGAAAATAAAATAAAATAAATAAATAAATAAATAATAAAAAGTACGATCAACCCCCATCATTCACATGAATTTTTGCCCTCCACTCCGGCCTCTTCCACGCCACATCTTCATCCACTCCGAGTAAACTCATATCATTTCCAATCACCTTAATCCAAGTTTGCTTGGGTCTTCCCCTACCCCTCGCCATTTTATCACTTCTCCACTCTTCAGGCCTCCTAACCGGTGCATCACTCGGTCTCCGTCTCACATGACCAAACCATATTAGACGATGCTCCCTCATTTTATCCTCAATGGGCGCAACTCCTACTTTACCCCTGATTACCTCATTTCTCAATCGATCTTTTCTTGTATGCCCACACATCCATCGTAGCATACGTGATGTGGCGGATTTTGTATATGTTAATTCCCTTATTTTCCTATGTATTTTGGTTCATTTTCATGTACTTTAGACTAGTTTTGATGTAACTTGGGATATTTATGTAATGGTTGGGCTTTAATGTAATCCGGGGGGTAGTTTAATCTTTTTATTGGTTATCCGGATGTATTATTTCATAACCTTCAAAGTCATATTCCAAAAAGTCAAGAATAGTCAAAGTCAAGGCAAAGTCAAAGTCAACCGAAGCGGAGGAGTATAGGATGAAGCTGCAATTTCTTGAAGTTGAAGTACTATTTTGCATTGTTGAAAAGTCTAGGGATTGTTGTGAAGAATTAAAAGACTGCAGGGACCAAACTGCAAATAACTGAAGTTCAGGGACTGAATTGCAAATTCTGGAAATTGGCCTAAGCCGTCCGTACACATGCGGCTGTTTTGAATTTTTTTTCTTTTCTTTTATTTTTTTTTATTCCTTTTATTTTTATTCCTTTATTAGTTTGGAAGGAGGATTAGGTTGGGGGGATCATTCTCTCTGGACTTGGGGAATACGACGTACTCTTTTTCTCTCTGGAGCTTTTGTAAACCATTAATGGAGAACTAAACTCCATTGCTTTGGGTTGTGATCTTGAACCTCCTTTAATTCAATTGAGGTAATTTTTCTTATTCTTTTGTTGATCTATTTATAATTTTGTCTGTTCTGATTCTAGATTAATATTTAGGGTTTGTGGATTTGGCCAATCCATTAGTTCTATTTTTTGATCTATGCTAGAATTCTCTGTTCTGTGCCAGAATTAGGGTTTTCACCGTAGCATCTCCACGAATTGTGTATGTGCCATAGCAATTCGGGGAGTAGGCAAAATTAAACGATTATCTAGTAACCTAGAAAGCGTTCTTGATCTTAGTCTCTTAAATTGAATCAATTAATTCTGCGATCTAGACTGTGCCAGTTAGATTAATTTATTAATTAGGGTTTATAGTGAGTGTGCCACTGCTATAGACTAATCTGTAAGAAGAGACAGAGATTGCAATATATCTCGTGATCAAGTGAATAGGATTAACAGAGAAATAGAAGTACCAATGAAATTGAATTAGAGGACGGGGATAGTAATCAACCTGAAGTGCTTTTAAATCATTGTTTTAATCACATTTAGTTTAATTTCTCGTTTAGGAATTAAGTACAATCAAAATCAACCCCCAATCTGGTCAAGTGACTGTTCGCAAATAATCATCGTTCTTCGTGGATCGACCCTGACTTACCCTAATTACATTATTAGTGGCCGAGTTTAGGTCTAATTTAGTAGGTGTGCGACTAAGCCTACCAAATTTTGGCGCCGCTGCCGGGGAGCGGTGTTATTGTTTGCGTTCTTTTTATTTTCTTATTTGTTTATTTTTCTTTTAGTTCTTTATTTGTTATCTCTTTAGTTATATTTATTACTTATTATCATGTAGTGTGGAAACGTGTATGGTCCACACATGTTCTACTAACGATTTGATTGTTCCGTTTGATCCAGAAATCGAAAGATCTTTCAGGAAAGGACGACAACAAAGCAGGAGAGTCAAGGGGATATTGTTAGCTGAAGAGATGCAGACCGGAGATAATGCAGGTGGTGGTGGCGCTGGTGAAGATAATGCTGGTAATGGTGGCGCTGATGGAAATAATGCTGGTGCTGGTGGCGCATGCCATAGACAAGCAGTCCCACCACAGATATTGAGGCAAAGGACTGCCCTGAATTGGAATGAGCAACCACATGCCGTCCAATTCCCTGCCTTACCTGCCGGAATGACATTTGAGTTGAAGCTGGGGCTACTGAACCAGCTACCGCACTTCACAGGGATGCCCGGAGAGGATCCTAATCAGCACATCTCACAGTTTGTGCAAATCTGTCAGAGTATGAAGCCGGCAGCGCTTCCGATCGAGCACCTATTATTGAGGGCGTTTTCTTTCACACTGAAAGATAACGCGAATGGGTGGTACTATCACTTGCCACCCAACAGCATCACGACATGGCAACAGATGAAAGAGGTATTCCTAGAAGAGTTTTTCCCTCAGGACCAGATTAATGTTATGAAGAGGGACATCAGCGATATGGAGCAAAAGGCAGATGAGACCCTATATGAATACTACAACCGCTTCCACAAGATTTGTAGGAGTTGTCTGTATCACGGGTTTACTGATGAGCAGCTGATCGTCTATTTTCATGGAGGGTTAACTATTCAGGATAAACGGTTAGTGGATTCATGCTGTGGGGGAAGTATCTTGAATAAGACCACTGAGGAAGCTAAGAGGTTGATCGAGGAGCTAGCTAAGAGTACAAGGACCCATGGCAAGAGGTCTAATGTGAGACAAGTTAGCGCAGCGGGTTCTAGCAGTGGGTTGTCCAATAAGTTCGAGACAGATATGGAGGATCTTAAGGGCATGGTTAAACAGTTGGTTCTGGGACAGACACCGAAGCCTTGTGGTATTTGTTACGACATCACACACCCTACAGATTTATGCCCTTCCTTCCAGACGGGCGAGATGGAGGATGTTAATGCAGTTGGGTTTGCGCAGCAGGGACAGAGACCGATGTGTACCACCTATAACCCCAATTGGAGAAATCATCCTAATTTCAGATGGGGTACAGGTCAGCAGCAGAATCAGTCGGGTGGTCAGGGACAGTAGTTTGGTAATCAACAGGGTTATCAGCAGTAGCAGCAGTACCAGGGTAATCAGTTCAACTCTTATAGACCGCCATATCAGCAGCAGCAGCAGCCGCCACAGCAACAGCAGCAGCAGCCGCAGCAGCAGAATGCTCCGGGACAGTCTACAGAGGCATTGCTGAATTCTTTAGCTCAGAGTGTTAGCACTATGAGCCAGAATTTTCAGCAGTATCAGCAGCGTACAGATGCAAGCATTGGTAACTTGGAGAAACAAATGGGTCAGGTAGCTGATGCAGTGGGACGGATAGAGGCTAGGGATTCGAGGAAGTTGTCATCACAGACTGAACCGAATCCTAAGCAGAGTGCATGTGCAATCACTCTTCGAAATGGTAAGGAGTTGCAGGATAAGGTTGTAGCTGAGGAACCGGAGGTTGAGGTTAAGATTTCAGAGCCAGTACAGAAGGTACCAGATTAGACAGAAGTTGCACCAGAGGTTAAGGCTCCTGTATATGAGCCTGAGGTTCCATTCCCAGAGGCCTTGAAAGAACATCGAAAGCCGGAGCCTGACAAGGCTATTTACGATACTTTCAAGAGGTTAGAGGTTAATATTCCGTTCTTGGATCTTCTTCAGACTGTCCTGAGGTATGCGAAGTTTTTGAAGGAGTTGTGTACTCTGAAGAGGAATCAGAAGGATAGGAGTAAGAAGAAGGTTAAGGTTAGTGAGCATGTATCTGCAGTGTATCAGAGGAAGTTGCCTAAGAAGTGCAGTGACCCAGGGATGTTCGTGATTCCAGTTACTTTGGGGGATGCTTCTGAGCATAAGGCGATGTTAGACTTGGGGGACTCAATCAACGTCATGCCCTATGCGTTGTTTAAAACTCTTAAGTTGGGACCACTGCAGGACACCAGAGTCGTGATACAGCTGGCGGATAGGTCGAATGCCTACCCAAAGGGATTGGTAGAGGATTTTATTGTTAGAGTGGGGAAGATGATATTTCCCGCGGATTTCTATGTTCTTGAGATGGAGACGGATCCAAAGGCTCCCATACTGTTGGGGAGGCCTTTTATGTCGACTGCTCGGACAAAGCTTGATGTGGCTAATGGTTCTTTGACAATGGAATTTGATGGGCAAGTAATGGTGTTCAACCTCTTTGACTCTATAAAATACCCTAAGGATACGGAGTCGTTATGTTTCATCGATGTGATCGAGCCATTGGTAGAGGAGGTATTTGAGGTGTCTAGTGGAGATGATGATCTCAAGACCACGTTAGAGAACGCGTTGGGGTATGCTAATTTGGAGTTTGACATCTCAGATTCTATGAAGGAAGCAGTGATGGGTCTTACAGAGAGTGCCATGTTTGCTACCACGCCGGGTCATGGTCACATGAAGCTAGAGGTTCCGATGGAGAAGCTTGTTCCATCTATAGAGAAGGCACCGGAGCTTGATTTTAAGGTCCTCCCTGAGAACCTTAAGTATGTTTATCTAGGTGAGGGAGAGACGCTTCCGGTAGTGATTTCTAGCAAGTTGACTGAGGATCAATAGAAGAGGTTGATGGAGGTGATTCGGGAGCGAAAATCTGCGATTGGTTGGATTATTGCCGATCTCAAGGGCATTAGTCCATCTTTGTGTATGCACCGGATCAACCTAGAGGAGGGTGCGAAGCCGGTGAGGCAACCACAGAGGAGGCTTAACCCGCCAATGATGGAGGCGGTGAAGAAGGAGGTCCTGAAGCTACTACAGATGGGGATCATCTATCCCATCTCTGACAGCGAGTGGGTGAGCCCCACACAATGTGTGCCCAAGAGGGGTGGGATCACGGTCTCCCGTAATCAAAAGGGAGAGATGGTTCCAACCCGGGAGCTGTTGAGTTTTGAGCAAACATGCACAGCGGAATAAACCCAAAAGCCTAGATCCGATCACGATGATTAAATTAATATGGAGATGAATTTAGAACACTAACCGTGACAGAGCTTTAAAATTCTGAGATCTTCAATCTTTGTTCTTCGCGCTTCTTCGAATCACGAACGTAGGAACGACCGCAAAACTTGGATCACGAACTTTGAAGGAGTTGATGCCAACGCCCTCTATGTTTATCCACACGCGAACGAATTTCAAGAAGGATTCTTGTACCGGATTGCTAGACCCAATAGAAACTATTTCTATTATGAAGGCTATATGAAAAATCAATGTTCTTGTTCTTGAGGAAGAAGAAGAACTTATTTTTCTCTCTCTTGGAGGCTCTCTAATTGATATGGAATCAATCTCTACTTATTAGGTCGTTGTTAGGATTTTATATACTTATTAGTCCTAAACCTTTTAGGAGAAATAGGTTAAAACCCGTCACAACACGAAATCAGTTATTGGGCCCGAACAGGGCCTGCTCGGCCGAGTCCTTTGAGGTGCTCGGCCGAGCACCTTGCTCCAAAACAATCTGACCTTCTGATGGACACTCTCGGCCGAGTCTTATGAAGTGCTCGGCCGAGCACCACCAGAATCCTGATTTTAGCCTTTTAAATAATTCGTTCTCTTGTGTGTGACCCCATAGGATTATATTAAGTTGGCAATGAGCCCAAACACATTTGTGCTCATAAATCATGAGCGGACTCTAGCAAGACATCATGACTACCCAATTAATATAACTTGTATAAGTTCATGAATCCTTTATAGAACATATTACAATCTCTTTGTTTCACGATGTCTATTGAACGTAAGCCATGGTCAATGGTCAACTTACAATGTTCAATGCTTTCTCGATCCAGAATGTATTGATAGTACAAATCTTATTTGAGCACGGCCATGCATTTCATCAACACCATTCTTCGAGTGGCCAAAGATTGACATCTCTCTCTTACGAGGGACAAATCCCTTCTTGATTTATTACCTTTCCCTACATGAATCCGATTACGCCAATCACATTTTTTATAGCTACCCGATTAGGGGTAACGTTTGAATATGTCAAACGTAATGTTCATCAAGTGGAAGACTGTGATAATCTCAGGTCTAAAGATTCCAGTAATATAACTATATGAGACTTAATTATGACATTGTGACCATGACATAAATCTCATATGGGTCAGTCCAGTATTTGGTCTCCAACAAATACCCATAAGTTTAATTGTATCCCATACACCATAATCATCATATGATTATCTATTAAACTTATACTAACAATTAATCATAATTATCAGGGACGGGGATTATTATAATAAACATGCAAATGATATAATAATCAAACATTCAATATCTTTAATATAAATAACATTAATCGTTTTACAAAACGTGCCTAGAGCATACAACACCAACAATCTCCCACTTGCACTAGGCCTAATTAATGTATCGAATACCATAGACCTAACATGACCATCATGCTTTGCTTGTGGAAGACCCTTTGTCAATGGGTTGGCAATGTTATCATCAGTCGGTACTCTGCATATATTCACGTCACCTCTGTTAATGATTTCTCGAATGACATGGTAACGCCTAAGTATGTGTTTGGACTTCTGATGGTTTCTTGGTTCCCTTGCTTGGACAATAGCACCATTATTATCACAATAAAGGTCTATTGGATTAGCAATGCTAGGAACCACCTCTAGTTCAGTAATGAACTTCTTGATCCAAACAGCCTCTTTAGCAGCATCTGATGGATCAATATACTCAGCTTCAGTTGTAGAGTCTGCGGCAGTACTTTGCTTAGAACTCTTCCAGCTAACAGCACCTCCATTAAGCACAAATACAAATCCAGATTGCGATCTAAAATCATCCTTGTCGGTTTGGAAGCTTGCATCTGTGTAACCACTTACTACAAGATCACCTTCCACACCTCCATACACCAAGAACGAATCTTTAGTCCTTCGTAAGTACTTAAGAATCGTCTTGACTGCAATCCAATGATTTTCACCAGGATTTGATTGGTATCTACTCGTCATGCTCAAAGCATACGAGACATCGGGTCTAGTACATATTATGGCATACATGATTGATCCAATTGCAGAAGCATATGGAATCCCAATCATTCTCTCACGCTCATCAGTTGTCTTAGGACACTGATTCTTGCTTAGAGATATGCCATGACCTACTGGCAAATTTCCTCTCTTAGAGTTTTCCATGCGGAATCTCTTAAGAACTTTGTCAATATATGTATCTTGACTTAAACCAATCAATTTCTTGGATCTATCACGATAGATCCTAATGCCAAGGATATAAGCGGCTTCTCCCATATCTTTCATAGAAAAACACTTTCCTAACCAAGTCTTTACAGACTGTAGTGCAGGAATGTCGTTTCCCATGATTAATATGTCATCAACATATAGTACTAGAAATAATACTACGCTCCCACTAATCTTCTTGTAAACACAAGGTTCATCTTCGTTCTTGATGAAGCCAAACTCTTTGACCGATTCATCAAATCGAAGATTCCAACTCCTAGAGGCTTGCTTCAATCCATAAATGGATCGCTGCAATTTGCATACTTTGTTAGAATTTTCTGGAATTACAAAACCTTCGGGTTGTGTCATATAAACATCCTCAATTAAGTTCCCGTTAAGGAACGCTGTTTTGACATCCATTTGCCATATCTCATAGTCAAAATATGCGGCTATGGCAAGTAAAATTCTTATAGACTTGATCATTGCTACGGGCGAAAAGGTTTCATCATAGTCGATTCCATGAATCTGCCTATATCCTTTCGCTACAAGTCTAGCTTTATAAGTATGCACCTTTCCATCCATGTCAGTTTTCTTTTTGAAAACCCACTTGCATCCTATGGTTTTTACACCTTCGGGCGCATCAATCAAGTTCCAGATTATCATACATGGATTTAATTTCAGATTCCATTGCTCCAAGCCATTTTTCTGAATCAGGAGCGAACATCGCTTCTTGGTAGGAAGTAGGTTCGTCATCAACTATGACTTCTACTTCATTGCTATCCGTGATGAGAAATCCATATCTCTCAGGTTCGGATCGTACTCTACCAGTTCTGCGAGGAACTTGAGTATTCTGAACAGGTTCCACAACTCCTTGTGAGGCTTGTTTAGATCCAACAATCAGTTCCATATTATTTTCAGGTTCTCGAACCTCTTCGAGATTAATTTTACTCCCACTAATTTCTTTGGAGAGAAACTCTTTCTCTAAAAAGGTACCATGACGGGCAACAAACACTTTGTTTTCCGCGCGGTTGTAAAAGTAATAACCCTTAGTTTCCTTAGGGTAACCAACGAAAATACATTTATCAGATTTAGGTGTGAGTTTGTCAGATATGAGTTTCTTAACAAAAGCTTCACAACCCCAAATCTTCATGAAAGACAAACTAGGTTTTCTTCCAGTCCACGTCTTATGTGGAGTCTTTGGAACAGATTTTGTTGGAACATTATTTAGTGTTAGAGCAGCAGTTTCTAGAGCATGTCCCCAAAAGGATAAAGGAAGATCAACTTGACTCATCATGGAGCGGACCATATCCAATAAAGTCCTATTTCTCCGTTCAGACACACCATTCCATTGTGGTGTCCCAGGTGGAGTTAATTGTGAAACAATTCCACAATCTTTAAGATGATTGTCAAATTCTTGGCTTAAATATTCTCCACCACGATCTGATCGAAGTGCTTTAATATTTTTGCCAAGTTGATTTTGTACTTCATTTTGAAATATTCTAAATATCTCAAATGATTCACTTTTATGTTTCATTAAGTAGACATAGCCATATCTACTAAAATCATTAGTAAAAGTTATGAAGTATTGATATCCTCCCCTAGCATTGCAACTCATTGGTCCACACACATCAGTATGTATGAGGGCCAATAAGTCATTAGCCCTTTCACTACTCTTAGTAAAAGGTGCCTTAGTCATCTTTCCAAGTAAACAAGACTCACAAGTTTCATATGATTCAAAATCATGTGAATCTAGAAGTCCGTCCCCATGGAGTTTTGAGATACGCTTCTCATTAATATGATCAAGACGGCAATGCCACAAATAAGTATGATTTACATCATTAGGTTTGGATTTCTTATTTACATTATAAACATTCTCATTATTCCCACTTTCAACATCAAGAATATAAAGGCCATTAAATGAACATGCAGTACAATAAAGCATATCACTTAAATAAATAGAAAACTTCTTTTTTTCGATAAGAAACTTAAAACCTTCATTATCCAAACAAGAAATTGAAATAATATTTCTACTTAAATCCGGAACGTAATAACAATTGTTCAAAACAAGAATTAATCCGCTAGGTAAAATGACATCATATGTTCCTACGGCTAATGCAGCAACTCTTGCTCCATTCCCCATGCGTAGGTCCACTTCGCCATCTTTAAGTAGCCTTCTATTCCTTAGTCCCTGCACATTTAAACAAATGTGAGATCCACATCCAGTATCTAATACCCAGGAGCTAGAAGTAGAAAGTAGAATATCTATAACATAGATACGTGAAGTAGATGCAGTCCCACTGCTCTTCTTCTTCTTTAACTCTTCCTTGTAAACCTTGCAATTGCGTTTCCAGTGTCCAATCTCATTGCAATGGAAACAGATTGCATCCTTTTGGGAAGCAGGTTTAGCCACAATAGCATTGGAAACATTTGCCTTGCCAATCTTAGGTTTGACAACTTTTGCCTTACCCTTTCCTTTGCCTTTTTGGCCCTTTCTTCCTTTGACACCATGAGCACAAGAGCGGTCTCTTTACCGATTTTCTTTTCTGCCTGCTTAAGCATCCCATGCAATTCAGACATAGTCTTATCCATCCCATGCATATTAAAGTTCATGACGATCTGGTTGTAGCTTTTGGGCAATGAATTAAGAATAAAATCGGTAGCCAACTCAATATCAATTGGATGGCCTAGCCCCTCTAATTTCTCAAAGTAAGCCTTCATCTTCAAAACATGAGGGCTCACAGACTGTCCATCGCTCATCTTGCATGAGACTAGGGCAGCTATGGTGTCGAACCTCTCTTGCCTTGCTTGTTCTTGAAACATATCTTTCAATGTAGCAGCAATGTCAAATGCTTCCAAGTGTTCAAGAATATTCTGAAGCTCTGAACACATGGCCGCAAGCATAAGACAACCCACCTCACGAGAATCATTCACATGTTTCTTGTAGGCGTTTCTCTCATCCTTGGGTGCATTAGAAGCAGGTTCTTCTTCAGGAACGGGCTCATCAAGAATATAGAGCTTGTCCTCATGATTTAGAACAATTCTAAGGCTACGGATCCAATCCGTGTAGTTAGCTCCATTTTCTTGAAGTTTCTCCTTCTCAAGGATAGATCGCAGTGATAAATTTGTACTTTGAGCCATTATCTACAATTATGCAAACATATAATTAAATATAAGTACCGATTTAATTAAGGATATTAAATTAATAGTATTTCATAAATACTCCCACTAAATTATATAACCTTCAAATGCATCCAATGCATCATATAATTTAAATGGGCTAAGATCCATATTTCACTTAACTTTGAGTCGGCTAGGGCACGACTGCTCAAAATAAGTTATTTAGGTAGACAACTCCTTGTCAATCATATCATATATGACTCTTAGATCTTTTATGAGATTTTAGATATCATATATCTAACATGTTTTAATCTCATCTGTGCCTTAGGCCCAAAACTGTTTTGATAGCCAAATTAAGTTAAACCATTTTAAACGTATAGGAATCACTGTTTCCTCATCTTGATCATAAATGGATAGAATCAATGCACCTACGCTAGGGCGTAACCCACATAAAACTACCCACGTACTCACAAGTGTTTTAATCATGGATTGGCACGAAACTTAAATTTTTAAAGAAGGTTCACAACATATAGCATGGTAAATGTTTATAGTCACATAATATAAACACATAAAGCATCGGTTAATAATTTAATCAATCCAATTAATTAAACTATGATTTCATGTGATTGATTTATGGGGATAATTCTCTAACACATTATTGAGAGCACGATTGTACAGTCGAAACTAAGCCAGAAGGCATCCATAATCCCGTACCAAATTTAGAAACTAGAAGAAACAATTATGTAAGGTCGAAACTAAGCCAATAGGCATCCACATTCCCTTACATAAAGTAACTTGATTCTAAATTCTTTTGTCCCTTCAATTTGTTACTTTGACCTTGAAATTTGTTTTCAGGAAACACGGTTTCTCAAACCAGCCATCTGACAAACAAATTCAATCCAAAGCGATTTCAAACAAGACATTTAATTTCAGGAAACACAGTTTCTAAAACCAGTCATCTAAAAAACAAATTCTGTCCAAAATCATTCTGCTCGGCCGAGTCCTTTAAGGTGCTCGGCCGAGCGCCTTTGTGTTCCAGAAAACCCTCCCTTCTGACGACTCTGCTCGGTCGAGTCTTATAGACTGCTCGGCCGAGCACCAGCATCAGATCAAGATTTTCGAATTTTAATTCTTAAATTGCTTTCCCGATTCATCTAGGATTTGGTGTTCATGATGATCAAATCATCATGTTCATCGAAGCCTTGAATAAACGATTTATTCATGAATCAAAGATTATCAACAAATCAATCCAATTAATTTTTGATAATCTATAGGAACATAATAATCAAATTATTATTGCAATCTTAGATCCCTCATAACGTATTTAAACGGTGCGATTTTATGATTTCAATATATCTCATATACAAACATAAAACTCAGATCACATAAACATCTTGAATCTAAATTCACATAGCATGCTAACACATATAATCCAATTATATAATTAACATGATAATATTAAAATAATCATGATGAACGGGGCTCTGATACCACTGTTGGGTTTTGAGCAAACATGCACAGCGAAATAAACCCAAAAGCCTAGATCCGATCACGATGATTAAATTAATATGGAGATGAATTTAGAACACTAACCGTGACAGAGCTTTAAAATTCTGAGATCTTCAATCTTTGTTCTTCGCGCTTCTTCGAATCACGAACGTAGGAACGACCGCAAAACTTGGATCACGAACTTTGAAGGAGTTGATGCCAACGCCTTCTATGTTTATCCACACGCGAACGAATTTCAAGAAGGATTCTTGTACCGGATTGCTAGACCCAATAGAAACTATTTCTATTATGAAGGCTATATGAAAAATCAATGTTCTTGTTCTTGAGGAAGAAGAAGAACTTATTTTTCTCTCTCTTGGAGGCTCTCTAATTGATATGGAATCAATCTCTACTGATTAGGTCGTTGTTAGGATTTTATATACTTATTAGTCCTAAACCTTTTAGGAGAAATAGGTTAAAACCCGTCACAACACGAAATCAGTTATTGGGCCCGAACAGGGCCTGCTCGGCCGAGTCCTTTGAGGTGCTCGACCGAGCACCTTGCTCCAAAACAATCTGACCTTCTGATGGACACGCTCGGCCGAGTCTTATGAAGTGCTCGTCCGAGCACCACCAGAATCTTGATTTTAGCCTTTTAAATAATTCGTTCTCTTGTGTGTGACCCCATAGGATTATATTAAGTTGGCAATGAGCCCAAACACATTTGTGCTCATAAATCATGAGCGGACTCTAGCAAGACATCATGACTACCCAATTAATATAACTTGTATAAGTTCGTGAATCCTTTATAGAACATATTACAATCTCTTTGTTTCACGATGTCTATTGAACGTAAGCCATGGTCAATGGTAAACTTACAATGTTCAATGCTTTCTCGATCCAGAATGTATTGATAGTACAAATCTTATTTGAGCACGGCCATGCATTTCATCAACACCATTCTTCGAGTGGCCAAAGCTTGACATCTCTCTCTTACGAGGGACAAATCCCTTCTTGATTTATTACCTTTCCCTACATGAATCCGATTACGCCAATCACATTCTTTATAGCTACCCGATTAGGGGTAACGTTTGAATATGTCAAACGTAATGTTCATCAAGTGGAAGACTGTGATAATCTCAGGTCTAAAGATTCCAGTAATATAACTATATGAGACTTAATTATGACATTGTGACCATGACATAAATCTCATATGGGTCAGTCCAGTATTTGGTCTCCAACAAATACCCATAAGTTTAATTGTATCCCATACACCATAATCATCATATGATTATCTATTAAACTTATACTAACAATTAATCATAATTATCAGGGACGGGGATTATTATAATAAACATGCAAATGATATAATAATCAAACATTCAATATCTTTAATATAAATAACATTAATCGTTTTACAAAACGTGCCTAGAGCATACAACACCAACAGGAGAAAACGGGGATTCGCGTGTGCATTGATCTCCGGAGGCTAAATGAGGTAACTCGTAAAGACCACTTCCCTCTCCCCTTTATTGATCAGATGTTGGAAAGGTTAGTCGGAAGGGAATATTTTTGTTTTCTCGACGGTTTTTTCGGGTATTTTCAAATACCTATTGCCCCGGAAGACCAAGAGAAAACTACATTTACTTGCCCCTTCGGCACCTTTGCCTATCGGAGAATGCTGTTTGGATTGTGTAATGCACCTGAGACTTTTCAAAGGTGCATGATGAGTATTTTCTCCGAGTTTGTAGAAAAGTTTATGGAAGTTTTCATGGATGACTTCACTGTCCATGGAGACTCGTTTGATGAATGCCTTGTTCATTTAGGACTAGTATTGGATAGATGCATTGAAACCAATTTGGTCTTAAATTTTGAAAAATGTCACTTTATGGTCGAGCAAGGCATTGTTTTGGGTCATGTTGTGTCGAAAAAGGGTATCGAAGTTGACAAAGCTAAGATTGATGTCATTTCTTCACTTCCTTACCCTACCAATGTGCGTGAAGTCCGGTCTTTCCTTGGTCATGCCGGGTTTTACCGGAGGTTCATTAAGGACTTTTCAAAGATTGCTTCACCTCTATACACCCTGTTGCAAAAAGAGGTTGATTTTAATTTTGATGATAATTGTAATTGCAAGCAATCTTTTAATGAGTTGAAGTCTAGGTTGACAACCACCCCCATTATTCAAGCACCCGATTGGTCTCGTCCTTTTGAGATCATGTGTGATGCTAGTGATTATGCCGTGGGGGCGGTTTTGGGTCAAAAAGTGGAGCGTGCCTCGCATGTGATTTATTATGTGTCTATGACCTTGAATGGGGCACAAAGAAATTACTCCACTACTGAAAAAGAGATGTTAGCGGTAGTCTTTGCACTAGAAAAATTTAGGTCCTACTTGTTGGGTACTAAAATTATTGTTTACACCGACCACGCTGCTCTTAAATATTTAATGTCTAAGAAAGAGGCTAAACCGAGACTTATTCGGTGGATTCTCTTGTTGAGTGAGTTTGACATAGAGGTTAAGGACAAAAGGGGGCTAAAAATCTAGTTGCCGACCATTTGAGTCGCCTTGTAATGGAGGAGGACAAGCCTTATAAACAAGCCCCAATCCGGGGTTAGTTTCCTGATGAGGTTCTTTGGGCAGTTAATTCAGTGGCCCCTTGGTATGCGGACTTGGTCAATTTTCTTGTCTCAAATAAATTCCCTCCGGGGATGTCAAAATCGAAAAGAGACAAAGTCCGTAGTGATGCCAAATATTATGTGTGGGATGAGCCCAACTTGTGGAGGCATTGTGCCGACCAAGTCATTCGGAGGTGTATTCCCGACAGTGAGGTGTCCTCTATTCTGTCATGAGTATGCGTGTGGTGGTCATTTTGGTGCGAAAAAAAACCGCTAGAAAAGTCTTGGATTGTGGCTTCTTTTGGCCAACTTTGTTCTGGGATGCGGTCACTTTTTGTCAGACTTGTGATAGGTGCCAAAGGGTTGGTAATATTGGGCGCCGTGATGAAATGCCACAAACCCTCATTGTGAATTGTGAAATCTTTGATGTGTGGGGGATAGACTTTATGGGTCCGTTCCCTAATTCTTGTGGGTTTGTGTATATTTTACTTGCGGTGGACTATGTGTCCGAATGGGTAGAAGCCATCCCTACCCGCACCGATGATTCAAAAATAGTGGTCAACTTCCTTAGGAGCAACATTCTGTGTCGGTTTGGGATGCCAAGGGCCATTATTAGTGATAGGGGGACTCATTTTTGCAATAAGACAGTCGAAGTTCTAGTAAGAGATATCATATCACCCATAAGGTGTCGACTGCTTATCATCCCCAAACAAATGGCCAAACCGAGGTGTCCAATAGAGAGATAAAATCCATTCTTGAAAAAACTGTGAACCCAAATAGAAAGGATTGAAGTCAAAGGCTTGATGATGTGTTATGGGCCTACCGGACGGCATATAAGACACCGATTGGTATGTCACCATATCGGTTGGTGTTTGGTAAACCTTACCATTTACTGGTGGAGCTTGAACACAAAGCCTATTGGGCGGTCAAAAAGTTCAATTTGAACTTAGAGGGTTCCGGTGAGGAGAGGAAATTGCATTTGAGTGAATTGGATGAGATTAGGAGAGATGCCTATGAGAATAACCTTCTTTATAAGGAGGGAGCGAAGATTTTGCATGATAAGATGATAATTAGAAAGGACTTTAAGGTTGGTCAAAAGGTCCTTCTTTTTAATTCCCATCTTCGTTTGTTTCCGGGAAAGTTGAGGTCTCAGTGGACCGGCCCCTATGTGGTGAGGGAGGTGTTCCCGCTTGGGACAGTGGTAATCTCTAGTCCTAATGAGGACAAAGAATTCAAAGTTAATGGTCAACGGTTAAAACCGTATTTTGAGAACGAAGTCGTGAATACCGCGGATTTGGAGGTGGTTGATCTCCAAGACCCGGTATATGTTTGATAGCTTTGGGTCCGAGTCTTGTCAAAGACTTTAAAATATGATGCATGCCGGGTGCTTTCCCGGCATTTGGTCTAGCTAAAGACGGTAAAGAAGGGCGGCTAACCGGGAGGCAACCCGGAATTTATTTGCTTATTTTGTTGGTTATTGTGTACATTATGCTTTTAATTTTTATGTTTTTATTCATGTCTAGAATTGGTGCTACTAAGGGTATATTTTTGTTTGTGTGGGTGCAGAAATTCATGGCATGGATGCACACATGAGTGGCTGGGCATGCAAAAAAAAAAAAATAATAATAAAAAAAAAATATTTTGTAGCATATTACACGACTCGTGCACACCTACACGAGTCGTGTAGGTCAAGATACTGAAAGGGTGATTTTCTACACGAGGGATGCGTGTGCACACGAGTTGTGTAAGTCCAAGATACTGAAGGGGTAAAATTTGACACGAGTCGTGTCCATATACACGACTCGTGTAGATACTGATTAAACAGGTGCACGACTCGTGCCTGTCTACACGACTCGTGTAGATCAGGCAATGCCGCATACTGGGCTCTGGAAACCTCCTTCACGCCATTCTTCTCTCATCTCTCTTACCCGACTTCCCCTCTCTTCTTCTCTCTCAAACCCGCCGCCGCCCCACACCATACAACCACCTCCCACCACCAACTCGCCACCCACACACCACAAAATACACTACCCCTTCCATTATCTTCCTCCCCAACACCATATTCAACCTCAATTCCTCCATTAACACCCCTTTTTACCCACTTTCTCTCTCTAAACCCTAACTACCCAACTCATCAAATTGGCTCGATTTCTTCCACTAAATCACATTCCAATCATCCTTCTTACCTATATTTCACAAATTTTAACCTACCCCATCATCAAAATCCGAGTTCAACACAAAATTCAAGGACCCTAATTTTTCAAATTTGGGGCTTTTTTTGGATTTCTCTTTCGTGGAGCAATTTTGGAGGGACAAGGAGATTGCGTGGGCATTCTTGAGCAGTTAGAGGTATAATTTTCTCAATTCTTGTGCATTTGAATTGTTGGGATTCATGCATTTGTTGGTTGGAAGTTGTGGTGATTCGGTTGATATTGTTGGAAATTTTTTATTGCGTTGTGGTTGAATTGAATCGATTATTATTGATTATTATTATTGGTTATTGTTGTTGGTGAGTGATTGTGAGCGTTGCTATAGAGTGATCACATTTGGGAAGTGTTGTTGTGAAAAATTGGGTTGTCAAGAGTAATGGGGAAGAAAGGAGATGGTAGTAGTACTAGTCGGGCTACCAAAAAGTCTAGAACATCCGGAGTTGTATCACCCCCACCCCCTTCCGAGGATGCTATGTTTATGGGATTGACAAACTTGACTCGAGATCAAAAGACTAAATGGAAGAAGTTAGATAAACAGGGCCGTCATCTTCAAATAACTCGGTTTTTAGATACAATGGTTTTAACAAATCTTGGGTTGGAAACGCTGGTTAAGGAGTTGATGAAAAATGCGGGGCTAGAGGAATTTTTGGGTAAGAGTGCATCTGTTTATAAGAGATACACACTTGAGTTCCTATCGACGTTTGAGCGGGTGATTAATAGATAGACTAGGCCGGAGATTAGGTTCCATCTCGATGATGAGGAGAGGGTGTTGTCGTATGATGATATCCAAAGTATTTGGGGAGTGAGTGGACCGGCTGGGGAGTTTGATGAGACTGATGCGATGAATGCAACCGTTTTCTTTTGGTTGACCGGTTTCCCATTGTCTCGTCCACATAATGTTGCATCGAATCTCTCTCATCCGGCTTGGAAACTCTTTTATAGGGGATTATCTATGACCTTTCTGGGGAAGGGCGAGCCCGCACAATTGAGTATATCCGACATGGCCTTAATGAGATCGGGCTTATGTACATCTCCTTGTGTGCCATGTTGGGTAGATGCTTTCATTGCAAGGTGTAAGGGTTATCTTCTTCGGGACAGTGGCAACATCGCCGTTGGTGGAATGATTACCCTCTTGGCTCAGCATTTTATTCTGGAAGCTTCTGCGGATGCGGGGTTAATGGGTGGACCGAAATTCTTTGATTTTGCATACTTGTGTTAGTATGACTGCTTCGACCCTTTTCCTAATGATTCCAGATCCCTTTATTTCCGATATGGAAATTCATTCTCGGTACCTTGTTCACGGTATGCGACGTTTCCTTCGGGTGACTTTGCACAAGAATGGAGAATGCCGGGGGTGGTTAATCTCGATGAACACCAAGTGCCGGTTGAGGAGGATGACGATATGGATGAGCAGGAGGGAGCCAGAGCTAGACAACCCGATTATCATGCCGGGTCCGGTTCAATGGGTAATTGGGGAGAGATGAGGTCATTTCTCGATGAGCAGCATCAGAGATATGCCTATGAGGACAGGAGGACCCAGGACAGATGTGTTTATGAAGACCAGAGGTTCATGAGCCGGGTAGCTTTTGAGGATAGGCGGTGGGCTGAGTATGGTGATACTTTAGAGGAGATACGGGACAGACAGATCACAATAGACAGCCTCCAGCGACAGATGGAGTCTTGGATGCAGCAGCAGCAGGGACCTCCCGCATATGTCCCTGTGGCGGATGAGCACTATGCCATTATGTTGTCCCGTACAGAGGCCCGTGAGTTGAGGCGTTCATCTAGACGGATGCCTGCTTCTGATGTGGGTTCTAGTTCGCAGTCACAATCATTTGATCAGTGGCAGTACCCAGATTGGCAGTGGAAACCGTGGCAACGGCCCCCTCAGTGCTGGTATTATTTTCCCCTCTTTTACGCTTTTACTGTCCTAGCACATTTATTGTTGCACACACATTGAGGACACTGTGTAGTTTAAGCGTGGGGGACGGATTTGTAGTTGTATAGTATGCATTTTATTTCTAGATAGCTAGTTAGTTTTTTAAAAAAAAAAAAAAAAAAAAAAAATTGCACAAGAAAAGAAGCCCGCTAGATTGAAAACCCGAAAGGGCAGTCTAGGAAAAAACAAGGGTGTGCATTAATAAAAAAAAAAAATTAATAATAAAAAAAAAAAAAAAAAAAGAGGCTAAGTGAAAACCCGAAAGGGCGCTTAGGCAAACGGTGAGATATTGAGTGTTTTATCATTTATTCACCGGAGAGAAGTCATAAGGGGGTAAGGAGTCTCGGGTTAGGATATTTTGATGTTGGAGGTTCGGTTAATGGGTAATAGGATAGAAAATCTCGTTTTGTTTTTGGAGTTATAAGGGGGTGTTGGTGCTAAACACGAGGTGAGTTTTACGCAGGATCACTACCCGGCCAAAAACTTATTTTTATGAGGGAGACTTGTAGTGTGACACTAGCGTGGGGGAAATTTAGGATATTTTAGTTCCCCGTGGCTTTTATGAGTGGGCCTTAGTCCGGATACGGTTTTTCACTATTTTGGAGTTTGTATCGGGCTAAGGCCATTGATCTTTATTTGATTTCCTGGAGTTATATGGGGACGGAGTTTCTTATACTCCAAATTTGTTTGTGTTTGTTGACTTTTGACTGAGGAGGCTTAGAGGAGATTAGGAGTCATTTTCTCCCATGCTACGCTAATTAGACCGGAGTTTAGAGTGGGGTTAGGATGTTACTCAGGGACGAGTAACGGTCTAAGCGTGGGGGAATTTGATGTGGCGGATTTTGTATATGTTAATTCCCTTTTTCCTATGTATTTTGGTTCATTTTCATGTACTTTAGACTAGTTTTGATGTAACTTGGGATATTTATGTAATGGTTGTGCTTTAATGTAATCCGGGGGGGTAGTTTAATCTTTTTATTGGTTATCCGGATGTATTATTTCATAAGCTTCAAAGTCATATTCCAAAAAGTCAAAAATAGAGTCAAGGCAAAGTCGAAGTCAACCGAAGCGGAGGAGTATAGGATGAAGCAGCAATTTCTTGAAGTTGAAGTACTGTTTTGCATTGTTGAAAAGTCCAGGGATTGTTGTGAAGAATTAAAAGACTGCAGGGACCAAACTGCAAAGAACTGAAGTTCAGGGACTGAATTGCAAATTCTGGAAATTGGCCTAAGCCGTCCGTACACATGCGGCTGTTTTGAATTTTTTTTCTTTTCTTTTATTTTTTTTATTTTTTTTATTCCTTTTATTTTTATTCCTTTATTAGTTTGGAAGGAGGATTAGGTTGGGGGGATCATTCTCTCTGGACTTGGGGAATACGACGTACTCTTTTTCTCTCTGGAGCTTTTGTAAACCATTAATGGAGAACTAAACTCCATTGCTTTGGGTTGTGATCTTGAACCTCCTTTAATTCAATTGAGGTAATTTTTCTTATTCTTTTGTTGATCTATTTATAATTTTGTCTGTTCTGATTCTAGATTAATATTTAGGGTTTGTGGATTTGGCCAATCCATTAGTTCTATTTCTTGATCTAAGCTAGAATTCTCTGTTTTGTGCCAGAATTAGGGTTTTCACCGTAGCATCTCCACGAATTGTGTATGTGCCATAGCAATTCGGGGAGTAGGCAAAATTAAACGATTATCTAGTAACCTAGAAAGCGTTCTTGATCTTAGTCTCTTAAATTGAATCAATTAATTCTGCGATCTAGACTGTGCCAGTTAGATTAATTTATTAATTAGGGTTTATAGTGAGTGTGCCACTGCTATAGACTAATCTGTAAGAAGAGACAGAGATTGCAATATATCTCGTGATCAAGTGAATAGGATTAATAGAGAAATAGAAGTACCAATGAAATTGAATTAGAGGACGGGGATAGTAATCAACCTGAAGTGCTTTTAAATCATTATTTTAATCACATTTAGTTTAATTTCCCGTTTAGGAATTAAGTACAATCAAAATCAACCCCCAATCTGGTCAAGTGACTGTTCGCAAATAATCATCGTTCTTCGTGGATCGACCCTGACTTACCCTAATTACATTATTAGTGGCCGAGTTTAGGTCTAATTTAGTAGGTGTGCGACTAAGAACGAAAGAACTCAGAAGCTTGGACAATCTTTCCATCGAATGTGATCACTCCTTCCTCTCTGCTTCCAACCTTGCTAAATTTACACTCCATATATTCAGTTTTGCTTCTGCTTAACCTAAAACCTCGAGATTCCAAAGTGCGTTTCCACAACTCCAATTTATTTTCAACACCTTCTTTTGTCTCATCAATCAGCACAATATCATCTGCGAACAACGTACACCATGGAATATCATCTTGGATTGACCTCGTCACTTCATCCATTATCAGGGCAAAGAGAAAAGGGCCAAGTGCAGAGCCTTGATGCACTCCAATCGTGATAGGGAACTCTTCTGTCTTCCCAACGCTTGTCCGTACACTAGTACTAACTCCATTATACATGTCCTTGATAATATCAATTTATTTCTTTGAAACGCCTTTCTTTACTAAAGCCCACCAAAGTACCTCTCTTGGCACTTTATCATACGCCTTCTCCAAATCAATGAAAACCATGTGCAAATCTTTCTTTTTATCTCGATATTTCTCCATGATTTGTCTCATAAGATAGCTTGCGTCCATAGTCGATCTGCCGGGCATAAATCCAAATTGGTTATCCGAAATATTCACATTTTTTCTTAGTCGTTGTGCAATCACTCTTTCACAAAGTTTCATAGTATGGCTCATTAGTTTGATCCCTCGATAGTTGTCACAATCTTGGACATCACCTTTGTTCTTATACAAAGGGATTAGGGTACTTTTTCTCCACTCCAATGGCATTGTGTTACTTCTCCATATCTTGTTGAATAGTGTTGTTAACCAATCTATTCCCCTATCCCCAAAACATCTCCACACCTCAATTGGTATTCCATCCGGCCCTACGGCTTTCTTTAATCCCATATTTTTAATCGCCATTTCCACTTCACCCTTTTGAATTCGCCGCATAAAATCTCGATTAATCATACTCGAAGGGATAGTTATATCTCCAATATCCTGCTCTTGATTGCCATTAAACAAGGTATTGAAGTACGAACTCTACCTATCTTTTATCTCTTTATCCCCGACCAACACTGTAACGCCCATCCTTATTATCGTTAAATATTTGACTTACTTGTTAAATACTTGAACTTGTATATTATGTGCTAGTTTTACTTGGGTTGAATTCTTAACTACTTTAGAATATTAATGTGGTTAAATGTCTAGTTTTGACTTTTGGGTCATTTGTGGAAATATGACTTTAGGGGCCTTTTTGTTAAAAGTGAAACTTGAGGGGCCTAAGTGTCATTTTTGAAACTTCCAATGATAAATTTAGTTTGATTCATTCTCTGAATCATTTTCCTTGAAAAACTTCTCGTTCTTTCCTCTGTTTCAGAGTTAGGGTTAGAGTTTTACCCTATTCTCGACTCCTCGAGCTTCATTATCCCTCCGTTCTTGATTCTGATCCCGGATAAATATTCGTGGCGTTGAATAGAGCGTTCCAGGCCGATCAGAAATTTATTTGGGTAACTTTGATTTTTGACTAGGTAAGTTATTAGCTCCCCCTTGCTTGTAATAACATTCATATATGTTATTTCTAATACTTGTGCTTGTCAATTTCGTGTTTGGGGCAAATTTTGTGATACTTGTAATTTTGGGACAAGGGAAGTATAAACCCTTTGTGTAAGAAAGAAAGAGTAACTTGAAATAGTGATTTGAGTCTTGTTATGCACTCCTGGGTGTGTTAAAATGTTAATAGAAAGTTACTCCTACGCTTGGGACGGAGAATTCTTAAGCCTGGAAAGAAATTGAGTGTTGCTGAAAATCGCACCAGGCGCTCGCCTGATTATCCTTCGAGCGCCCGCCCATTTCATCAGAAGTTTTGGTTTCAAAAGTGCTATAATGAGCGGCCGCCCGGTCCATAGTAGGCGCCTGCCCGGTCCCCTGTTTCAACCAAAGTGTTTTAAATCTAAATTGAAATGAAAGCTTACCTCTCCTAAGGCATATAGCCTTAGTATAAGATGTCCTAGCAAGTGTTGTGATACCTTAGGGGCATCAGAAGTGAGTCTTGAACGTGAATACTCATTGAATTAAAATAAGAACTTAGTCTTGTACATGAACACTTATAGAACTCAAATGAGAACTTAAGTATAAAGGTAACAACTCTTTTATATGTCTTGAAAGTGCTATGAACAAGCACTAATGGGTTATGCTTGTCTTGAAACCAATGATTGTGCACCTTAGGGGCATTAGAACAAGGTTTTAGACTTGAACATCCTAAGTATAGGATTAGGATTTTGTAAGAGTAAATGTATAACTCTTATACTTTCTTGAATGTCCAAAGATGGGAATGATAACTTGAAGTATAAGACAATAAAATCTTGTACATGACTTAAACATCCAAAGAATTTGATTAAGACTTGAATATAATATAATAAAATCTTGTACATGATTTGATGCCAATACATATGTATGGTAATGAACTAGAAAGTGCTATGAACAAGCACTAACTTGTATGAGACATGTTCTTGTTGTGTGTGTGCAAACATTTCATATAGTTGCTTGATAACAAGGTGACTTCTTGATTACTTGAAGCATGTTCCTTGTTGAGCTAGTCCACTACTTTTGGATTAGTTCTTCTCCCGTAGTTCAAGTAAATACCTACTTGTACATTCTTGTGTGAGTCCAGCTGGTTCTCCTTGCTTGTTCGGAAATATATAGGTTCACGCTTATCGCGAGAGCTGGGGCTTAAGTGATAATCGGGTCCCTATGTATTTGCGCTTGACCCCTTACTACCGGCCATAGTAAAGGCATAGCTTCCTTGGTTGGAGCAATACGCCTGACTTAAGTGAATGCTAAACTCTTGAACACCTCGTGAGTCTTGATATTGGGAATGACACTGGTTACCGGGTCTTCTGATATATACTGAATAAGCAGTTTCTTGGTATTGATCGTGATTTGTCAAAGTAATAAAAGCTACGACAACAATGGTATTCTTGGGAGGAATAAGGAAGGAAGCAATATCGTTTATAACTTGCTTGTTTAGCCTTATGTGCTACGTGATGAGTGGCTTAACCTCTCATATACTTGTTACTTGATGATACTTGATATATGATTACTTGAGTATCTACTTGAATTGCATGATAACATGTCATGTAGTTGCATCTAATAGCTTAATGAGATTTATCTCACCCGGTTTCTTGTTTAATTGTTTTCCTTAGATCAAAGGAAGGCTAGTGATAGTGCGCAGTGAGGCTCGACATAGCAGGGAGCTTACTACGCAGGTGGTTATTCTTTTGGGAATTGTGGTCCTTTTACACTTTGGTGAGGACGATGTATTATGGGTTTTGTAACTCAGTATTTTTGGGTAGACTTGTTGTCTCTTGTTTTCTTTAGACATCTTGTAATGCCAGCATATGTGCTAGGCATGTTTCCGCTGTGTATAATCATGTTAGTTTAAATTTTCTTGTCTAGAACTTGTGGTGTGAGCTATCTTAGCTCCTTACTCTAGAGTATATATATATATATATATATATATCATGTCAGTTTGTTATAAACAGTTGTCATCCAGTTTTCTGTTAGTTTCTTGATTCTCGTTAGTCACGCGCATCCAGGTTCGAGGTTCTATTAGGGGATCCCGGGACCTGGGGGCGTGTCAAACACTCTTTGGTCTACATCTTTAACACATTTAACCCTCCCAATGTCTCGTGTCCTCTTATCCCTCATACGAGCAAGTCTATAGATGTTTTTTTCCCCTTCTTTTGTATCCAATCTATCATAAAGTTTCTGATTCACCTTTGCTCTTGCATCTTTTACTGCTTTCTTTGCTTCTCTTCTAGCCTCCTTATACCTCTCATAGTTCTCCTCACTCCTGCATTTTCCCAATAATTTATAGCATTCTCGCTTGCTCTTTATCGCTTGCTTTACTTCCTCGTTCCATCATGATGTGTCCTTACTTTGTGGCACACTTCCTTTAGATTCTCCAAGGATTTCTCTTGCCACCTCGTTTATGGTATGCTCCATCTTAGTCCAGGTTGAATCTATATCCATATCCTCCATATTACCCGACCAAATACCAGTAGTGGTCATCTTAGCTAGAAATCTCTGTTGATTCTCCCCTTGAAGCCTCCACCACTTGATTCTAGGTTCTACTAGTGGTTTTCTCTTCCTTGAAATTCTCCTACTTCGAAAATCAAGTACCACAAGTCTATGTTGAGTTGCAGTACCACAAGTCAAGCCTTTTTTACGGAATTCGTTAAAAATTCAGTTAAAAAACATGTGCCATGCACATGACTAACAGAATTGGTTAGTTTGAAGTTGAAATTTCTTTCAAGGGGCTTAATGAAAATTCCAAACTTAATAGGGCAGAAAATCAAATTAATTATCAAAATATTACATAAAAAAATAAAATCAAATAATTAAATTTTCAAACAAAATAAAGTAATTATCACTATTTACAAGAAAAACTAAAGAATGTTACTATTTTTTTTAATTTACCATTTGTTTTAATTTTATTTTTACCAAGTTTTATGAATGAATTAAATTTATTTATTGTTAATTATCTTGAAATTGATAGTGTATTTAAGGAGGTATAATAAAACTGTATTTTCTAATATTTAATTTTAAATATGCTTAAAAAAATTTATGGAAAATATGCTCAAAAAATTATTAAATTTTAGAATAGTTTATGTTTTTGAAGCAAGAAAAATTATGTTATACATCAATTAATTATACAATGTCTATATGATTAATTTAGTATATAAAAACTTTTAAAATCAAATTTCATCCTTATGCAAAAAAAAAAAAAAAAAAAAAAAAAAAAAACACTTCCCAGTCGTCTTCTTCGTATGCTACTCCATAATCAACCCACCGCCACCACCACCGCAGTCCTCCACCATTGTATCATCCCCATCATCTTACCCGGAAAATTCACTTCAATTCCAACATGGTTATCATTAATATCCCTAATTGATTCGAAAACATATCAAACTCAATTTCAAATACATGGTTGCTGGAATTCCCATCATTTGAAAAATTAAACAAACCCAGATTCTGAGAGCGCTGGCGGTGACGATTCCAGTGAGGGTGCGAAGAGAAAGACGATTCCGCGTCCGGGGAGATGGTTTTGGTGTGGAGCCATGGCGAAGATGAAGGAAGTGGAAAAGGGGTGGATTTGGGAGGAATTCTTGGTGGGGATTTTGGATGGGTAGAG
The DNA here is from genome assembly GCA_026119855.1 of Campanula takesimana. Lineage (NCBI taxonomy): Eukaryota > Viridiplantae > Streptophyta > Magnoliopsida > Asterales > Campanulaceae > Campanula > Campanula takesimana. Next base: position 178,488 of record JAOWBW010001310.1, on the reverse strand, counting down.
GGCACGACCGACGGAGAACTGAAGGCTGGCCTTGGTGGACTTGGTCACTGCCTTCTTCCTCTCTCCGGCGACCTTCGTTTCTCCGGCTCCCTTTGATCTATCGTCAAGACTTAGAATCAGGGAAGGTTATAATGTTGGGTTTTTTCCCCAACAACCCTTCATTTCTAAGATATATCATTTAACCCCCTTAATAGATAATACTAATTCAAACTAACCAATTCTGTTAGTCATGTGCATGACACATGCTTTTTAACTGAATTTTTAACGAATTCCGTTAAATGACCCTATTTGGCGAGTATTTTTCACATCAAGGTCTGATCTGGCGAAAAAAATCACAGTTCGTTTGGGAGGATGGTATATCATTTTAGGATCTAAATTATCATTAACCCTAAATCAAATCTATACATTAAAATATGGGATATAAGTCGGCATACCCAAAAAAAATAATGGCCTCAATCACTTAAAATATTTACCTATTTCTCATTGTTGTTTTAATAAGCGTGCATAAACAAGGTAGAACTCTTACCATTTACTTTTCCACCCAGAATAAATATCAAATTTGACTTATAAATATTTTAAATAATATGTTTCTTTCAATTGTAAATTGCTCGCACAATGGTAAAATGCACTAATTAATTATAACTTTTTTCTTCAAAAACAACTTATAGATAAAAAATTGAAATTTATATTGGGACAAACTAAATTTGGTGAAAATACTACATTTATGGAACAGAAGGATAATTAAAACAAACAAAACTAACATTATTTCTAAGGGATTTTTACCAATAAGTCCCTTAGAGAAGGTGGTATTTGCCAATAAAAACACAACATTTCATAATTTACCTTAGGGTCCTTTGGTTGAAATCAATTTTACCAATAAATCCCTTGTACTTTTTAAATGGCAAAAATACCCCCATCCAAAATAAAATTCTAGCACACCTCTGACTTTTTGACCATCTTTGACCGCCTCCTTTACCTTTGACTTTGACTGACCACCGCCGCCAACCACCTTCCACCCAACATCGCCGCCATTACCAGCATGGTGGACTGTACCACCACGCCAACCTCATTCTTGTGCTTATTATGAATTGTTTTAAATATAACACAATAAAACACTACTATATTTCTGAGCTAATGTAACGCCATTTTTCGTTGCATTAGGGCCCAAAAACCGTTACATTAGGCGTAATGTAACGCCAAATGGCTGTTGCATTCTCTTGCGTTGCATTAGGTCTAATGCAACGACATAGTAAGCTAATGTAACGCCAGAGCTTTGGCGTTGCATCAGGTAAATACCTGATGCATTGCCAATTTTAAAACTATATGAACACCTTATACAACGCCAAAAAGTAGATGAGTACCTAATGCAACACCAATTTAAAAAGTAGTTGAATACCTAATGTAACGCCAAAAATTAGATGCACACCTAATGTAACGGCTGTTGTTATGTATTAATATTGATTACTAATAGTAATATATATACAATTAAATAATAATAAAATATTATATAAAAAATTAATTGACATGATAATTAACATGTATTGACAAACTTCATTCCCAAAAGATACATAATATATATATATATATATGTACACATGACAACGTGTCATCGATACATACTAATTACATAATATAAGTGGTAAAAACCTAACAAGTTTTTAACATAACAAAGAAAAGTAGATAAGTTCCGTGGCAAAAGTACATAACAAGTTTTGTGTCATCGACACATAGTAATTACAAACACCAAAAGATACACCAACAAAACAAAGCCTCCACCATGTTGGATTGTAATGCTTCCAATGCTAACTATGAACCTGCAAGTGAAAATACAACTAATTAGAACAACAAAACATGGCTGTAAACTTTAACTATATATAGAGTGAGTCATCCTGTCAGTTCTTGGCACAAAACCATTACAAATTAGGTGATCTCTCACAAAGTTGCAGTAAAAAAGGGACTTAGTTGTTCCTGCATAAAACACACGGTAAATACGTGTCCAAAATACATTTCCAAACCAAAACATCCACTTAAGGATTCCCCTCGACCCAATAAAAGAGTTATTTCTGCATTCCTAATCACTTCTTCAAAATAAAAAGAACAAAACTCGAGCTCCCCTTGTTAAAACTCGAATTTGAAAAAGAAACACGCAGCTAGAAATTCAATTAACTCGAGTTTGGTCAACCAAATTTGCTCAAACTAGAATTCAAGAAAAAAGCTCAATCTCTATTGAAAGAGCCCACTTCTACACGTTGAAATCAGTATTAACATTCTGTACAAGATAGTCCAGTCCCTACACAAGATTTTGTAACTGAGAGAAATCCTACACACTAAACAGTAGCAGCTCCACTCATTTTTGTCCCTCTTGCTAATTTTTTTTGCCACAAGAGCTAAAACAGTAGCCCAAGAAGCAGCATAAACATAAACATAATCCCAGCAAGAGCTCAATCTCTATTTTTTTTGTCCCTTTTGTAACTGAGAGAAATCCACTCATTTTTAGGACGGAGGGGGTACATAAACATAATCCCAGCTGGCTTCCCATTTACAAACAAATATATATAACCCTCATTTAAAATCTCTAGGATTTTCCTAAAACAAAAAGACTCCATAATGGTACCGACTAGCTCTGTTAATGATTCTCATAAAACTAACCAAACAATACCCATTTCAATGTCAAAATACCAGTTTAAGCAACACTTTATAATTCATACCAGTTTTAGAAACACAATCCACCACTGGTTGATTCCACTATCCATCTCTCGAAGGCAAGACTAAATACAATTTTAACTTATAAAAAGCTACTGCATCCAAATAAGAAACACAATTTTAGCTTTGAACTACCAATAGTTTACTAACAATTCCAAACATAAGAACATTATATTGTGAAACTAATTATGGAACAATAAAGACTCAAAATTCTACCCCCTTAGTCATAAGAGTTAGGACATATATTACTTAAATCAGATATACTAATCAGAACAAAAAGCTAAATTACTGTAATAGTTACAAATTAGTGTAACTATTAGATTTATCCTTATGCAACTGGTGATGTAGTTCTAGTTCAACTCGATTTAGCTCAAACTTGTGTTGGGCTCATTAATTCGAGCTCAAAAAAGTATAGCGCTGAGCATGAATGCCCATGACTTCAGATTTTAGGAAACGAATGTCATTAGTTATAGTTTATCAGCTAATATTCAATGGACTAAAGGCATTTTCATTGAGTCGTTGCTGTTTTACGCAAATTAGCAGACAAATCCACTAAAGGTAGTGTCCTATATTCTACTAATGTGGTACTCCCTCCATCCCAATTTAAATTGAGATAATACAACTTAATCAAACAAATCACATATAAGAAAAAATTGGGAACAAAATTCATTCATAGAATAGACGAAATGAAACTCTAATTTTGAGCATGAGTAACAAATTGGGAACAAAATGGGAAAAAATTGAGAATACAACAATGATACCTTAAGAAATCCCCTTTGCATTATTTTGAGCTTGAGGAACTAAGAATCAGACCTTCGTAAACTGAATGAAAAAAGACATAAAAAAATGTCAAAATCCATAAGAACAAAATCAAAAAATCAAAAGTCTTTAATTTGCGTTAACTGATTAACGGTTGGTTAACAAGATAGCAATTTTTTTACAATGCTGTAAAATCTAAGTGATAGATTGAGCTGCTCAAAAATTGACTTCACACTGATCCAAATGCATAAAGAATACTACTCTTGAGGAAATTCTATCGAATAACATCAAATTCAGTTCTTCAAAACGAGATAAAACACAAAGCAAAACATAGATAACATAAAGTAATACTAACGAAATTCCTATTTTAACGGTATGATTTCTGGAATCTAGAACGAGCACCACGACCACGTTGGGGCAGGGGTTGCCCATATTTTCAAACTCGGAGATTCTAAAGGAACAATCAGATAATTCAATCTTGTGGACGGTGGGGTAGCCGCTAATAATCCAGTATGTTCTAAAACTCGGAGTTTACAAGTTACTGAGAAGGTGAAGCTTATAAATTTTTAGTAACAACTCCAAAAATATTAGTGGAAGGGTAGTGCCAAGGCATTCTGCTAGTATGTTTTTTCTTCTGTACATACGCTCTGACACAAGCCCACTTTCTTACTGTTTCAGTATGTATATTATTTCCTCTGTCCATATACTATAACGTAGTAGTTACGTAGTCTAGTACGCCTTCTGACAGCTGATTTTTTACTGTTATTGGTTACCATGATTTAGGTCAAAACGCCCATTGACTGGTTTAGAACTTGTTCAAGCATATTGCCTAGATGGGGATCATGCTTTAGTCATATTTTGAAAAGATTAGTGGGGTTGTGAAATGGAACTGTTCCTTCTTTTTTGCCACTGCAGCACTCTTCATATTATTGGGGACGGAAGAGCCACTTGGAGTTGCAGCAAAGTGGTGGTAGTTCTTTGGAAAGGAATTCAAGGTGGAGATTCTCTAGTTTTAAGTCCTAATATCATGTTAAGCCAAAATAAACAACTGATGAAGCGGTGCTCACATCGGATTAGACAAACCTATATGCATGAAACCTCCGAGCAACAGAGACACAAAATCAAACATGCTACATATTTGCTGCACTAAAAAAAAATCTACTATTTGAGTAAAAATCATAGAGTTCTTACAGAAATAAGAAAATACATATTTGATCAAGAGCAAATTTAAAAATTGTTTGAACATTCATTTTGAGACAAATGTAGTACATGATGATATGAAGGTAAAGCTTGTGAATTGAATTGACAAATGAAAACATGGTTTCCAAGTTGGAGGCATTACTAGGCTGTTCATTGTATTGTACCTTATAGCTAAAATGTCAAATATCTATCAGATGCTTTGGCTTTACTCTGTCCTAATGGTACCTACAGTCCTCATAACAATGTTAAGATTGTCCTCTTACTCACCACTTTCTCAGTCCTACTTAGTCTCATATTTTGTCTTTGACACAACCAAAATATAGAAATAAAAAATGATGATCATTACAAAATTCCAAAAAATAATATTGATATTATCTTTAATGGTCAATCAATAACTAAACAAGCCAAACAAAATTTCAAGACGATAGGCAAAATTCAAAATCATGTGAGAAAAATGACCCAATGAGCATAGAATCATGCCGTGGAAATAGAAACCGCTGCATAATGTTTTAGCTATGAACAATCAAAAATTTTTAAAAGCCACTCGAAACACTTGCATAATAGCATGGCTTAATACTTTTGTACTATTTCAGATTGCAGTCATTACACCATTTCTCAAGTTTTCTACAATACAAAAGGGCAATTTAGAAAGTTTCGCGAAAAAAAAAAAATACACAGGCTCGCCATTAATAACGGAAAAACTGATATGCGGAGCTCATTATTCATCCCGAAGTTCATTTTTGCAGCAATAAACGCAAACCTAAACTGGGAGATTGAGAGAAAATAGAGGCGAAAGAAGATTTCGAAATAAGATAGCAATTGATAGGGGGAATGGAAGGGGTTTAGGTTTCCAATTTCATGAAAACTTAAAATGGGGCTTCCAGTTAAAAAAAACCCTAGATTTATTAGGGACATAGAAATTAACATTTGATAATGGATAATTGAGAAAGAGTGAGAGACGGTGAGATGATGAAATAGATATTATACTGAGGACGGTGGCGGCTGGCGTTGGAGCTTCGTGATTTCATCAGGCTCGTTGCTAGCGTCTCTTCTTCTCTGCAAAAGCAATTTACCTCAAACAATAAACAATGTTGCTAGAACACCACTATATATATGAGTGAGTCATATTAATTTTCAAGGGGGGTCAATAGTAAATTTTCAGGGGGGCAAATTGGAAATATTTAGGTCAAGATAAAGAATAAACAATGGAGCGGTTCCCGGGCTTTGATATTTTTTCCGGAAAAAAAAAAGAAGAGGGAAAGTAAATTCTTTAGCCCGCCTTAAAAAAATAGAGGGAATTATTTCGGTGTTGCATTAGTAATTTAGCTGTTACATTAGAAAAATCTAATGTAACGCCAAAAAATCTAATGTAACGCTGAAATCAAAGCCGTTGCATTAATCAAAATGTGTCGTTACATTAGCTTTGTCGTTGCATTAGACTCGTTACATTAGCTCTGGCGTTGCATTAGATGCGTTACATTAGCTCTGTCGTTGCATTAGATGCGTTACATTAGCTCCGAAATGTAGTAGTGAAATCACATTTCTCAAGTTTTTTTTTTTTTGTTTTTTTATAGGTAGAAGCATTCTTCATAATTAAACATTTACTCAATTTGTAAGGATAATAAAAAAAAGTTAATTTACCGTTTGTCTAGAGCATATGAGAGTATGTTCTTTTTTCTTTTATTTTTTTAACTTTAAACAACTACGAGATTGAGTTATTAATTGTTTCACACATGATGTCACTTTACATTTATTAACTAAATATTTATCTTTAAACAGCTGAATAAATTTATTTAATAATTTTTTAGTGAACATTTGACAATAAACAACTGTGAAAATGAGTATCAATTGTGAAAAATTGAGAGATATTTTTTCAATTATTATACTCAACTCATCATGTGTGAACAATTGAGAAACGAATGTCCTAGTTATTATATTTAAATTCATGTTTAAACAACTGTGAAATAAATGTCTCAGTTATTATATTCAAATTCATATGTGAATAACTGTGAAATTCATGTCTCAATTATTATATTCAAATTCATGTGTGAACAACTGTGAAATTCATGTCTCAGTTATTATAATAGTTGTGAAAAATTGAGCGATGAATTTATCAGTTTTTACAAGTGAAAATGAAAAAAAAAAATGACACAATTGTGAAACCACACAACTGAGAAATTACACAACTGTGAAATCATACAACTGTGAAATCAATTGAGAAATGATTTTACAAATGAAAAATTAAAAAATCACACAATTGTGAAATCCGTCGAGAAATGATTTTACAAATATAAAATAAAAAAATGATACAATTGTGAAATCAATTTCTCAATGAATTTTCTTTTCAAAATTTTACAAGTGAAAATTAAAATTTTATTTCTAAATTTTGAATTATGTGTTTAGTGTACTTGTTTGATTCGTCTTGACGACACGATTAATACAGTTGTTTCAGATTATTTTTTTGATTTTTAGATTTAGAGATATAAAATTGTAAAATTTTAAGGGGTAAAAAATAAAGGAAGAGGGAGAGAGAGAGAGAAAAAGATGGAGAGGAGAGAGAGAGAGAAGCGCTGGGAAGGCTGCCTTTGACGCGTGCGTGGGATGTCTAGTCAGAGAAAGGGTAATCTGGTCTAACGACAATTACAAGGACTTTTTGGCGAGTTTCCAAAATGTCTGTCTTTATTGGTCATTTTTATTTACTTGAGGGACTTATTGGTTAAATCCTCTATTTCTAATAACTAATAGATTATTTTCAGATCTTCCAATATTTTGACATAAATTTTCAAAATATGTGTAAAGGTTTGCTAATTAATGTTTCTCAGTGTAATTGTCGCTCGTTGACTTTCAATGTGCTACTGGATCTAAATTGATATGGGAAATAATGAAGTTACAAAAGATGGTTACAAAATGTGGCTTATAAAATGAGGTGTCATAATTGCATTGGTGTTTTTAATTAAAGTGTGCTGGGTCCACTATCGATGTAGCCAATAGAATATCGCCACCACATCTTGTATCCTTTATTTTGTAAACTTCTTTTGTAAGCCTAGCATTGCCCGCTTGCTAATGTTTATCAACATTTTTTTCTTCGCAACACAATTTTAGTATATCATTTTTTTTCAGTACTTCCACCATTTCATTTGTATTTTGTGTTAGTGAATGAGTTGTAGAGTCATTAGTTTGTTTCCTTTTTTATTTATTATTGTTGCTTTCTTGATACCCATACGATTAATTAAATATTATTCTATCATCATGCAATCTATATTTTTTATTTCAATTGTTCTTTGAAGGATTATATTCTAATCATCTATTGTTATTGCATTTTAAATGTTTTCATTTTATTTCATTTTTTATTTTTTTCAATATTCTAATATAATTATATAATTTCATGCCGTATTAACTAATTACTGTAAAGTAATATTAATATACTAATTAATGGAAACATATCAAAGAAATGAAATAATAAAGGATATTCTTTAAAAAAAAATGGTGCGAGATTTGAAGTAAGATGGTTGAAAATGATGGTAAACATTAGATGCAAAATTTGCACTATTTTAAAGAAATAGTGTAATTGTTGCACCGAACCATTGGAAATAATGGTCTTAATCCATTAAACTAAACATATTTATTGTGTAAATTGGTGCACTTGCGACCGTATATGTCTTGCTTTACGTTCTCCACACACAGCTTAGGATTATGTGTAATATTATGTTATTACAATCAAATTACAAAACGCGGAATTTGATTTAATTAGGCAATTTAGTTTGGCGTAACTCCCTTTACTTTATATTAGGCATATTAACCTCTTATCTTTTAAGAATGTTGCAACTTGTAGGCATCTAAATTCTATATGTTGTACAAAACTCACATTCATTTCTCTATCCTATTTAGTACACACTTACCAAATTATAAATATTATAGAGATTGTTGGTCAAATTACATTATCACGCTCTACAATCAAGCATTTACCACACAGACTCTATCAGTTTGAATGATACAAATTATATTTGCAGCAGTTTTTTTTTTTAAAAAAAGGCGTATGCACAAGGGATATCTGCGCAATGAAAAAAAAAAATCATAGGAGAGTGCATTTTACTTTAAAGAGAATAATCTAAGTACCCCTCAGTCTTATGTTAGATAGTTTAATTTTATTTTCAGTGATCAATATAAATGAACTATGTCCAACAAAATGAAAATGTAACAATCTTGGTCTTAAATAATTTGTGGTCAGCTAACATGCATTGTCATATGAAATTGTCCATTGAGGATTTTGCAATTTAGTTGGGACACCCTTTTTGGCAAGTTTTGCAATTTGAAATGGGACGGAGGGAGTAATTATTACCTTTTTATATATTGTTGGTCTCTCCCCCAAAGTATATTATTGATAAAAAAAAATTAACTTTAGGTTGATGGTTAAACAGTATTCCCTCAATCCCCAAATGAATGTCTAAAGTTTTCTCAAATTTGTTTTTAACGAAAATGAGTAACAAATTTTTGAAAAAATATATATATTTTTTGAAACGGAGGCAAAATTTTGAAAAAAAAAATATTTTGAAACAGAGGTACTACTATTTTGCTTTGCGGAACGGAACCAAGGGAGTATTTGACTTTTACACAAGGAAATTAGTTGTTTGTTCAACAAACTTGACTTCAAATTTCTAAACCAATTTCTAAAGAGGTGGTTGAATTTATGTTAAGAGAGTCAAATAAGAAGGTTAACAAATAAAAACAAGTGCATATTTTTCTCCTAGTTTCAACCTAAAGCTTTAACAACTTTACTACTATCACGACTTTTTTGGACCTCTATTGTAACGTATTTCCTCTGTCCCAACATATATATTCTGACTATTGAGTAACCCGTGCTTTGTACGGGAAACTAATTTACTATTTTTTCGTATTTTGTTTTTTATGATTTTATTTAGTAATGCAACATAATAACTTTTTTAATATAACTATATTGTATATGAATTAAAATTTTTACTTATAATTTAGGAAAATTGTGTTACTTTTGTAGTAATAATTAAAATAATTATTATAATTAACTAATATTATTAATTGTACTTATTAACATATATAATAACTATTATTATTCACTAATAATATAATAGTTATAATTAACCTACATATTAACTATTATAATTAATTAATACTCCCTACACCCTAGAGTAAGAGCCCTACCGTGTTTGTGAACACTTATTAAAGACACAATAGAAAATTGGTAAACATTGCAAGTGCGTTGAGGGTATAATTGTCGAAAACACTATTCATTCTTTCTCATCATTTGTCCTTTTAGGAAATAGACTTTTAGTGGGACGTACAAATAGAAAGTAGGACTCTTACTCTCGAACGGAGCGAGTACTATTAATATTAAATATTAACATTTATTGTATAATAATTAACTAATAGTATTAATAATAGTTAACTTATATAGTAACTATTATGATTGACTAATAATACTATTAATGGTAATAATTAATATATATAGTAACTATTATGATTAACTAATACTATTAATAGTAATTTTTAGTTTATTTAATAGTTAATTATAATAGTTAAATATTAATGTTAATTATAATGATAGTCAACTATTAATAGTCAATTGTTATTTGTTTAACAATATTAACTAATTATATTAATTACTATATAAAATAATTATTATAGTAACTATTACTAATAATAGTAATAGTTAACTATAGTACTATAGTTAACTATTGCTATTATTATTAATAGTTACTATTATAGTTAACTATAATAGTTACTCTATATATTAACTAATATTATTAGCTAATAGAAAAAAAATGAAGAGACACTTATTTAAGAGGGTGGTGTTGATGTGGCTTCACCAAATTCAAGCTTCTTCCATGACTTGTCCACATGAAAACACCTTAGCTCTCCTCACCAACTTTAATATATACCTATATAGGGTCGCGCTCCTGTGAGAACCATTTTATACGAGAACCGTGAGAACCAATCATAACCATTAGATTATAAAAAAAATCAAGGGTCCAGATGTTAGATACATTGGATACACTTGGATACATTAGTTAATTTTCGAAAAACAATTGGATACATTAGTTTTTAACATAGTGTATCCAAGTGCAATACTTAGATACAATACTTATTAACCTATTGTATCCAAGTGTAATATCGAATTTTTTGTAATGTATCTAAGTGCATCAATTGTATCTAACATATGGACCCTTGATTTTTTTCTAATCTAATGGTTATGATTGGTTCTCACGGTTCTCATGATATTTAGGTTCTCATTTGAGCACCTACCTATATATATATATATATATATATATGTATATATGTATATACATATATACATATAGATGTATATATACATATATATGTATATAGATGTATACATATATATGTATATATATATATATACATATATATATATATACATATATGTATATATGTATATATATATGTATATATACATATAGATGTATATATACATATATATTATATATATATATATACATATATATGTATACATATATATACATATATATATATTACATATATATATATATGTATATATATATATACATATATGTATATATGTATATATATATGGATTTCGTGGTGATAATTATATTACTCCCTCCGTCCTAAAATGATCTTCTCATTTGCCAATTTTCGTTGTCCCAAAAAGTTCTTCACTTTTCTACAATTTAGGCTTAGAAGTGCACAAACAAAGCATGGCTAGCAAAGCAAGTGTTCATATCCTTAAAAAGTTTGAATAGTCAAACGCGAAGATCATTTTGGGACGGAGGGAGTATAACTATTTGTTGATTTTCATTTAATTATTTTAACACAGATTAGAATTATTATTGATATTTTTATAATTGAGCATTAATACCAAGTTTTAAAATTTGATTGAGATAATTATATGTTGGATCGGAAATTGTTTTTGGTAAAATGTGGTGTCGCCCAATTTTTGACTCAAATTTTAAAATGATTTCATTTTGTGTGAATGAAAACATGTTGCAAATTAATATCCATGTTTTGTGTAGATTAAAAAAATACATTTATTTTCTCAAACCATTTTCGGATTAATGAGAGAGTAGTGGCTAAATTGTATGCAACTTGATGATGGTAAATAAAAAGCTTGGGGATTATGAAAAGATATACTCCCTCCGTCTCAAAATAGATGTCGTTTTGGAGTGTTTCACATATATTAAGAAATGTCATTAATGCATTTGAAGAAGTCTCAAATACCCTAAAGTAATTCAACTACCTAGGTAGTTAAATGGTTAGGTAAGAGATAGTTCACAATCATTATTAAGAGTATAATTGGTATAAAGCAATACAAAAGTTTTGAAAATAGTGAAAGTACAAGTAATTTGAGATAAAATTTAACTCTCAAAACGACATCTATTTTGAGACGGAGGGACTATCTCACATTGATTAAAGATGGCAAGTGATAGGACCATTTAAATGAATCCATTCGAAGAGGAGATAATCAATGGTTCCTTCCAAGTGGCAACCTAATGGCCGGCACCATCCGCACACGCAGTGTGCAAATAGCTAAGGAGCCTTAATGTCTTGTCCACCTCATGCTGCTGGATGGCTCGGCTTAATGTCAAACCGGATGTGTTCGGTCGAATGAGGTTCGGGCCGGAGTGGTCGCGGGTCGGTTAGGTCGTGCTCATTCGCGTTGGAGAGGACTAGTTCGCTAAGCTTGGTTCCTCGGTTAGGTGCGATAGGACGACGGTCAAGATTGGATTGTTCTTATTCCCATAAATACACCTTCACTCTTCAAAATCTATAAATAGCCCCACTATTTCTCAATTCATTCATTCCAACCTCCAGAGCATGAGCATATTAATTTGTAAGAGAGAATAATTTTTTGTGTATAGCATTATCTCATTCAATACTTATCTCTTTCCATGATTAGCTAGTAGGGTTTGGTACTTGTATATATTTCTCATCCTTGTACACGGCTGTAACTATGTGAATAAAAAGAAATACAATTCTAATGTGTTCTTCCTATATTAAAATTATCATTGTATCAGAGCCTGGTCGATCTAAACTGAGTCGCTTCTGCACACACAATTTTTCTTTCCTTTTCCCTTCTTCTTTCACCTTCACCATGGCTGGAGACACCGATGGCAAAGCGGAGAACAGTGGGACGTCGGCTGAAACAAAGGTCGATGTGATGTCTCCTTTTTTATTTCAACCTCGGGACAGTCCAAACACTGTAATCGTAAGTGATCCTCTTCGAGATGGGAATCAAATTGGGTTGACGAGATTAATAATGCCCTTTTTGCACAGAATAAAATTGGATTCGTAAATGGAACGATTCCAATCCCAAGTGAAGGTTCGGCAGAATTGTCATTATGGAAGCGGTGCAACGCAATGGTAAAAGGCTGGTTGAATCGTGCTATGGAGAAGGATATTCGCAACAGTGTAAAGCATGCAGGGACGGCACAAGAAATAAGCATTTTGGGAGCTAGAGCGCGCTTAGGGCTTATGAACTAAAGCGTGCCATAACCCTAACGAGACAAAAAAAAAAAAAAAAACCTCTCGGTGTCTGCATATTACACGAAGTTGAAGGGTCTTTGGGATGAAATCCAGTCTATTACTGCATAACCGAAGTGCAAGTTTACTGGGTGCACGTGTGACACACCCACGAAACTTGTTGAGATAAAGGATAAGGAGCGCCTATATGAGCTTCTTATGGGATTGGATGCGAGTTTTGGGACAATTAAAACCTAAATCCTGAGCATGAAACCGACAATCAGTCTCGGTGTAGCTTATAATCTCGTTTCTGAGGATGAGAAACAGAAACAAATTAGTACAAATGAAAAGGTAGATGTTGAGGCAGCTGTGTTTCAGGCGCGAAGCAGTCAGCAAGTTGTGGAGTCAGTTGCTCAGTTAGGTGTACAATCAACTGCGCAGACAGAAAACCCCAAATGCACACACTGTGGAAATTTGGGTCATACAATTTAAAGCTGCTAAAGAATCATAGGCTACCCGAGAACGGAAGAAGAGCAAGCAGAAATGGGTCGCAGGGACAATGTCACATCTTGCAACAGGAGAAAGCAATCAAATTCCTAGGTTTACCAGTGAGCAGTACAAGCAGTTGATTCAATTTCTTTACAGACAAGGCACAAGGTGAACAAAAGTCTCTTCCCACATCAAATATAGCGGGTAAGCAGAATACTATAAACACTTGGAACATTGACTTAGGAACAAGTGAACACATAACTTGAAACGAGTCGATGTTGGAGAATCAAGTCCGGACCGGAACAGAGTTACCAGTTAAAATTCCTAATGGCGATGTCATACAAGTCAAGGGGATTAGCAATGCAAATCTCCCGAATGGAGCACATATTCATCATGTTTTAAATATTCCAGCTTTTCAATGCAATCTATTATCTGTTAGCCGATTGATGAAAGATTTGAATTGTGCCCTCACATTCTTTCCGGATTTTTGTGTGATACAAGACTTAGCTTCGAGAAATCTGATTGAAATGGGTAGATGTAGTGATGGTCAATATCACCTGGAACCGGTCATGAAGAAACAGATGGCAATGACGACAACACTTGATGCGCGGATATGGCACAAAAGATTGGGACATACTTCAGTTTTTAATTCTCACTTTTCTAATAATTTTAGCAAGGGAAAAGAACATTGTGACTTATGTATTCGAGACAAAATGACGAGCCTTCCCTTTTCTTCTAGTAATATTCAGACTCAGTTTTGTTTTGACTTAATACATTGTGACATTTGGGGTGGTTATAAAACTCCTTCTTTCTCGGGTGCACATTATTGTTTTACCATTGTTGACGATTTTAGTCGGGGAGTATGGGTTTTCTTAATGAAGCATAAATATGAAGTCCATCATTATCTCACTATGTTTTGTAATATGGTCACCACCCAATTTGATAGGAAAGTCAAGCGTATTAGAAGTGATAATGACAATGAATTTCAATCACTATTGATGCTAGAGTACTATATTAATCACAGGATAGTACTTGAGACATCTTGTACCGACACTCCACAACAAAATAGATTAGTAGAGCGCAAGCATCGTCACATCTTGGACATGGCAAGGGCCCTTCGTTTTGAGGCTGGACTACCAAAAAGGTTTTGGTGGGAGCGTGTTTTGACTGCAACCTATATAATTAATCGTTTGCCTTCCAAACTTTTGAAAAATAAAACTCCCTATGAAATCTTACTTCAAAAGAAACCTTCTTTTGATCATCTTCGTATATTTGGATGTTTGGCTTATGCCAAGAATAATAAGAAATGGGGAGACAAATTTGATGTAAGAGGGAGACCTTGTGTTTTTGTTGGGTATCCTTACACAAAAGGGTTATAGGGTTTTTGATTTGGAGTATAAGGTGATTTATACGTCCCGTGATGTTAAATTCGTTGAAAACATATTTCCTTTCAAAAGAATCAGTCCAGAAGTAGGTACACATTCTTTGAGTAATAACAGGGACAAAGATTGGAAAGAAGAAATTGCGGAATTGGAGTAGCAACAACCACTTAAGCAGTCACTTGAGCAGTTTGTTGACAGGGCATAAGTGCACACACAACTGGACTCTACAACGCCAGAACGTGAACAGTCAGATGGTCAGATAGTTGATCAACCAATTGTGTAGACACATGTTGAACAGGTCAACGAACAATTTGCACCAGAAACAAATAGACGAAGCTGGAGATGGGCACAAGGGTAACCCGGCCCGGTCCGACCCGGCCCTTGTTTGATCAAACCCGCGGGTAAACGGGCTTAAGCCCGCCTGTGATGGGTAAGCCCGCGGGCTAACCCCGGTCCGGCCCTTTTATAATTCCCTATGCCCGGCCCGCCCTTAAAACCTTAAGTTTTATCCAATGGGTTTTATTTTTAAGTTTCTTTTATTAATTTGAGAAAATACAAAAAAATACAAAAATATTTTTAAAAACATTAAAGACATTACAATTAAATTTATAATTTAGTAAAAATATAAATAGCGTAATAATATTAGTATATTGTTAAAGCTAATTAAAATAGTGAAATATGTTTAGAATATTAATGAATAAAATTGTTAAAATATTAAACATACTCTATTTAATGAATTAAATTATTAAAACATTATATATACTCCATTTTAATAGTGAAATAAGGGTATTTTTGGGCAAAATATCAAACGAACAAAAAAAATCAGGCGGGCCAAACGGGTTTTTCAAACTTGCGGGCTAAGCCCGGCCCGTCTGCAAATAGTGAGGTCCGGCCCGTCCGCTTAATACACGGGTTAAGGGCCGGGTTTTGTCCGCGGGCTCACGGGTACGGGCTTGGCGGGCCTAGGGGTGGCGGGCCTAGGGACCGTCCGTGGGTTTAAGCCCGAAATGCGCATCTCCAGACGAAGCGTACGCCAGAGACACCAGCCTAAACATCTCCAGGAGTTTGTTGTTAGCTTACTAGGTTCCATAGACCATCCACCTCCCAATTCTAATGTGTTCTAGCTATATCAAAATTATCATAACTCATTTCAAGTTTAGAGTGCCGAGCAATAAATTGTGTTCGTCAAAGTCGTTAGTCAGAATTGATTCTACTAATGATTGTTAGAGTTGTTGCATCTTAGAGAAAATTATCATGGAATAAAGTTTATTCGTCGAAATCGTTAGTTTGAAATGATACTGCTGACTATTAGAGTCGTTGCATCTTTTAAAAAACTGTCATACACGAGTAATACCAGAACGAGATGTGATATTTACCAAATTTGCTAATTTAATGGATGGGTATATCCAATTTCTTAGTAAAGAATGGTCAAAAATAAAAACAAAGAATAAGGAATCAAGAAAAAAAGAGTATTTGAAAAATCACAGATGAATAAAATAATAAAACAAGAAGAGAATTTCGTTATTTTTCCAATCTAATAGGGTCAACGTAAACTTTCACAAAAAGTCAGGTCAAAATGAGTTCATATAGGACTTTTAGTAAGTCGTCACCGTTAAAGGGTCACGATCGGTTTTGTAATGCCGCCAATGAGAGTCCGAAACATTATTTTGATTTATATAAATTTAAAAAGTATGGAATGTTATTATATTTTTTGTGCAAAAAGTACAAAGTATTATTTGTATTCTAAAATAAATACTCATTTCATCCCCGAAAGAAATTGTCACTTTTGTTGCTATTTGATTTTTAATCAAAGTTTCGAGAGATTAAGTATCTCAAAAAAACTCTAAAGTTTACTTTTCATATATACGATAATTAAAATCACTAATAATAATCTTTTACTACCTCTGTCCTTAATGAGTATCCAAATTTTATTTTAAATGATGTAACTTTTTGTACAATTTGGTGGCAATATTCATATACGTATTCTTGTAATCCTCTTTACAAACATTTAGTTTTTGCAAGTATAAAGAGACTGGTGAAAAAAATCGAAAAAAAAAAAAAACATTGAGGGACAAAGTTATGATCAAAACGGACACTCATTTTGAGACAAGATTTTTCTGAGAATAGACACTCATTTAGGGACAGAGTGAGTAATATTTATTAGGATAAATCTAAATATCAGTTAATCAATCAAATTATTAATCCAAAAAAAAGAGAGTATAAGAGTATTTATTTTTAGTTTTAAATAAAAAAAATTATAAATGTTCATTTGAAATGTTCATTCTGCGTACAAAACACTTGACATAAGTCTCTCATTGTCCTATAGTTGGTCGTCCGACTATACCAAGAGTCAATAGCTTAGACCTAACTTTTCACTTGGAACTATTCAAAGTCTCATTCATAAATAATCGAAAAACTTAGTTTATTTAATTTTCTTCTCATGAAAAATACTCGTCCGCTCAAAAATAAATGATTCAGTTTATTATTTTGATCTATACCAAAACAAGTAGGTATGCTGCATTTAAAAAAAAAATGAAAATACAAATCACATATTACCCACCTGAACTTTATCAGGAGTTGCATTATGACCAACCTTGAAAGTGTACCACGTTTGTTTCCTAAGCTTAACATTTTGTTCAATTAGAAAAAAAAAAAAGTAAAAAATAAAGTTACTAGCAGTAAGAAAACATTGAGAAATTTTGTCACTGGCAAAATAAGGATATTTTTCTTAAATAATATTCCCTCTGTCCCTAAATGAGTCTCAAATTCCATTTTAAGGGACATCTGAAAATCTCAACTCTTTGTACAATTTGGTGGCAAAGATTCATATATAATCTTGTAATCTCATTTCCAAACATTTAGTTTTGCAAGTATAAAGAGACCGGTGAAAAAAAATCGAAAAAAAATATTTAGGGACAAAGTTTTGTTAAAAAATGACACTCATTTTGGTTTGGGACAAAGATTTCTTGAAAATGGACACTCATTTAGGGACAGAGGGAGTAGAAAATTTATATTTTAAAACACTATGGTGTAATATTTTAAATTTATTTTAAATAAGGGTAAATATAATACAATGTTAATTTTTTCTTGGTTAAGAGATGGGCGGAATATAATTTTGAATGGCAAAATAAAAAATTCAAAGCTTAATGCAATTGTCCCCTTGATTTTTATTCTTTTACTAAGAAATTAAGAAAAATGGGGTTTTTTTTTAATAAAAGCGGCAGTGACATTTTTGTGAATACCTTGCACTTGTTTTAAAAGAGGTCGTGACATTTTTGTAAACAACTTACACTTGTTTTAAAAGCATGCTGTGGCATTTTTGTAAATAACTGGAGCTTATTGAACACGCTGGGACTATTAACACACGACTGACAATCTTCAACACCACTGACACTCTTTAGCACATGTACTGACACTCTTTTAACACTACCACATGCACTTAGTAAAAGCTTCCACCTTTAATGTTTATAAATGTGAGTGTAAATGACCGGCACTTGTTAACACTACCATTTGCACTTATCAAAAGTATTAGTGTCAATGCTTATAAATGCCAATAAATATGTACTCCCTCCGTCCCAGCTCACTTGATACTTATTTCAATTTTGATCGGTCCCAGCTCACTTGACACTTCCCAAAATAGCCCACTTTTTATAATTTTATATTCACTCTACCCCAACACTCATTCCCTTTTTTCATTTTTCACCACTCAATTTATTCAATCAACACTACTATTTACCCCACTCATTCTCTCTCTTCATTTTCTACCATACATTTTCCTTATTTTACCCTTTTTCCTTAGTTATTGTGCTCACCTCTTGAGTGTCAAATGAGGTGAGACGGAGGGAGTGTGGTTTTGTAACATTAGCAATGACAGTTATTACAAGAACCTGTTTCTATGTTTATAAACGTCAGTGTGAATGACATGCACTTTGTAACATTAATTAGCACTGACATTTACGATGCATATGCACGCTTGCCACTTATTTACAAAAATGTCACCACTTATTTACGTGCAGTGAGCGCGTAGTTCGTGTGTAGTGTACATGCAGCGTCTTTGCAACGTATGTGCTTCAAGTGGTTGTAGAATCATCCAGATATAATTCTTATATAATTTCAGGGTTTGAGATACAATTCTTGAGAGAAGTAAAACGTTATCTAATCCGTTTAAGGGTGTGTTGATCTGTGTACGTTGATGATCCAAGGAAAATTTGAAGCACTTTGAAGTCTGAGACAAATTTATCGATTTGCATCTAGTTAGTCTTGTATCTGAATCTGGTGATATGGTGTTCTAAATCTGGGGTTCATCTAGTGATCTTGATAGGCTGTCAAGATTACATCTGGATCACGTCTAAATCTGATCAGGTTTTTCTAAGTTTCTCTTAGGGCTCGTTTGGTAGTTTGATAGGATTAGCCCGTATTAATAATCGAAACATTATTAATCGGGGGATTAATTACACCACCCTTTTTTATGGGTAAATATGAAGGGGGTTAGAGGGGATAAGATTGGATAAGAAGCTTATTTGAGTTGTACCTAGGATTAATAAACGGAGTGTATTTAGTCTACCAAACACCAAGATTATTGGGCTAATAATCATATCCAGCTCTAATCAGGCTACCAAACGAGCCCTTAGTGTATTATGTTCCTGGTCTAGGGCTCTAGACAATCTGTTACACAAGATAAAGAAACAATGTGTAATCTGATTGCTCAATCATAATATATATTATCCCTCCGCCCGGGAACGTAACTAATAGGTTATTGGTGAACTCACGTTATCTGTTTCTATTTTAATGGAAAACCAAAAAAAAAAAAAAAAGCCACATTACTTATATTAGCACATACTCCTTTCGTTCCACAACAACTGACACTAATTTCTTTTTCGGTCTATCCCAGCACAAGTTACACTACCCAAAATGAAAATGTTTTAATATATTTATATATATTCAACCAACCTCGCCAGTTAACCCCACTTGTTCTCTCTCACTACTATTTACCTAACACATTCTCTCTTTTCATTTTCTACCACACATATACTAAACTAGGATGAATCCCGTGCTCCACACGGGGTACTTTTAAACTTATTTGCCCCTTTTTTAAATTTCCATTTTTTATATAATTTAAATAATAATACTTTATTATCACTTATATTTATTACATATTGTTCTTTTACTTATATTAATGCATGGTAGTTCATCGATTTGTGAATATGTTAGATACAATAGATATTGTAGTTTTCTCTAAATTTTAGTAATTAACTGCTTCAATTTTATATACTCTATTAAATTAACAAATTCAAAATACTTGATGTCCTTACATTATAAGGAGTTGATCCATGGGACGTGGTACCAATTTCATTATGCAATAGCAAATTTCTTTTCCTGCAACTATTCGTTCGAGTGATGTGCGCGTTGATGAATCTGTAAAGAAAATCAGAGTTTATGGATATGGAAAATTGTAGTATTTGTTAGTAGTAACTTTAATGTGTATATATATATATATATATATATATATATATATATATATATATATATATATATATATATATATATGTATATATGTGCCGTGTGTGTGTATGGTTACCGAAATTTTATTAGGAATGTTATTCTTAAACTTTGCAAGAGACTTTAGTTATATGAAAGAGACTTGACTTCAAACCTGATTGGCCGAAAAGAGTTGCCGATCCATCTTTCGAGATGCACGTTACATCCTTCTCCCTTCGTAACTTTAAAAGTTGTTGATTGTTTTTTTCTCATGATATGCGCACGTCTAATAGCCCAATTCTCTTTAGCAGATTCTTTTGGAGGAAGTACTAAAAAAAAGTCACTACAATACAATAGTAGTCTATATTTTATCAAAAAAATTATGAAATATATGATATAGTCATATATATTTACTTATTATTTGCATACGGAAAATTATTGAAATAAATATTTAATGTAGCGAAAATAACTAAACTTCTGACCTAACTTTTCAATGGGCAATGCTAGGAGCTCAAAAGAAATTTACAAAATCATGGATACAAAGTGAGGGGGCGATATTTTATTGGTTGCATCGATTGTGGACCCGACACACTCTAATTAAAAGCATCAATAATATTTTGATACGACATTTTGTAAGCCACATTTTGTGGCACTCTTTTGTGACTTTATATTTACCATTTTTCAATATCAGTTGTCTGATATCATTCTGTTATGTTTGCTATATCTTTTTTTGCGTGTAAATTTGGACTTTGTTTTTTACTTTTTTTCATCATGAGATAATTAAGCACGCTTCATAGCACGATTTTTCTTATCAATTTCTTTTGAAGGCGTACCTACAATTTTTTTATGATAACAAATGCAAGAGTTAACATATAAGGCATGAAATATTGAAATACAATACACTATATTATCGATATGGAGCGCTGATAAGTTTTGTCGTCTTTTTCACATTGACTATATTTATGTATAGAAAACTATGAACAATGAAATTATCCTTGAATCTAAAATGAGAATAATGCTTTTCTGGTAGAGGTGAGAGCTTAAAAGTACTATTTGATGATTAAATGTTAGGTTTTCATAATTTTGTAATTTTGTAGTAATATTTAAAGATGAAAATTGTACTAACTTGTGACACTATTGGTAATCTACAATTTATTTTAGTCCATGAACCATTTCATTTAGGGAAATCAGTTGATACTTAAAACTTTAAGTATTCCATCATAATTCAATGACATTGAATAATATGTTGTTTTTTGGAATACATGAGCAATTAATTCAATGCCTTAAGTCATCTAATAATTCATGTTCTTTAAAGACTTGTTGCATAAATAAAGTAGAATTATATAATGATGAATCTAACATTTGATTTGAAAATATTTATCATATTCAATTAATCATTAAAATTAGATTGCATCTTTTAGGACTTATTATATGAACACATATTTATTAGATGTTTTAATTTTTAATTTAATTTGATTTATAAATAAAAGACTTTTTATAATCCAAAATCAACTAATCTTAGATTTCAAAGTCACTTCTTAATTAGTTGAAACTAAAAAGTCACTTCTTAATTTAATGCATCCATGAGCTACCTAGAATCACTATAAAGATAAAATGATTCAACATGTACCTATTTATTTCCTTATTGTATATGAATTACCCACTTACATATCTATGGTTATTACCTCTTATTTTAACACATGTAGGAGAATGCCAAAAGCCTTCATGATTGCAAAGGTCATATTACATAACATCATTTAAATCAAGATAAACCCATTTGTGGCTTATGTGTCATTCCTCACCAACTTTAAAATACTATAAGTATATATTTCTTTTTAATTATTGTGCCTCACAAGTTGGATCACTTATGGTGAGACGAAGGGACTATATTTTATTTATTGTTATGTATACATTTATTTGAATAATCATAACTTGTCTTAATTGATTTTGAAAATCCATAATTGATTTTAAAAATACATAAGGAAAAATTCAAAGAATTATAACAAACTCCACCTGTCTCATAATACTTGTTATTTCAAAAAAAAAAAAAAATCACAGATTCAGTTAACTAGGAAATTAAATGTTTTGCAATGACTATTCCGTTTCTAATTTGAGGAGGTGTAGGGCAGTTGATTTTTTATTTGATAAGGAGTCATCGTGTGCAGTTGAGTAGGGTATAAAGAGATATAACAATGAATCTCAGTCACTCTTTATAATGGTTGCAAAAGAATCCTGACCACTCTTTATGTATTCAGTTATTACTAAGTGCTATTATAATATAGACTAGTCTTCGTGCCCGTGCCGATGGCACGGTGACAGTATGAACAATGATAAAGTAAGAAAATTGAAAGATTAACCACCATTAAAAGCTCTCTCTTAATAACATCCTACTACCCTGTTTTCATCTTCTGAAATAAAAAGTATTTTGAGATAAATTTTAGCTCGTTAAACAACAAATATATTGCAATGGAGGAAGTAAAGGATAATTTGGATAATTTTTCTAAAGTAAGATGAATTTAAGGATAATTGTGCCAAGATAGTCACTAATTTAGGAAATGGTTATTATCACTATAATTTTTTGCTTATTCACTACAATTTTTATAAATTAACATAATTAACCTTTGACATTTTAAAGATCTAATGAAACATTTTTTTGATAATTGTTTTCCAATATTCAAATTAATTTATTACTCACCAGATATTATTTAGCTTAAAGTGACTAAAATAAATTAATTTGAATATTGGAAAACAATTATCAAACCATAATAAAAATAAACATTGTAGTGAGCAATAAGAGTTGAGATCTCCTGTACCACTTTTATGTGCCACTCTATGTACCACTTGTAATCCAACCGTTCACATGTTTGCAAAATATTACTATAATACCAATCTCAATAACTGTGAGCCATTAGATCACTTGTGGCACATGAAGTGGTACACAAAGTGGCACAGGAGATTTGGACTCGAGTAATAATAGATGTAGTGGATAAGAAGATTTTATAGTGTAAATAGTCTCTCTTCTTTTAGGACTATAGCACCTCTCAAAATAAAGACAAAAACTTGTATGAGAACACCATCATGACCTATCTCATAGTAGAGATGGATCATTTTTTACCCATGTTTTTTTTTTGTTTTTATATTTTTTTTGGTATTTTTTCGGTTTGCCAAAAGTAATATTCCCTCCGTCCCACACCAATGGGCACTTTTGGTCAAACCTACTTGAACTTTGACTAACATTTTATGTTAAATAATTTATCTCTATAAAAATTTAAAATAGTTATTGATAATGTTTCTATTACTAATTTAGTAACTTTTTTTAAAATTTGTATGGAGATTAATAATTTAGCATAAAATGTTAGTCAAAGTTCAAGTTGGTTTGACCAAAAGTGCCCCTTGTTATGGGACAGAGGGAGTAGTTACTATAACTAAATGTAACAAACGTGTTACTTATATGTAACAATTTGTATACATAAAAGTAATACATATATACAGAAAAGTAACAGTTTTTTTTTTTTTTTTTTTTTTTAATGTTTTCTTCATTTGCCAAAAGTAATAATGTTTTCTTCATTTGCCAAAAGTAATACTTATTATAACTAAAATGTAACAAACGTGTACTTATACTCCCTCCGTCAAAGTTTAAGGTTCTTACTTTCCTTTTTAGTGTGTCCCAGTTTAAGGTTCTTAGTTGCTTTATTCCTTAAATGGCAAAGGATAAATAGTGTTTAGGACATTTTGTCCTCATAAAGTTCATATATTACAAAAAGCCCATCACTTACCCATCTACTTTTCACCCACTTGTTTTATGAATGGACAATTATATCCTCCTCCCACTACTATTCTTGACTCAATTTTGCCTTGATTCCTTAATAAGCGTGCAAAGTCAAACTAAGAACCTTAAACCGGGACGGAGGGAGTATGTAACAGTGTTTATACATAATTGTAACACATACTCCCTTCGTCCCTCTTTAACTTACAAAAAATGAGTTTGGCATATTAATTAAGGAAAAAGTGAAAAATGTGATGTGTTGTGAGTGTATATGATTGGGTGGGAGAGAGAAAGTGAGATGGAGAATAGTTAGTGGATAGTTGTTGTGAGTATGAAAAGTGGGTGCCACCATTTTAAAAGTATTAAAACATTTCCATTTTAGGATTTTGTAAGTTAAAGTGGGACAACCAAATGGGTATTTTTTTATTTTTTTTTGTAGATTAAAGTGGGACGAAGAGAGTATGTATAGAAAAATAATAATTCAACCCTTTACACTTTAGAACTAAAAACACTTGTGTTAGTAACATTGTAAAAATAAGAAAGTAACAATTTTTATAAATCAATGTTACATTTTATTTGTATAATAACATTGTAAAACAGTTACGTTTACTTGTATAATAGTATATCCATATGTTTTCAAATAATAATTTACAATTGGTTCAATTTATCATGATACATGTAAAAATATTACATTATCTATAGAAATCTGTTACAATTTCATCTGCTAAAGTGTTACATTTACTTGTACAAAAAATTACATTCATGTATATAAGTTATTATTTTTCAAATGTTACTTTTACTTATAAACAATGTTACTTTATAAGTAAGACAATTGTTACATTTAGTTATACTGAGTATTACTTTTAGCAAACGAAAAAAAAAAACTGAAGAAAAAAAATTGAATAAAAAATAGATTTTTTTTTCTGGAAAAAAAGGGCCATGGGTTGTTGCCACGTGGCAGATATTGAGTGAGAGGTGGTCTCCCATGAGAACAAGGGGATCCGTCTCATGCATGATACGGGTCGCCCCATGACCCATGGGCCGAACCCGCCACTTGGCAACCCACCATTGGCCGAATTTTTTTTTTTTTTTTTTTTTGAGTTTTTATATTTTTTTTTCGGCTTTTCAGTGGTTTAGAAAAAAATAATAGTTACCATCTCTTAAAGTAACATTGTTCATAAGTAAACGTAATACTTGTTTTAAAAAAACAAAAGCTCGTTTTTACCCATTTTAAAAGTAATAACTTATGTATATGAATGTAATAGTAAGTTTATACAAGTAAATGTAACACTTTGATTGACGAAAATTGTAACAGATTTCTATAGATAATGTAATACTTTTATATGTATCATGATAAATTTGACCCCATTGTAACTTATTGTTTGAAAACATATAAATATCTATATATATGTATTACAATTATGTACAAATACTATTACATATAAATAACACGTTTATTACATTTTAGTTATAATAAGTATTACTTTTGGCAAACGAAGAAAACATAGGAATAACACTATTACTTTAAGAGATGGTAACTATTACTTTAAGAGATGGTAACTATTACTTTTCACAAACCGAAAAAAAAACAAAAAAAAAAAATTTAAAAAAAAGCAAAAAAAAAAAAAAAGTTTTTTTTTTTGGGGCCAATGAGGGGCTGCCACGTGGCAGGGTCCCCCCATGGGTCCTGGAGCAGGGTTGTGGGTCGGGTAATGGGTCAAAAAAATGACCCGTCTCACCCATGAGACGGGTTGGAGTGTTCTCACACAAGTTTTTGTCATCGAGTGAAGCATGGGTTGGGATCCTATGCTTCGCGAAGAATGTTGCACACGAGTCATGGATCGATCTGTCTCTTCTATGAGACCGATCTAGGTGTTCTCACAAGAAACCACCACCAAAATAAAATGTTCATTCATTATTTAAAGACAAGTTTTTTTGGAAAATAGAATTTTCAAACAGCATTATGTGCGCTAATACCGGAAAAGATTAATAAAATCTCTACATTTCCAAAACGAGGTCAAAACAATTGAATTTTCCATCACCTAACATACCAGAAAAGCTAACCAAAAAAGAATCACATATTAAATAAATAGTCAAAATTTACCCAAAAAAAATACAATCACCCATCCTCAAATACACGTATAATAGTTTCTTTATACTTTCGGCGTAGCATCTTAAATTAATTTGCCTATAAATACATTCTTCTTGATAATATAGCTTTTTAAGTACCTTCATAATCAAGACTTGTTAATTCCTCCTTTACCATTCTCTCTCTCTCTCTCTCTCCCCCACCCCATCCTCTTTCTCTCACACTTCCATTTTCCCGAGAAAACACATACAACCAACAAGGTAAGTTTGAAAAATCCCTGGAAAATTCTCTTCTTTTCTTGAAACTATTTTTTCTGGGTTTTCTGATTAAATGTATATATATATATATATATACTGTATATGTTAATGTTCATGGTGATGCAGGTGTGTTTATATATAAATGGTGATAAATATGGAGATGATGAATGGAAGGAGAATGATGTGGTTTATATTTCTTCAGTTACTTATTATATCTATTGAATGCTCAGTGAGAAGACAGTTAGGTTCATTCTTACTCATCTCTTGTTTTAATTACTATATACTCCCTCCATCTCAATTTAAAGTTCTTAGTTTGACTTTGTACGGAGATTAAGAAAAAGTAAATGTTGTGAGTATGAAAAGTAAAGTGATAGAGAGAAAGTAGTTAGGAAGTTTTTGTTGTGAGAATGACAAGTGGGTCCCACTTTCCATTTTAGGTAATAAAACAAAGTAATAACCTTAAATTGGAACAAACTAAAAAGGAAAGTAAGAATCTTAAAGCGGACAGAGGGAGTATTTAAATTCAATTTGGACTATAATTTTGCTTCAATCCGTACCAAAACTAAAATTTCCTTCTCTACTTTTGATTGTCATAGCTTATTTAATTAAGTGCTCATTTGGCACGCAAATATTCATTAATAAAAATTTGCATGCTATTAGTTTTTTGTTTTTTTTTTTGGAATGTCATTTGTTCAGTAAAATCTCATGAAATTATATAATTAAGTTTTTAAATAATAATGAGTTTGAGTGTAGGAGGGATAAGCATATGTTCTTTTTCTGCAATGTGTTTTTTCTGCACATTGGAAGATGATAGATTTTTTTTTTTTTTTATTGAAGTTGAAATTGCGCGTGTTAGAATTTTTACTACCACTCTATACCAAGTGGTGGCGTACGGGCTTATAGGGCGTGCCATATCTTCGCTACCACTCTATACAAGTGGTCTTTGCGGGCATATATGTTGGAGTTAAGTTTTATGTCGGCTACACAGTCTGCTATAAATATTTGGAAAAAGCAGTTTTAAATTACTATTATTTACTAAAATGAATGTTTTTTTTGGAAAAACTAAAATGAATGTTAAAAAAATTACTTTTGACTAAAAGCAAATATTTTATTTTATTTTTCTTTTTAACATTTATTTTGGATGGAAGGAATAGTAGTATTGTTTAGTTAAAGAAGATGTTGAGTTTTTGTAATTAAATTTTTAAATATATTGGGACATTTTTCCTAGGTTGATGTGTGTACTTTAGTTGTCTGGTTAAATGTGGGATAAACCCAAAGTAAGATTGTGCTGTCTGTTTTAATTAATAAATACCTCCACAATTACGTAAACGAGCTTTTTAATTCTGTTAATGATGTTCGCATCTTTTTCATGGTCCTACACGCTTATTACTTTAAAAAAAAAAAAAAAAAAAAAAAAAACAATTACACTATTAAAAACACTCGAGTTTTTTCTTTAAATATATTAATATAAAAGTAAACCATGTATGCGAAATTTCTTCATTTTAATTAATTTATAATTTCTTTACATCACAAAATCTTAAATAGTACTACCTCTGTCCCTAAATGAGTGTCCAAATTTTATTTTAAGGGACATTGAAAATCTCAACTTTGTGTACAATTTGGTAGCAAAGATTCATATATAATCTTGTAATCTCCTTTCCAAACATTTAGTTTTGCACGTATAAAGAAATCGGAGAAAAAAAAATCGAAAAAAAAAACATTTAGGGACAAAATTATGTTAAAAAAGGACACTCATTTTGGGACAAAGATTTCTTGAAAATGGACACTCATTTAGGGACAGAGGGAGTAAGATTTTTCATTTATAATAAGAAAAAAGTATTTTTCTAGCTTTAAAACCCGTTACTTTACAATATAGAGTCCCCATTTTACTATTTACAACTCAAGTTAAGAGGTTATTTTCAATGGTGGACTGAAGATCTTAATACCCCAAATTACAAGTTAAAATTCCATAGTTGACTAGTTCAAATAGTTCAATTGATCTTGTATCTGATTTCTATGTATGCAATAATATAGATTTTTCTTACGGTATTTATAGGAAAATGTTTTATTTATTAGACTTATTTTTCATCATGTTTTTTTTTTTTTAGAAATTTGAAACAATTGATTTTTTGTTCAAAAAATTAAAAAAAAAAACAATTCATTTGTTTTTTATAGTCATGTATTAATTGTAATATCAACAACTTCTTCTTTTTCTTCTTTTCCTCAACTTTATTAAAGTTAGATGATGAATATCTAAACTAAGTTCTTGTTTTAATTGTAATATCACTAACTTTCTTTTCTCAAACTTTAATAAAATTTAGATGATCAATCTTTAATATCTAAATGATGGATGTGGATTAAAGTCAAAATTTTAATTAAATTGTGTTACTCTTTTTCTAAAGAGCTAATATGTGTTCCCTTCTTTTTTTTACCTTCTTTGTGTTTGTGCTTGACTTTTAATGTACACTTCCTAGATGGTTAGATTCTACCTTCAAACTTAAAGAATACGCACTTGCTTTAGAATTTAGTGACGACTTTTAGTTACGATTTTAAATCCTCAATTGTTTTCGGCGGTATTAATTTTTTAGGCATATACTAATATAATATACCAAAATTTGACCTTATTAATTACTCCCTCTCCCTCTGTCTCATAATTTATATGGACAAAATGAGTTTTGCACGAGAATTAATGGAAAAATATTGGTGTTATGAGTATAAAAGTAAAGTAAGAGAGAGAATGAGTGAGAGGAAAAATAAAAATTCTTTGTCGTTTAGGAAAGTGTAACTTATCAATGAAACGCTAAAAAAAATGTGTCCACATGATTATGGGACGGAGGGAGTATTTACATGAATGGACATCACTAAGTGAACTTTAAGCATTTAGGCAGGTGTTTTTTTGTTGGAAATATTCATGTCCAATGTTATTTACTTGTCATAATTGATTGATTGTCCTTAATGATTTTTGGGATCAATTAACATGAATATATCATAAAATCTTTAATAAAAAGATGTGAAGAAAATGAATGCTAAAAATAAAAATAAAATGTGAAAGTTAATAAGAAATAGGTGTGAAGAATATTTAAAAGAATAATAACAGCTCAAAATTAGTACTCGTATTAGTTTTTCTTCCCCCACTTAAATATTTATACAATCGATATGGACCATCTACTTTACTTGTGTCTTCCTTTTAATATCCCAATGTCATAGAGCCCACAACACATATTTGTGATTATAACTTGCTTTTTACTCATACAACACACAAATTTAACTACATTCTATTTTTCCAACCGAAAAAAGTCTAACACAACAACTAATATTATTACCATTACATATATATTCTCTTTGGTCCAATATACTTTACTCTCACATACTAGGATACCTCATGTCTTTGGATTGCATAAAACACCAATAACATTATTACACCTAAGATATTTTATTGGTTGTATCGATAATGGACCCGCCACGCTTTAATTAAAAACACCAATAATATTATTACACGTAGGATTTTGTGAGCAAGTTTTTGTGAGTTTTTGTGCCCCTAGTATTATTCTATATTTATATGTGCTCAAATGAGAACCAAAATAAAATAAGAATCGTAAGAATCAAGCATAACCACTGGGATTAGACGCAAAATCAAGGGTCCATATTATAGATACAGTGAATACACTAGGATACAATAGCTAATTTTCAAAATACACTTGGATACGGTAGTTATTTAGTTATTGTATCCAAGTGCAATATTCAAAATTTAGTTATTGTATCCAAATGTATCTATTGTATCTATATTTATAATCTGGACCTTGTTTTGTTTCTAATCTAATGGCTATACTTAGTTCTCACGGTTATCATTTTCAATGGTTTTCATTAGAGCAAGACCCTATATATACACACACATTATTGCGACTGAAAAATCTAATTTAATTTACTTGAATATATCTGCAGAAGCGATTCAAGGAATAATACAGAAGATCCATCACTATACCCCCCGGTTCAGTTACAAATACATAAAGATCGTGTAATTATTTCCATACTCTTATTTGTTTTGAGAAAATTTTGGGGGAAACTAGTTTCTCCCTAAGTTATAAAAAGTCCTGTTTTTATATGGGTTAAAGTTTAGGGTTTGGGGTGTAAGGTTTAGGGTTTAGGCTTTTAGGAATTAAGAATGGTAAAAAAACAGGACTTTTTATAACTTAAGGGGGAACTAGTTTCCCCCAAAACAAACTCATTTGTTTTTGTTATTGTTTAAAACAAAAAACATTATTATGAATCTTAATAAAAAAAAAAAAGTGGTAAATCTTGTGTATAATTTTATTATTTATTTAATTATTTATTAACTTTGTACAGGTTGTAGTTTATAATGGGATCTTCGTTATCACATTTTCAAGTCCAGATGGTAATGTCATTGGATTAAATTACAATGGCATTGATAATCTGTTGGAAGAAGACAACGAGCCTTCAAATAGAGGGTATAGCTCAATTTATCACTTTTATTCAAAATTTATTTACTATTTTTTTGCTTATCAATTCGCAAAAAATAAAAATAAAAATTGTAATTAATATTTAAATAAAATTACAGGTACTGGGATGTGGTCTGGGAAAACGTTTTCCATCCAGGTGACAATACTGATAAGTAAGTTTTATGTCTAGTTTTCGCGAAGCTTAATGTAAAAGAAGCATATTAGCAATATTAATTAGACTAACAAAAACACTGTCATTTTTCGCGCGTTTTTTTGTTTAGGCTTGAAGGGAAACATTTTAATGTTATTGTTGAAGAAGAAGATCAAGTCGAGATTTCATTTACAAGAACTTTTAATCCTTCGCATAACAACACCGGACTTTCTCTAAACGTAGACAAAAGGTACACAGTTAACGTTCTATAAATTTAGCAAAAATGAATACTATTTCATTTTGTCGCTAAACTTTTGTAATTTTGAATTTTATTCTAGGTTCATAATTCGTCGTGGCCATAGTGGTTTTTACTCGTATGGAATACTTGAGCGATTAGAGGGATGGCTTGATCTTGATCTTATTCAAGGGAGAATAGCATTCAAACTTAAAGAAAGCGCGTAAGCTTTGTTTTTCTTTCTAATATTTAGGAATATATATCCAAAACTATTTCTTGGTTTCGTTTTAAATGAAAATACTTGTGTTGGTATATAGATTTCGATACATGGCTGTTTCGGATGAAAGACAGAGAATAATGCCAACTGCTAGAGACCGAGAAAGAGGTAAAAAACTTGACTACCCAGAAGCAGTCAGACTGACAAACCCTTCTGATTCTTTTCTTAAAGGAGAGGTATGTATGCAAAAATTTCGCATTTTTTGAACTCCTAAATGTATTTGATTTACTTCAATAAGTTTTTTTTGTTTGCTCTAATCTTGAGTAATGTTGTGTGCAGGTTGATGATAAATACCAATACTCGACTGAAAACAAGGATAATAAGGTCCATGGATGGATATGCTCTAATCCACCAGTCGGGTTTTGGATGATAACTCCAAGTAATGAATTTAGAACTGGCGGGCCCGTTAAGCAAGATCTCACTTCTCATGCGGGCCCCATTACGCTCTCTGTAATTAAACTCTTACTCTGTTCGTCCCTAAATGAGTGTCTGTTTTCTACTTAAATGTGTATTCTATACTTACATCTATGATGAAGTAACTTTTCATTACTTTTGTTTGGTTTCCAGATGTTTTTTAGTACCCATTATGCTGGAGAAAACATGGCAATAGAATTCAGAAATGGTGAGCCATGGAAAAAGGTTTTTTGGCCCTGTTTTTGTTTACCTAAATTCTGTTTCTCCTAGTGAAGAACCTCTATCATTATGGGCAGATGCTAAAGAACAGGTACTGAGCAAAACTGCATTACTAAAATTACAAAAAAGAGATTTTATTTTTAATTTTTTTCCCCAATTTTTTAGCTTAACATTACAAATCATTGCTATTATGAAACTTATCAGATGTTGATAGAAACTGAGAGCTGGCCATATGATTTTCCGCGGTCATTAGACTATCCTAAACCAAATGAAAGGGGAATGATTTGTGGGCGATTACTAGTACGTGATAGGTAAATTCATTCTCTTACCATTTATCATCTTAAACTTTACGCTTTCAAGCGAAATATTATTGAAAAAATGAGATTTTTTTTTGTTTAGGTACATAAGCAAAGACTTTATGACAGCCAACTCTGCATTCATAGGGTTGGCTCCTCCTGGAGAAGTAGGATCGTGGCAAATGGAAAATAAGGTAATTTCAGTTTACATAGAGAGAGTTTCAGAACTTTCAAGTTCATCTTTTGAAATTCATGGAGTATATAATATGCGTTTTTCGCTTTCAGGGTTACCAGTTTTGGACTCAAAGTGATAAAGAGGGGTATTTCTTCATTAAAGGCGTCCGTCCCGGAAATTACAGTTTAAATGCTTTTGTTCCAGGGTTTATTGGGGATTACAAGCACAGAATGATCATCAATATACATGCAGGTAAAATGAGCACTGAAATTTGATCTGTATTTTCATTTTGAAACAACTTGCTGCCTTGATTTTGTACATTTGAATATGATCAGCAAAAAATTCAAAAAATCTTGGTTGATATGCAGGAAGAAGAATCAGAATGGGAGTTCTAATATATGACCCTCCAAGAAACGGTCCCACATTATGGGAAATCGGTGTCCCTGATCGCTCTGCAGCAGAGTTCTATATACCTGATCCGAATCCAACTCTCATGAATGAATTATACGCCGCTCAAAAATCAGAAAAGTAACAAGATTTCCTCTTATAACATTTCATTTTCAGAATTTATGCAAAAAAAGAAAGAAAAAAAAACATAATGATCATATTTTTTCGCAAACAGGTATAGGCAATACGGATTATGGAATAGGTACACTGAATTATATCCTGATAAAGATCTGGTTTACACGATTGGCTCGAGCATTTATCAAACAGATTGGTTTTTCGCTCAAGTTAACAGGTTTTTCTCTCTGGTTTACTTTTTACCCTTGGAAATGTTCGTCAACGTTAAAATGTCGTTACTGAACTTTTTCTCTTTTATTTCAGGTATATAGGAAATAGAAATAAAATCTACATACCAACCACCTGGGAGATTTTATTTGATGTTAACAAAGTTAACGAAGCGGGAAACTATACCCTGCAACTCGCATTGGCATCTGTTACAAACGCTGAGCTACAAGTGCGTATTATTCTTGTTTCGCATGAAAAAAGACTTGATTTTCTTGAATATTTTTTCGTGATATATAATTTCTAACGGAAATTATTTTGATTTTAACGAAGGTTCGGATAAATAATCCGGAAGCGACAAGGCCTTATATGACGACAGGATTTATAGGGAAGGACAATGCGATTGCAAGACATGGTATTCGCGGGATATATTGGCTATATAGTGTTGTATTTCCGGGTTCTATGCTTCGAGTTGGGAAAAATACAATCTTTTTAACGCAGTCGAGAGGGGGAGATAGTTTTAGAGGGATTATGTATGACTACATTCGGTTAGAATTGCCGCCGGTTAGGTCATCAAAGTAGAGGGGGTGGATGTGTAGATATCACATTCTTTTGTTCTATACATAGCAAAAGGTGCATTTATAGAAAAATTTAAATCCCATTTCACTTGCAGCAAGAAACAGCTTAGTAAATGTGGATATGTTTTTTTAGGGAGATGATTGTTGTAATTTTCCCCCTTGGTATATAGTAAAGTTTTATTTAATTCATGTTATGGGTTTTAATTGCAATCTACACACAATCCATGAACGTTACGCGAAGTGAATATACACTCTTGATTTTGGACAAATTCGAAAATTTTATGATCATTTGTTTTGTGACAGAGGTACAATTATATTCAAGTATTCACCGTTATTTAACAAATTTACACTTTATTTAAAAGATTCAATTTTACCTATTTTCTTCCTGGGTCTTAATCAATACACTATCATGCTTGAATTCAGTTGTGGATAATTTAACCATTTTTTAATGAATATCATAACGTGCAATTGAATTTGACTATGTATGTATAACCTTGGGGGCCAAATTTAAATAATTTAAATTGACAAAACCACTTTTCTGAC
This sequence comes from Campanula takesimana, assembly GCA_026119855.1. NCBI lineage: Eukaryota > Viridiplantae > Streptophyta > Magnoliopsida > Asterales > Campanulaceae > Campanula > Campanula takesimana. Next base: position 143,822 of record JAOWBW010001310.1, on the reverse strand, counting down.
CCGCGTATTATTTCAAATCAATACTTGTGTACTAACTAAACACTAGTATGATGCGTACTATAGTTTTATTAGTAAAATCAACCAAATTAGTATTACTATTGAGCCGTCAATTTTTTTATTCTAACAGCCGTTATTTTTTGTAATAGTCGTTAAGAATTTAACGAAAAGTATAATTAATTTTCAAATGTGACCCTAACTGAACTTTAAACCCATATTTCACGGCAATCCTTCTGCCCTCCCTTTCACCTCCACACTTTCCGACCAATTCACCGGGCAAGCACCAGCGCCACCTGCCCAACAACCACCCATTTTGTCTCCAGCCTCTCTGACCTCCTCTTGCTTAACCGCCTCCCAGTGGCGGTCGCCGATCTCTCCACACACCATTAAACCCTTCCTGCCGCCACTAAATAACCGGCCAACAATTGCCGTCGCTACCACCACCGTAACCCAAAAAATCATCAGAACCACCACATTTCAACTAACGGGAAAAAAAAAAAAGAGCATTTCAAGAGATTAATATTCAAAGGCTTTGCTGAACACAACATTGCCCACTAATCGTTTGCTAAAATGCCTCAACGAATACCGCTAGTAATTGGTAGCCGAAATCGGGGAATCCTCCTATCCTATCCATTGATGGTACAACATCATATCCCTTTTGATTAGGATGTATGAAATGATGATTAAACATTGTGTTGCAGATTTTAGTACCTTGTTTGAAGAATTGGTTGCTCTTAATTCGTTTGCTTTTATTTTGAGGTTTTTTTTTTCAATGATCATGATGCACTCAATCTTACTGACCCTCTCAAGTTCTAGTTAATTAAAGCTATACTGAAATTGGTTATCTTATACTCTGATTTCTTTTGTGGATTTCAAAGTATCTACAGGTCCATATTGAAATGATGATATTCAACATTTCAGTGTTTGATTGCTTTCGCTGAAGAATTTTTGCAATTGCCTTCATTTTTGTAAATGCTTAATATGATGCTAGTATACATCGTTTCTGCAGCAGAAAGATTTGATGAACAGTAATGGAGAAGAAATGTCAAATCCTCCCATCACCATGCAATAATACAATGATCACGTAATGTGCCAATTTTTATTTTTTCACTTAATTATTGAATGTGTGCAGAGAAAATAATAAAGATGTAGCTCACTATAGATAAAATGAATGTGCTTAAAATTAGATCCAAAGTTAATAAAGATGAAAACATTATGTTATATTATATCCTCCTAGTTAACAATGGTAAATATGTGTTCTACAGGTTTTGGTTGGCAACGGCATAATGAGTATCACCTTCTCAGTTCTCGGGAGCGTGATCATTGGGATACATCACTAATTCACTATGGAGTATGGAATTGATAATATTTTGGAAAGATGGAATAAAAGTAAATGGCGGCAGCTAAATTGTACAGTCAACAGTGCATATTAATCTTAAATTTTTACTACCTTGGATATTCTCACAAAAGATATCAAAATTAATATCTGAGAAAATTGCAGGTACTCGGGTGTGGTTTGGAATGAGGTCGTCAATAATCATGTTCATCCACCAAGGCATTTCAAAACATAAGTTCATCATGAGAGTAATGCTGTAGAAGCAGCAAACTTTTATTGATGGTCCACTAGCGTTTGCTCTTATCAAAATCAGTATATTGTTGCTATAAACATCTTCTGATAATCAAAACTTGATATGCTCATTCTGATTTCTCACTATTGAAAATATGGTTTCCGAAATCCTAAGACTATCTAAATCAAATGGACGAGGAATGATCAGTGGTCGATTACACTTCAGCGACAGGTATCTTCTAATCCTAACCCGAGAATTTTCCTTCCGTCAGCCTTATGAACCTAGAATGTGGAGTAAAAAACTGATAAAATTGCTTCGTTTAGGCTTATCAGCATTCAGCAAAGACCTAATACCTGCCAACTCTGCTTACATAGGGTTGGCTCATCCCGGAGAATTAGGCTCATGGCAAGAAAAATATCAGGTGAGTAAATAAACTTTTTAAAAAAATTAACTACACAATTCTTAACATTTAGTTCCTCATGCACATTTTTTGACTTTTTCTCTCTCAGCGTTATCAATTTTGGAACCAAACTGATGCTCAAGGGTCGTTGTATATTGAAAGTATCCTACCAGGAAATTACCGCTTATATGCTCAAGGGTACGAGCCTAAGTTGTCTAACATCAGCATAAATGCAGGTACTCTTGCATCGAACACCACTTATACAGTCACACTTTTTCAAATAATGTTACGAATGTTATAGTAAATTCATGATCATGGCTTGTATGTTCTTGATAAACAGGAAGTGAACTTGATATGGGGTGCTCTAGGCATTATGGATTATGGAATAGGTATATATTGAACTATATCCTGATAACGATTTGATCTACAACGTTAATTCCAGTCCTTATAAAAAAAGACTTTTTTTTTTTTTTGTTCATGTTAACAGGTAATTTTCATACAATTGTTTCTTTCCTTTTTCCCATTTTCATGCCATTGTGTGTGTATGTTCCACCGGTGCTAATTGTCAGTCTCTGTAGACATATAGGAAATTAACTAATGAAGCGACAACACGGAAAATTTTATTTGATGTTGACCACATCGAGGCTGGAAATTATGCGCGACAATAAGCATTGGCTGCCGCAAGTTTTGCTAAACTTCAAATATGTATTTTTTCTCCTTTCTGGGCGTATTACCAGTCTTATTTATGTGCTAGTGTCTTATTTTAATTGGTTTTGTGCTAATCAAATCGTAGTTTGTCCGTGTTTTTATGAAAAGGTTCGGATCAACCATCCAGATGGATGTCGTTATTTCGTTTAGAACAGTCTTCCATTCTATGTCAAAATTGTTTTGTGAGGCACTTATATATTTGGTTTACTTTTTGTGGCAAATGGTCATACTACTATTTAAATTGTCTCTATCTCATAATAAGTGTCGCGTTTTTTTGTCCATTTTCATTATTTCTATGATTTTTTTATTCATTGCAAACATAATATTTCTCTTAAATGTCGTGCAAAAAGATTTGCATTCAAATAAGGCATTCATCACATATCTCTTAATATAAATACAACCCATGCATCCTTAAATTCTAATTAATTTTAGCCTTATATCATCTTTACCTGAAAATGAATAGTTTAAATCAATATTTATTGAATTATACCTCTAAAGTGCCTAAAAATCAAGATTTGGTGTCAAACCTCCCTCCCCATCCCCTGTCCTTTTACCCTTTTGTGATTTATCAACATTTTTTCTTTCATTTCCTGAACTTAGAAAAAATAGTTCACCAAGAAGGTATGCATTAGTTATCCCTCAAATTTCGTTGTGATTAAAAGATTATCTTTCTTATAATGATCACTTCGGCTCGCCCACTTTCCTCGTAGATTTTCTTTATATATATATATATGTTCACCCAGGTTTATTAGTGTACATTATCGAATATGGAGTTGAATGCAAGAAAAAGATGGTTTGGGATTATTTTCTTTCAGTTGCTCATCATGTCTACTGAATGCTCTGCAAGAACACAGTTGGGTTCATTCTTAATAATTTCTGATTTTTTATTTACATTTAATGCAAAATCATCATCTTATTACTTATATTTGTCAGTCCATGTATTGTTGTGAATGAAAATTCTGATATAATTGTACCTTTTGCTGCAGAAATTTTTCAAAGAACAATACTGGAGATAAAAGATCAGCATTTCCTCCCGTCCAGCTGCGAAAATATAATGACAACGTAAAATCGGAATTTCAACCATTTAGTTTACTTAATTTATTGAAGAAATTTAATCATCTGATATAAGAATGGTTAATATATTCTTCCAGGTTGTAGTCGGCAATGGTATCTTCAATATCACATTATCAACCCCTAAAGGCTATATCACTGGGATACAATACAATGGCATTTCTAATATTCTGGAAGACACGAACGAAAAAACAAATAGAGGGTAACTGATTCTTTACATCAAATTTATCTAACTTTTACTAATGATCAGTAAGAATTACAAATTTGGAAGAAATTTGTAGGTACTGGGACATTGTTTGGAGCGACCCTGCAAATCCAGGCGACCATTATGATACGTAAGTTCATCATAAGAGTGATGCTACGCAATGATCCATTTAAGTTGACTTTAACAATTTAGGATATGTTTTTCCAGGCTAGAAGGAACACAGTTTGATGTTGTAATGGAAAACGAAGATCAAGTAGAGGTTTCGTTCAAGAAAACTTGGGTTGCTTCGGCCAACAATGGTGGGCTTTCTCTGAATGTCGACAAAAGGTGTAGTGTAAGTTCTATTTTGTAATTACAAGGCGGAAAAAAAAAGAATTTAAGCGTAGTTTTATTCATCTGCCACTGTTAAATGGGTTAATTACAGATTAGGGCCTGAACTCCAGGGGGGGGCCGTCTAAAAGGGGCCTGGGGTTTTTTTTTTCGCTAGATCAGGGCTCAATGTCATAATTTTTCGGCAGTTAAGGGCTTTTTGACGGAAATCGTTAGAAAAGTCAGTTAAATCGCATGTGCCTCGCACGTGATCATAAAAATGGATGGATTTGTAATGATATTAGTTAGTAAGGGCTTTAGTGAAATTTTTGAAACTCAAAGGTTTAAAAATAAAATAAATATTTTTTCTAAAGAAATAATCCTTTTTCTAAATAATAAAGTATATAATAAAATAAGTAGTTATCATATATAAAATAAATTTATTAAAAAAATCAAAATTATTAAACAAATTAATCTAATAGCTATATTAAATATAAAAGGATTTAGATTATTTTCTAAATAATAAATTTAAAATAAAAAAAATTATAAATAAATTCAAATTTTATTCTATGAACATAATAAATTACTTTTTACATTCACCAAATTTAAAACAACATAAAGTAATTATCACTATTTACAAATATATACTTCCTCCGTCTTTTTAAGCTGTTCACACTTTGCTCCGGGCACTAGTATTAAGGAAAAATATTTTATATTAGTAGTTGAGTGGGTGTTGTGAGTGTGAAAAGTATGATGTGATATGTGAGTGGGGTTGGAATTGTGAGTGGGATAGTTGTTGTGAGTAGTATGACAAGTGGGTCCCATTGAATAAAGAATAATATAAACCTTCCTTTTTGGGAGTGTGAACAATCAAATGGGACACCCAAAATGGCAAAAAGTGAACAGACTAAAAAGACGGAGGGAGTATATATATATACTCCCTCTGTCCCTAAATGAGTGTCCATTTTCAAAAAACCTTTGTCCCAAAATGAGTGTCTTTTTTAGCATAACTTTGTTCCTAAATGTTTTTTTTCGAAATTTTTTTCCGGTCTCTTTACACGTACAAAACAAAACTTATTAAAACATTTCCCTTCTCATCATCTTCCATGAACACCCACCCATCCTCCACTTTAAACCACCATGCCACCACCGTTCACCACCATCTAACACCTCCACCGCTTAGAACCACCATAGCTACCACCGGCCGCCACCAACCACCCGTTGTAACCACCACAACCACCACCGAAAATTAACAGAGAAATCAACCCAACAAAATCAAACACACACTCACACACAAACTGAAACACATTCTCAATCAAACACAGTATGTGTAAAAATTCGCCGGAATCTGTAAAAATCGTCGGAACAAAAAACACATTCTCAATCAAATCACATCGTCTCCGCCGGAATCTGTAAAAATTTCGTCGGAATCTGGAAAATTCTATCCACTCTCCCTTCCTCTCCGATCAACTTGTCCGACAGTCACGCCGCCTCCTCCTCCGCCACTCCTTCCTCGCTCCTCACCTCCACCTCCGTCGCCCCTCTCCTCTTCTTCACCATCGCTTCCGTCCTCTCTTACCTCGCCTCCTCCCGCCCTTCCCCTCCTTCCTCCCCTCCCCCTCCTTCACCCTCTGCCTCCCAATTCTCTGTCTCCGCCACGCATCTGGGCCGAATTCTGGAATCGCTCCCCAGTCCGGCGATGAGTTTTGGGAAAAATCAAAAATCAAGTTTGGGGCAAAATTAAATCTTGGTTGAAAAATAAAATCTGAGAATGATGAGGGAGGGAGTGGCTGAATAATCTTTGAAGGGTGTGGGCGTGGTCAGAGGTGAGGGAGTGATGTTCGGCGTTGGGCAGGAGAGAGGAGAGGAAGATGATGCGTTGGAATGAGAGAGGGAGAGGAAGACGATGCGTTAAAGGGGGAGAGGAGGGGTATGGTTTTGTTTTAGATTTAACCCTTCAAATTTTAAAATTTACAGTTTGACCCTTTTTGACAAATTTTCATTTCAATTTCATCCATTTTTATGATCACGTGCGAGGCACATGATATTTAACTGACTTTTCCAGCGATTTCCGTCAAAAAGCCCTTAACTGCCGAAAAATTATGATATTGAGCCCTGATCTAGCGAGAAAAAAAACCCAGGCCCCTTTTAGACGCCCCCCCCCTGGAGTTCAGGCCCTAATCTGTCATTAACCCCTGTTAAATTTGTCCGTCTGAAATATTTTTTTGTAGATTTGTTGTCCTACGCGGAAGTAGTGGTTTTTACTCGTATGGGATATTTGAGCGTTTAGCTGGATGGCCTAACATTATATTTTATGAAGGGAGGATCGCATTCAAGCTAAAAGGAACTATGTAAACATCCTTATTCTCTGTAAACCCGTGTTAATTTTCGCTAACAACGAAAGAAAAACAATTATTGTCCTAATTTTGATTCTTAAGGTAATGTACTTGTTTGGTCCATAGGTTCAATTACATGGCTGTATCAGACCGAAGGCAAAGGACCATGCCATCAGCCCAAGATCGTGAAACGGGTACAGCCCTTGCCTACCCTGAAGCCGTCTTATTGACAAAACCGTCTAATCCTTCTCTCAAAGGGGAGGTAATATAGTGTTTTCACCTTCTTCTCTATACTTCTACATGACCTTCGTTTATATCAAAGTAATGTGTTTGTATATATATATGTAAGCAGGTGGATGACAAGTACCAATACTCAGTTGAAAACAAAGATAATAAGTTGCACGGATGGATATCTGCTGGACCAAATATCGGGTTTTGGGTAATAACACCGAGTTCCGAGTTTATGATTGCGGGCCCTCACAAGCAAGACCTCACTTCTCATGTCGGACCAACGTCTCTAGCAGTCAGTATACAAACTACTCATGTTTCTTAACTTTATGTCGCGAAATGAATGTCACTTTACAATGTTTGGTGTCTCTCTCTCTCTCTCTCTGTGCATATATATACAGATGTTTTTCAGCTGCCATTACGCGGGAGAGAACATGGGAGTAAAGTTTATGAATGGAGATCCGTGGAAAAAGGTTTTCGGACCTGTATTCATCTACTTGAATTCTGCTGCTGTTGATCAAGATAGCCACCATACACTGTGGGCTGATGCCAAGCAACGAGTATGAATTCTTGATTAAACTAAAAAGTAGTAATAAATTTGGATTGATTTTTTTTTCTGACAAACACTCTCTGATATACATGTCTCAGATGCGTACAGAAACTGAAAGCTGGCCGTATAGTTTCCCACAGTCAGAAGACTATCCTAAATCAAATGGACGCGGAGAAGTTAAGGGTCACTTACGAGTCAGCGATTGGTACTCAAAACATGATTTATTTATTTATTCGTTTGTATTTACCCTTATGAATTAATGAATAACATTGAGAAAACTAGAAAACATCCTTTTGTTTCAGGTCCATTAGCAAGGACTTAATAGATGCCAACTCTGCTTACATAGGGTTGGCGCCTCCTGGAGATGTTGGATCATGGCAAACCGAAAATAAGGTAATTTTTGGTCTATTATAACAAGCCATTCATTGGTGTAGTTCTTAAATGCAAAAGAAAAAAAAACACTCGCATTTTTGTTGTCAGGGTTATCAGTTTTGGACTCAAAGTGATGATAAGGGTCATTTCTCAATTAAAGGCGTTCGACCTGGAGAATATAGCTTATATGCTTGGGTTCCGGGGTTTATTGGAGATTTCAAGCACCAGTCTGACATCACTATAAGGGCAGGTCTGCTTAAAACGAACCTCATTTATACTTTCGTTATTCCTCGGATATTGTTATGATTGAATAATTTACTAAATTTACGTATGGTTCATGAGCAGGAACTACAATTGATATCGGTGTTTTAGTATGCAACGCTCCAAGACATGGTCGTACATTGTGGGAAATTGGCATCCCTGATCGTACTGCAGCAGAGTTTTTTGTACCTGATCCTTACCCAACTCTAGTCAATCAACTATATGTCTCCGACAGTTCAGAAAAGTTTGTAATTCCCCTCTAAAATACTACTATACTTTATATGAGCTTCCATTTTTTAGTTTTGAAGAAAATCCAAAGGCGTAAACTTTTTTACAAAATGGACTTATAAATGGAGGGGTTGAGCTTAAATCGATTCTGTTTTCCAGAATCTGCACTCTAACTAACCTTTGATTTCAACAAACAGGTGGAGACAATACGGAATATGGGGTAAGTACGCGGAACTGTATCCTGATAAAGATTTGGTCTACACCGTCGGATGCAGTTCTTATCAAAAAGACTGGTTCTTTGCTCATGTCACCAGGTTTTTTCTTAAACCTTTTTGTTCGGATATTATTATCTGTCCTTTTATGCATGTGCCCCCAGACATAATTACTTGAAGGGCAACCTGGTGCTACAAGAGCTTCTACTATGTGTGGGGTTCAGGGAAGGACTGTTTGCGAAAGCAGCAATCTTACTCAACTTCTATAGCCAACTTGTTTTGCAGGGATACAGGAAATGGTAACTTCGTAGGTACGACTTGGCAAATTTTGTTTTATATTGACCAAGTCAACAAGGCTGGAAACTACACGTTACAAGTGGCGTTAGCGTCGACCAATGGAGCTGAACTTCAAGTACATAACATAACCATTACTGATTAATGTGCTGCTCCCTCCGTCCCAAAAGGATAGTCCGACTTTGACTTTCATGTTTGACCATCAAAGTCAAAGTGAGACTATTTTACCGTTACGGGTGTGTATTTATTTGCTAAGCAGTTATATTTGGTTGTTGTTTTTGTTATTGTTAGGTTCGGATCAACTGCCCAGATGTGAACGGACCTCATATTAGGACAGGGCTGATAGGAAAGGACAATGCGATTGCGAGACATGGGATTCATGGTTTGTATTCGCTTTATAGCATTGGAATTCCAGGCGATCTACTGCTAGATGGTAATAACACGATTTTTTTGGCGCAAACAAGAGGGGGTAGCCCATTTTCCGGGATCATGTATGACTATATTCGTTTAGAACTGCCTCCAGATTCTACATAATAGAGTTCCAGATCATATTTTTATTGTTCTAGAGCTTAATAGAAAATGCTAATTTCATTTTTAGTGAAATTTGTCAGGATAGGAATATGTTGTTTCGCCTGTTTTTGCAACCAATGCATCTACATTCCAAAACATCTACTACTACTTATGTCTCAAAATTAGATTATTATCTGAATTTGTTATTGATTATAAACAAATATTAACATTCAGTTTGGAACGGAGGTAATATGTATGTGTAATGCTTCATAGTCATATGCGGCCGCCTTGAAGTGAAGTCGGATGAGTCCAAATCTTCTGTACCACTTCATGTGCTACAAGTGATCTAATGGCTCACATTTATTGAGATTGGTATTATTGTAATATTATTTAAACATTTGAATGGTTAGATTATAAGTGGTACATTGAGTGGCACACAAAAGTGGTACAGAAGATCCCAACTCAAGTCGGATAGGCATACGAAAATTGGTTAGGAAAATAAAGACAATGAAATTCAAATTCAAAGCCATTCGCGCATGGTCAACACAGGTATGGCTGCTTAAGATGACCGCAATGGCATTGGAATGCGACATTCACATTTAAGATTCAAGCACATATTTATTTAAATATAATTTAATTATTTTTATAAAATTTAAAATTTGTTATTGATACACCATTAACATTATTATCAATAAAAACAGTTTAAATTTTCAATGAGATAATTTTATTAACCTAAGTTATTTTTCAAAATTCATTCGAAACGTACCAAGAAAAGAAAATAAAAATTGGCACATCATTTCTTTTGTCACGTCATTGAGACAGAGGGAGCATAAATTAACCACTCTCTTATTATCCTCATTGCTATTGCTGTGACGGTTGATTCCTGTTTTTTAATTGTACCATCTCTGATCCAAAATAACTGTTACTTTTGATCAAACAGATATAAGTTTGACCAATAAATTTAAACAAAAAATAATGATCCTAATAAAAATTTAAAAATTGTTATTAAAAATATCATTAATTATAATACAATGATAAATTTTAAATTTTTATTAGCATCATTATTTTTTATTTAAATTATTGATCAAAATTACATTTGATTTATTAAGCGGGTAACATGATTAAAGGATCTGATAGTGATTGCTAACCCCAGTCAATTTCTCCAATAGTGGGTCAAAAAAGAGCATCGTATAATTTTTATATTAAATTAAAGTATCCAATAGTGGGTGAAAAATTAACATCGTGCAATTGTTTATACTAAATTATACATCTAGTGCTTTCAAACGAAAAGAGGTATCCAATATTGTGGGTGAATAAATGTTTATCTGTTTCATAATGATGTGCACACTTTTGAATGTGTAGAAAATTAAAAATAAAAATACAGTAGTAGGTAGTTGTTGTGACTTGTGAATATGAAAAGTGAAGTTAAGAGTGAGAAAGTGGGTTAGAAAATAGTACTCCCTCTGTCCCTAAATGAGTGTCAATTTTCAAGAAATCTTTGTCCCTAAATGAGTGTCTTTTTTGAACATAACCTTCTCCCTAAACGTTTTTTTCGAAAAAAATTTCACCGGTTTCTTTATACGTGCAAAACTAAAGGTTTGGAAAAGAGATTACAAGATTATATATGAATCGTTGTTACCAAATTGTTCAAAAAGTTGAGATTTTCAGTGTCCTTTAAAATGAAATTTGGACACTCATTTAGGGACAGAGGGAGTAGTAAATAGTTGTTGGAAGTGTGGCAACTGAGTTTCGTTGAATAAAGAAAATAATAATAATTCTGTTTGGGAAAGTGTGACTTTCCAATAAGACGTCTAAATGCGAAATTTGTGCTTATTGTTATGAGATGGAAGGAGTATTTAAAATGAAAAATTCAGCATTAATCCAATTATTGTAGAAATATAGTCTATTTTATCTTTAACAGTCAGTTTAATTGAATTTTAACTAAAGTTTAATGAAAGTTTAATATCTCAATCAAATTTTAAATTTTACTATTGATAAAAAAATAATTTTATTAATTAAAAATTTTAAAATTATATTAAATATTAAATTGATATAATTATTCAAGCAAAATTTAACTATATTTGATTATCAAAATCAAAATGAAGACTAATTTTAAGCAAAAAGTTTATGAAAGTTCATGCATCAATCAAAGAGAACTTTTTTTTCTTTAGGGTTAATTGCAATTTGATTACCTGATTTTTACCAAATTCTGCAATCAGTTACTAAATTTGTCAAAGTTGCGATTGGGTTCCTGAGTTTGCTGAACCGGAGCAATCAGGTGTAAAATCCGTTAGTCAGTTAAAAAACTAACAAAATGATCATGTGCCACACACGTGATATCTTAAGGGGCATATACGTCATTTCTCCAAGAATTGAGTGGGTAAAAGAGGCAAATTACATATTTAACAAATTTAAAAAAAATAAAAAATAAGCCCCACACATGAATACGTACAAGTCAGTCTGCCGTTTCTCTCTCTCACTCGATTTCTTGTTGGTGATTTTAGTGTCATCAACGATTTTATGTAATTGTGATTTACTAGAGACCAATGCGATTTCATATTCGGCTCGGATACGAGTAAGGGAAAGTGTGGAGTACACACTCGTTTGAGCTAATATGTTTTCGACCACGATAAAGAAGCAGGGGTCAAGGGGGCTGCGCCCCCTTGCGGGGTCAAGGGGCAGCGCCCCGGGGTCCAGCGCCCCTTGTGGGGCAGCCGCCCCTTGCGGGGCTCGGGGCAGCGCCCCGAAATCTAGACAGTATATTTGGTGTTCCAAATAATCTCCCGCCAGTTTTCCCACCAAAACCCGAAAATAAAGAGACAGGCCAAACAGGAGTTGCTCGGCCGAGCACTTCCTTAACTCGGCCGAGCATGATTTTTACAGAAAACAGAAGCCTCGAAAAAAGACCTGCTCGGCCGAGCACATTTCCTTGACTCGGCCGAGCAGACACTGAATCAGTGAAAAGGTGCCTTTTCTGTTGACAGTCATGACTGTTGTGAATGTAACCATTGTCTCTCTTCTGCTCCAGACGAAAATCTGTTTATAAACAGATTTTTTGGACTCAAACTAAATAAAAAACACACACAAATTCTCCAAGTTTTGATCTGATCTCTTTGCCTAGAATCAGATTGCTTGATTGTCTTATCCCATACAAAGATTTCGTGTAACCTAGGCATAAAGGGTCGAAATACTTTGTTCGGAAAGTGAACATACACAATTCAATCATTATCCAAGATTATCAACATACCCTATTTCCCCAACATTTCTAATCCTGTTTCCACCACTATCATTCCCACCCAGATCCCCTTCTCCTTCCTTCCTTCCTTCCTTCCTTCCTTCCTTTCCTCCATGTAAGCAGGCGAGGAAGTATCTAATTCAATTGAATCAGTTTTTAGGTTTTGTTCTAGTAGTACAATCGAAGAACAATTTTGGTCGGATTCATTGTCTAGTGAGGTGATACCACCAAGGGGCAACGAGGCGGCGGTGACTCCATCACCGGAAACAGGTGGTGGTGGAGCTGTTGCCGGCGACGGCTTGGCCCGAGGCGTGAGGTTTCACTTCTTGTGCCCCATTTCAAATCAGGAAATTGGATTAAGATTGTAGAGAAGATGATGAGAGGATTGAGTTGGAATCGAGAGTGGTGGTGGCGTCGCAGACCATTGATCGGCGTTATTTTGGCAACAGAGGATTCGATCGGCGTTATTTTGGCAACGTTATTTTGGAATCAAATATGGTAATTTTAATTCCCAATTTGGATATATTTTGGTATTTGATTTTGGTTTTCCAGATTTGGTTTTTGGGCTTACATATTTGATAATTTGGTTGTGAGGATGGCGGTGGAGGTGGTGGTAAGGATGGTGGTAGTGATGGTGGCTGTGAGGGTGATGGTGGTGGAGTAAATGGTGGAAACAGTAATGGAGGTGAGAAAATGTTGAAGAGACTTTTACACCATTGTGACATATTTGCCCTCATTAAAGGTCGCGTGTGTGGCACATGATGTCTATTTTGTTAGTTAACAGATTTTACACCTGATTGTTCCGGTTCAGCAAACTCAGGAATCCAATCGCAACTTTGATAAATTTAGTAACGATTGCAGAATTTGTTAAAACTCAGGTAACCAAATTGCAATTAACCCTTTTCTTTATTCAAAATAAGATGATCGTAAAAGCCTTATGTCATTGCACATGACATGCCTTGAGCCAATGATCGTAAGAGCTAGGGGTGTAAATGGTTCGGTTTGGTTCGGTCTCGGCCGTTTTAGAGACCAAACCACTAGTCATCGGTTTGGAAAAATTCCAAACCGAACCGAACCACGAAAAATTTCAAACCGAACCAAACCAAACCGCCATGGCTTGGTTCGGTTTGGTTCAGACCGCGGTTCAGTAATGTGGTCCAGACTGCGGTTTAGACCTTGGTTCAGACCGTGGTCTAGAATATGGTTTAGATCGTGGTTTAAACCACCATTCACACTGAGGTTCATATCACGATTCAAATTATGGTTTACACTCTGTTTAAATGAGAAAATTCGGAAGAATGAAAATATCAAACGAATAAAGAAGCCGAAGGAAGTGAATACACTACAGAACTTTGTTAACTATGTGCCTCAATGAATATAACATTCGATGAAATGAATATTGAATAAGATGCAAAACGAAAGCTAAGAATGATATAATGTAATGTAAATTATTTTAATAATTTAAAGGTGAATGTTACTTAACATACAAATATATGACTAATATATGTGGTCTGGCGGTTTGGTCTGGTGGTTCGGTCTGGCGGTTTGGTTCGGTCTGGTTCGGTCTGGTTTGGTCTGGAGGGGTCAGACCACAAACCAAACCGAACCACGCGGTTTACCAATTTTTGAGACCGAACCGAACTACTTGTGCTTAAAAACCGAACCAAACCGTATAGTTTAGTTCGGTTCGGTCCCAAACCGCGGTTTGGACCGAACCACTGACACCCCTAGTAAGAGCCTATGTCATCGAATTAGTTTTAGCTTAATTCAATGACGTAATACTTCCCGGAAAGTTATTACTTCTTTTTGCGTTGTTACGAATGAACGTTGAGCGATAATTTAGGTCACTTAATTATTTTAATGCCAATCTAAAAATTAGTATTAATAGTATATATAATGGTGTGTCAATAACTAATTGTAAATTTTCATTTGGATAATTAAACGTAGCCTAAATTGTTACTCAGAGTTCATTCGTACTAACAACGAAAAAAAAGTGACTAACTTTCTGGGACATAAACTTTCCGGGACATTTGAAGTATTTCGAAGTATCAAAGTATGCTTATCAAATACTACATGTTGAACATGAGTTCCAAAAAAGATGTTCATGTTAATTATTAAATTTTCAATATATTTCGATTTATAAAATTTCCTACCCCGTCTCATAAAAATGATTCCACATTTTTAAATGAATTACAAGCAACAATTTAAGTTAATTTATTTATCTTAATAAAAAATTAAAATTTATTTTTAATACCTCACTATAAATACTTATAATAGAAATTTCTAATTTTTATTAAAAGAATTGCATTAATCTAAATTATTACATAAAGTTAATTAACAATAACAATAATAAAATTCATACTAACTTTATTTATGAGATGGTGAAAGTATATTTGAGCCAAATATTCGATTAGAGAGAACAAATAACATTTAAGACAAAAACTCGTGTGAGAACACTCCAACCCGTCTTATGGGTGAGACGGGTCATTTTTTTGACCCATTACCCGACCCACAACCCTGCTCCAGGACCCATGGGGGGACCCTGCCACGTGGCAGCCCCTCATTGGCCCCCAAAAAAAAAAAAAAAAAAATATTTTTTTTTTTTTTTTTGCTTTTTTTTAAATTTTTATATTTTTATTTTTGGTTTTTTTTCGGTTTGTGAAAAGTAATAGTTACCATCTCTTAAAGTAATAGTTACCATCTCTTAAAGTAATAGTGTTATTCCTATGTTTTCTTCGTTTGCCAAAAGTAATACTTATTATAACTAAAATGTAACAAACGTGTTATTTATATGTAATAGTATTTGTAAATAATTGTAATACATATGTATAGATATCTATTTGTTTTCAAACAATAAGTTACAATGGGGTCAAATTTATCATGATACATGTAAAAGTATTACATTATCTATAGAAATCTGTTACAATTTCGTCAATCAAAGTGTTACATTTACTTGTATAAACTTACTATTACATTCATATACATAAGTTATTACTTTTCAAATTGGTAAAAACGAGCTTTTGTTTTTTTAAAACAAGTATTACGTTTACTTATGAACAATGTTACTTTAAGAGATGGTAACTATTATTTTTTGCTAAACCACTGAAAAGCCGGAAAAAAAAAAAAAAAAAACTCAAAAAAAACCAAAAAAAAAAAAAAAAAAAAAATCGGCCAATGGTGGGTTGTCACGTGGCGGGTTCGGCCCATGGGTCATGGGGCGACCCGTCTCATGCATGAGACGGATCCCCTTGTTCTCATGGGAGACCACCTCAACATTTAAATGTTCCGGAATGCCGTCATTAAATTAATTATTCTAAACATCTTAATTGAAACTACGCATCTTAAATTGAACATTTTATGTTGGATACATGAATAAAGAAAAAGTGTTACTAATATTAGCAGTAGAGTAGGTGTTATGAGTATGAAAATTATAATAATAGAAAAAATGTTGAATAGAGAATAGTAAATGTTTGTTATTTTGTTATTGTGATTATGATACATGGTTCCTGATGGATGGTTTTTCATGTATATATTATCTACATCTTCATGTTATTTTTCTGGACTTTTTGATCTAATTTAGAATATAATTAATGTAATCTTGGTTTTTATGTAATTAAGGAACTTTGTTAGGATTTGTGTATTTTGGAACACTTTTAGTGTTATTATGTAACTACAAAGTCCGAGAGTTTAAAGTGTGGAAGACCAAGGTCGGGTCAACATCAAGAGTCAAAGTCAGCCGTGGTCAAACTCAAGAAGAAAAGAAGGAAAAGCTGGAAACAAGTCCAGGCGCCCGCTTATGATAGTCCAGGCGCCCGCTTATGGTATTCCAGGCGCCCGCTTACATCAAAATCCGGAAAAGCAAAGTTTATGTATTAACCAGGCGCCCGCTTGACTAGGGATAAGCGCCCGCTCGCTCGTTCCGTACGGTTTTCGGGTTTCCTGTGCCAGTCGGGTTTTAACCCAATTTTCCCTATTTTGGCCCTAGTTTTCTCTCTGTATAAATATTAGACTGCAGTACTTTTTTTCTTTATGCTTTGTTTTAGGTTTTATTCAAGTTTCAAGGTGTAAACAAGATTTTGGGAATTATTCATCATCAAGCGTTTATCCAGGTTTATGGTTTTTAATCTGATTCTTGTGATTCTTGCTATGTCTATGAGTAACTAATTTCCTTGTTCATGGATTGGGAGTAATAACTATCAAATCTCTATGCTAACTTGGGCTGAATTAAATATTAATCTTGTTCTTGTTCATAAGAATAGAACTTAATTAATTTAAAGATTTCATTAATATGACTTGATATTTTTGGTCTTTAAATCATCTTGGTTTAGATTGTTTCACTAGCGTGAATAATTTATATATTGAATCATATTCTTGTGATTAGATTTAATTGAGAACTTCGCGGAAATCAAAAAAATTTAAGATCAAGTGTTCTTAAGATCTTAATAAATTGTTTTTGTGTGTTGTTGACCTAGCGGAATATTTCACATAGAGATAATAATAGGGTTGCAATCCGGTGACCAGACCGTCCCAACTCTTAAATAAGTGAACGATTTCTTGAACAAGTTTAATAATCTTTTTAATAAAATAGCATAGAGAGGAGATAGTTGTGAACCCCAATCTGTGAATCTTCGTAATCTTGAATTAAATCTTTGTTTGCTTAGTGATCTTTAATTTAGTAATTTATTTTCATTGTTTAGTAGTTAATTTAGTTTAATCAAAATCAATCAAACCCCCCCCCCCTTGGTTACTAGTTTGCACTAATTAAATTTACTTGTTTGTCCAACAAGTCTCTGTGGGATCGACCCTCGCTTTCGCACGTTACTACTACGGTAACTAGTGCGCTTGCTAGGTATTTATTACTTGGAATTTTATCCATCAGTTCCTAATGAACAAAAAATAACATAAATTTTAATTTTGAGACAAAGTAAAATTTGTAATGGAATAGACAAAAAAAAAATGTGTAGTTTTGGGAACCGGAACCGCTCCACCCAAGTTAGCTACACCCTTCCACCCAACGGCTCTGATCAAGGCCACATAGGTGAGCGGTTTGGGTGTGCAGCTAAGATAGTTTCAATTTTTTGTGGGTCCCACCGAGCTCGGACACATTTCATCCGTTGGGTGGAGCTAAAATGAGGTGGCTCCAATCAGAACCATTGAGTTGAGCTAACTAGGGTGCAGCTGTTCGAAATCCGTAGTTTTGAGTGGAAAAAAAAAAATGTTTACTAATGTCAAATGCAGGGAAGGTTGGCCTATTTATATGTACATAGCTATCAACCTTTCAATCATACTTCATAAACAATCAGTCAAAGTAGTTGACTAACATACAAAAAGAAAAAAAAATCAAATCAAATCCAACATCAATGGCAGCAAAAACACCTTAACAGAGCACCCTGTGGCGGCCACCGGCTGGGCTGCAAATGACACCACCGGTCTTCTCTCTCCTTTCAAATTCTCCAGAAGGTACTTTTCATAATCCAAGTTTGTGTTTCTATATGTGTGTGCAATTGTATAGACTACAGAGTAGCTCAATTTAAAATGCTCTCCGTCCCAAAATAAATATTCATTTTCGTAAGTAAATCAATAACAAAAACGGACATTGATTTTGAGACGGAGAATACTTAAAACTCATAATGATGTGTGTGGCTGTTGCAGGGAAACAGGGGAGAAAGATGTGAGGTTCAAAGTGTTGTATTGTGGTATTTGTCACTCTGATGTTCACTTTGCCAAGAATGAATGGGGCATAACTTCTTATCCCATAGTTCCCGGGTAAGTAACTTAATATTTCAGATTAAATTAAATACTACTCCCTCCGCCCCAAAATAATCTTCTCATTTGCCATTTTTCATTATTCTAAAAAGTTCTTCACATTTCTACAATTTAGTCGTAAAACTGCATAAACAAAATATCACTAGTGAAAAAAATGTTCATATGCTTAAAAAATTTAAACAGTCAGATAGATAGGATGATTTTTTTGGAACGGACTAATGTCCTATTTTATAATTTATCTTGTGTTTATTCAGGCATGAAATTGTGGGGGAGGTGACAGAAATTGGGAGCAAAGTAGAAAAATTCAAAGTCGGTGACAAAGTCGGAGTCGGATGTTTGGTTGGATCATGTGGATCGTGCGATAACTGTTCATCGGATCTTGAAAGCTACTGTCCGAAACAGATACTAACCTACTCTTTCACATACCACGACGGAACAATAACGTACGGAGGCTATTCCGATCACATGGTTGCAGACGAGCACTTTGTAGTCCGGTGGCCGGAAAACTTACCTCTCGATGCCGGAGCTCCTTTGCTTTGTGCCGGAATAACTACTTATAGTCCGTTGAAATACTTTGGACTTGATAAACCCGGGATGAAAGTTGGAGTTGTTGGCCTTGGTGGACTTGGACATGTTGCTGTTAAAATGGCCAAGGCTTTTGGGACGGAAGTTACGGTTTTTAGTACTTCTTCTGGGAAGAAGAAGGAGGCGATTGAAGGGCTTGGTGCTCATCATTTCGTTAACACCCGTGATCCAGGCGAGCTTCAGGTAACCGTTGTAATCGTTCTTGTATTGATAAACGGATTCGGGGGTCTGACTGCACAAAAGTCTTATTTTTATAGTAGATAAGTTGCGTATTTATAGTAGCGCGAGTTGCATCTAATAATATGTGGGTTACATTTTACTTGCATGAGATGGTATGTATAATACATAAACTACATCTTATAGTAAGATGAATTAGTACATTTTATTTAGACTGTTGTCCAGTCCGACTGCACACACTTCAAATGACGTGTGATTCTTCTCGTTGAAATTTTTCTTCTTGTGTTTGTTGATTATGAAATTAGGCTGTGACGGGAACACTGGATGGGATCATTGATACTGTCTCGGCAATTCACTCTATAGAGCCATTGATCAACGCACTGAAATCCCATGGAAAGCTTGTTATGGTTGGAGCCCCAGAAAAGGCGCTCGAGCTTCCTATATTCCCTTTGCTTTGGGGTAAGAGTTTTATTTTTATTTTTTTTAAAAAAAGAAAAAAATCTCTAAATTATTGGCTGCTTATCAAAAATGGTAATGGGAAAATGGGGTAATTCTAATGGCAGGGAGGAAGCTAGTTGCTGGTAGTGCAACGGGAGGGATGAAGGAGATACAGGAGATGCTCGATTTCTCGGCTGAACACAATATAACTGCCGATGTGGAAGTTATTCCGATAAATTATGTCAACACTGCAATGGAGCGTCTCCTGAAAGCTGATGTTCGTTATCGGTTTGTCATTGATGTTGCAAATTCACTTGGTAATTCCTCTCCTATACTGTATAGACTACCTTTGTTATTTGTAAACAGTTCATGTTTGAAAGTTTGACTTATTAATTTTGTACGTTTACGCCGTTGTATTTCAGAAAATTAATCACATTGCTATGAAGGGAAGATGGTGAAGGATAATCAGGGAGTAATAAAGAATCAAGCTTAATATACTAAGCAGCAGCATCAGTGCAAGAAAGATAATGATCAGTGATTAGAAAAATTTTATGGTTAATTATATGGTGTTTTATTTAATCCAGCAATGTTTTCTAGTATAATCTACGTAAAAATAAAAATGGGCAGGCAATCTTCTCTTCAATGACACTCCTCCCTCCATTCTCATTTAAACGTCGTGTTTGATTCATCAATGTTTTTAAGGAAGATGTTTTACTAGTTTGTAAATTATATTGCTTGTGCAATAATAAAATTGCAATAAGTCTAGTTTTTTATTTACTCCCTCTGTCTCAAAATGATTATCTCATTTGACTATTCAGAGTAGACTTTTTAAGGGTATACTCCCTACGTCCCATAACTATGTGCACAAATTGTCATTTTGAGTGTCCCATTGATAAGTCACATTTTCCTAAAATGACAAAGAATATTTATTATTCGTCTCACTCATTTTCTCTCATACCTTACTTTTACACTCACCAGGGACGGACCCAAGAAGGTCCAAGGGGGTGGAAGTGAACCCCCCTAATTTTATGTTGACAGTTAAAAAAAATATTTTTTATTTTTTTTAGTACTAAGTAAACCCCCTTTTGCTAGTTTCAGCCCACCCCCTTGCCAAAACAAAATAAAAGAATATAAAAGGAGAGAAATTTGTATATAGTTATGGGACGTATGGAGTAAACACTTGTTTCACTAACAAAGTTGTATTTATGCAAATTTAAGCACAAATTAAAACAATGAAAATATTTTTTTGGGAAAGTAACACTGAATTATTTCAAAACAGAGTGAGAGTGAGTATACTAGGGATGACCAAACCGGCCCGGAACCGGACCGGAGAAGCACGGAACCGGAGCGAACCGGCGAATAAACCGGAACCGCCATTCATCCGGGCCGGTTACGGTTCACATAGATGGCGAACCGGAAATCCCTTGTTTTTCAATGATTTTTAACTTGTTTATTCATTATTGACCGGAACCGGATTGTGGTAACCGGTGTAACCAAGGGTCGGTTAAGGTTCACATAAATGGCGAACCGGAACCGGAGTTGGCCATCCTGTATACTACAACATTTATTATTTAGATTAATTTGGTTAATACAAAACTCAAAATCAAATAAAATCTTAAATTTTAATCCAAACAACACAAAAAAGAAACACAAGAAGAACAAGAAGATCCACACCCCTCACAGCAAGAAAAGCAAATAACTCTGTATTCACACAGCATCAATGGCCGGACGGCTTTGACGCCTCATTCCTATGGCAACACCGCCGGAAACAACTCTTTTTCCGAGTTTTCTCACAACTAACTTTCCCCTTAGCCGCCACAACTCCACCCTCTTCCACCGCCTTCGCCGCCCCATCCCCACCCTCCTCCGTCGTAAGCGAACTAGCCACATCAATCACAAAACGGTAACGAACATCCGCCTTAGCCAATCGCTCCATTGCAGCATTCACATAATCAATCGGAACAACTTCAATATCAGCTACAATTTTATGCTTAGCTGCAAAATCAAGCATTTCTTGTGTCTCCTTCAACCCGCCCATCGCACTTCCGGCGACAAGTTTCCGACCCATTATAATTGTATGTGCCGCCAGTTGGACGGGCTCGTTCGGAATTCCGACCATAATAAGCTTTCCGTCGAGATTCAATAAACTAATCAAGGGTGTGATTGGATGAGATGCGGAAACGGTGTCGATAATCCCATGTAGGGAAAACGCCGCCGCCGCCATTTCTTGTTCGTCTTTGCTGTTCAAGAATTTCTCTGCTCCGAGTACTTCAATGGCTTCCTGCTTCTTCGCCGGAGATGTGCTGATAACCGTCACGTGGGCCCCAAACGCCTTTGCCATTTTCACGGCGACGTGGCCTAGTCCACCGAGACCGACGACTCCGATGTTCATACCGGGTTTATCGAGTCCGTAGTGTCGGAGTGGGCTGTAAGTGGTGATCCCGGCGCAAAGCAGAGGAGCGCCGGAAGCGAGGGGTAGATTTTCCGGCCACCGGAGAACAAAGTGTTCGTCGACAACCATGTGATCGGAGTAGCCTCCGCGGGTGATTGTGCCATCGTAGTAGGGGAAACCGTAGGCTTGGATCTGTTGGGGACAATATTGTTCGAGATCGTTCTGACAGCTTCCGCAAGAATGACATGATCCAACTATGCAACCGACGCCGACAATTTCCCCGACTTTGAATTTTCCGACTCCTTTGCCGACTTCCGTCACCTCTCCGACGACTTCGTGGCCGGGGACGATCGGATAAGAAGTCATGCCCCAATCGTTCTTGGCGGAGTGAAGATCGGAGTGACAGATTCCACAGTACAAAACCTTAATCCTCACATCTTTCTCCCCTGTTGCTCTGAATCAACCAAAAAACAATTCAATCAGAAAAAAAATAAAAAGCGATGGATTTATATGAGTAAAGTACCTTTTTCATCCTCAAACTATGTATGTTTTTACCTTTTCATCACCAAACTATTTTTTTTACCATTTCATCCTTGACCTTTTGTTTTGTTGATTAAGACATCCTTCTGTTAGGTTGCCGTTGAAATTATCTTTAAAAGAGGCTTAGGTGGCACAATGATGTCAGCATTTGCGTATGTGTCACTATATAACAAGACTCATTGTTGACGGGAAATATATAGGGGTAAAAGAGTATATTTCTAAAGTATTGGACCCTTCACATTATTTAATTAAATATAAAGGACTGATTTAAAAAGTTTAAATTTAAACCTTTCATTATTGAAACCTAGATCTAAAGATGAGTACTACTTCAAATCATATCCCCTCCATCTCCCTAACTCTTTTTCCTAGCAGCGTTAAAAAAAAAAAGGAACTTCGGACCCAGCACGACACCACCGGCATCCATCCCTCTTCTTCTCAATAATTCCTCCCTCTCACGTCTTTCCACCACCGTCTTTCCACCACATTTGTATGTCGCTTGAGCTGGTACACCATACCCAGATCTATCCAAAACCAACCCCCTCATTCTCAGATCAATTTTTAAATCCACATACCTCTGCCTCGAGTACGCCCAACCCCACTTAATTCCAGGTTGACCTTGTAACGAACAGTCAAGATCAAGAGCTAACGAGAGACAAAGTTGGAGATAAGATTGTTAGGTGTTAACGACGTCGCTGCTTCTAGACGAAATCGCTCCCTTTGTAGCGTACCTCTGATTCTTCTAATTTGATATTGTATTAATTAATTTATGGTTGATTATTTTAAAGTTCTAAATTATTGTGGGTTGTTTTGGATTATATTGTGATTTTAGATTGGGTGGTTGTGGTTGTGGTTGAAGGTGTTGGGTTTGTTGTTGCAGGAGGAAGGAGATTGATGATTATAATATTAAACATTTTTCTATTTTGAAAAAAAAAAAATCCTTCTTTCTTAGATAAATAATCAATGAATTTAGTAAAATTGGTGATAAAGCTTCAAAAAAGAAAAAAACAGTGAGAAAGATGATAACTGAAAGTAATTTGTGTAGTCAATTCAAAATGTATTCATCCAAAAGTCATTGCAATAATATGTTTTCATAATTATACATATTTTTTAAGCCCCCAAACAAAAAATCATTGCATATATTTACCTTAAAAATAAATATACATATATTATTTGTATAGTTTTTTTTTTTTGAGAGAATATTATTTGTATAGTTAGTGTTTTTTATTTTTTTAACGATTGAATGATACGTAAATATTGTATTTTGTTCCTCAAAATAATTATTTACAATACTATTAATTTTGAAGAAATAATTAATTATATTAATTGATAAAATAATTGTTAGTATACTTTTTATTTAGGGTTTGAAGATTCATAATTTACAGTTAGCCCCACATATTTCCATGTCAACAAGCAGATTTGTTGTATTGTGCCACATACGCAAAATGTTGACATCATTGTGCCACCTCAGTGCCACCTCAACATCATTTAACGGTAATTCAAACGGCAGCCTAACAGAAGGATGTCTTAATCAACAAATCAAAAGGTCAAGGATGAAATGGTAAAAAAAAACAGTTTGGTGACGAAAAGGTAAAAACATACATAGTTTGAGGATGAAAAAGGTACTTTACTCGATTTATATAAATACGATGAAATTTAGATCTGGGTATTGATCGGAGTAGAAATTAAATACCTTCTGGAGAATTTGAAAGGGGTGAGAACGCCGGTAGTGTCATGGGCGGCGTAACCGAAGGACTTGATTGGGTGCTCTGTTTCTGGTGTCTTTGCCATTTTCTTCTGATTGAATTGATTTGAGAAATTTGAATTTAGAATGTTTGAAGGAAATTTGATGATTTGATGATGAAGGGTTGGATTGAAATTTATAGAACCAGGATGGGAGGAATTATAGGGCGTAATAATAGAGGCGGCTACAGGATGGTCACTGGTCAACGATGTAGTCCCAGAAACAGGTCATGGATTGAAAAGTCCACGAGTAAATTAGATATTTTTATTTAATAATGTTTCTTATTTTAAATATTTTTTTTGAATGACCTTATTTAAATGACAAAAACTTGTATGAGAACACCATGACCCGTCTCATTGTAGAGACAAGTCATTTTTGACCTATGACCCGGATCCACGACCCGCAGGCCCAATTTTTTTATTTTTTTTTGCTTTTTTTTAAATTTTTATATTATTTTTTTATTTTTTCGGTTTTTCAAAAGTAATAGTTACTATAACTAATTGTAACAAACGTGTTACTTATATGTAACAGTTTGTATACATAAAAGTAATAGATATATACAGAAAAGCTGGTATTACTTATATGTAACAAACGTGTAACTTATTTTTTTTTTATTTTTTCGGTTTTTTCAAAAGTAATAGTTACTATTATATTTCAGTATAACGATAATTAGATTTAGTTATTGTTAGTGTTACACGTATTTATAGTTAGTATTACAGTTGAAATATGAGTAAAATGAGCTTTTTTTTTTTTTGTAAAGCTGGTGTTACGTTTACTTATAAACAATTTTACTTTATAAATAACACAGTTGTTACATTTAGTTATACTAAGTATTACTTTTGCCAAACGAAAAAAACTGTCAAAAAAATATAAAAACTAAAAGAAAAAAAAAACTAATTTTTTTCTGGGGAAAAAAAATTGGGCCAATGAGTCGCAGATTTTGAGTGCAGCATGGGTTGGGATCCTACGCTTCGCGGAGAATGTTGTACACGGGTCATGGGTCTACCCGTCTCTTCTATGAGACGGATCTTGGTATTCTCACAAGAGACCACCTCTATTTAAATTACGTATGTTAAACTAAGAAATTAGAATGATCAAAAAAAAATAAAATATGAAAACATCAAAATAACTGAGATCACAAAATCCATGAGTAGTTTAATAATTGAGCTCACAAAATCAATATTCAACTAATAATGGTTATTAAAATATTGTGAATTCGTTCAAAAAAATGTAAAATTAGATTTTAGTACTCCGTTTGCCTCAGAGTCTAGGGAAATAATAAAGTTACAAAGATGGCTACAAAATGTGGCTTACAAAATGAGGTGTCATAATTGTATTGGTGTTTTTAATTAGAGTATGCCGGGTCCACTATCGATGTAGCCAATGAAATATCGCCACCACATATTGTATCCTTCATTTTGTAAACTTCTTTTGTAAGCCTAGCACTGACCCACAATCTATCACCCCGATATAAATGTGGCTTAATTGCAATTTAGACCCTGAAGTATGTTACCACACTTCCAATCGAGCCGTGACGGTCTTTTTTCATCAGATCAGACCTTAGGGTAATTCATTTTCGCCAGTTAAGGCCTCTTTGACGGAATTCGTTAAAAAGCATGTGCAATGCACGTGACTAACTGAATTGGGTTGTTTGAAGTTGATGTTTCTTTTAAGGGGCTTAATGAAAATTCGAAACTTAATAGGGTTGAAAATAAAAATAATTAATAAAATAGTAAATAAAAGGGTTTTTAAAGTTATTTTCAAAATATTAATAAAAAAGAAAATTAAATAAGAATTTTATTTTATAAACAAAATAAATCAAATTTTACATTTACCAAAAAAAATCTTCATCCAATAAATATGCAATATTTTATAATTTATAATCGAAAAAAAAGACATTAATATATTTACTTTTTCTTCACCCATATAATTTAATGTTTATTATTCAATCCTTATTATTTATCATATTAGCAATATCAAAATTTAAAAAATAGAATATTTTTGACAAAAATAAATTATTAAATTGGAAATCAAGCATTACTAGTAGTAGTATTTTTATAAATTAGCTAAACCAACCAAAAAAAAAAAAAAAAAAAAAGGAAGAAGAAAAAGAAAATAGTCAACCCTTCTTCCCCAGTTTCCTCCCCCACCCCATATACATCATCACCCCATGTTCATCCCCCTCAAACAAAAAAATAAAAAATGGCATCACAAGTAGCAATGGAGATCAACTCCTCTCAGCTTCTCCTTTCTCCGGCGCCCCATCTGCCCCGTCGGCGTCGCCGGCAACGCCTCTCTGCTTCTCCTTTCTCTGGCGTATTGGGTTTCGGAGTAACATGCGCAGCGGAATTAAGCATTTAAAATTTTATGAAACCCAATGTAACGACCCCAAAACCCGTCCCTATTTATTTTATATTTTTAGGGATTTTAATTTGACATTATGTGTGCATTTTATGTGTTGCATCATATTTTATGACTTGCACATATTGTATGATTAAATGTGCTATTTACTTAGTTAGTAGTAATAATGGTTAAAGGAGTTAAATGATTAAGTTGAAACTTTAGAGTCCTTGTTGAAAATATAAGTTCAGGGGTCTAATTGTTCAACTTGGAACTTCGGTGACCAAAAGTAGAAAAGTGGGTAAAATCTTTATAAACTTATCCTTCCTTCTCTCCCTCTGTGTTCATTGTCAACAGCAACATTCTCTCTCGTTTCAACTTAGGGTTAGGAGAAAAAGGTAAGTTCAACATATTTCGATTTAATTCTTTTTATTTACTTATCCGTTTTAAAAACTAATTATATAAAAGTGATAAGGGTGTTGAATAGGTCATTTCTACCCGAACAAAACATATTTCTGCGATACTTTTTCCCGAACTAGGTAAGTTACTAATTCCCTTTAAATATTAAAATGGTCATATATGTTATACTTGATACTTGTACTTGTTAATTTTGTGATTTGAATGATATTTGTGATACTTGTAATTTTGGGACAAAGGGAGTATTCACCTTTTGTGTAAGAATGAAGAGTTAAATTGAAAGTAATGTTTTGGGATGGTTGTTGCACTCCTGGTAATAGTATAAGTGTTAGTAAGTTATACTCCTACGCTTGGGACGGATGAATTTGGCTTGTAGGAGAAATTTGAGAATTCTGAGTCTGGCTTGTGGGCGACCGCCCAGAATGGGGTTCGGCGACCGCCCACAACTACTGAAAGGTTTGGTCTGGGACAGAGTATTTTGGGCGACCGCCCAGTCTGGATTGGGCGACCGCCCATAATTGCTTAAAAGTTGAGTTGTTCCATTTCAAGTGATTTATAGTTCAATCTTGGTCTATGTCTTAGGTGATATTCTAGAGTACCTAGAGGGTTGTTGTAGAACACCCTAGTGTTTGAAATTGGTTCCTTTGTGAACATAAGAGTTGTGAAATTTGACTAAATGTTAATTGGATTTGGTTGAACATCTTTTGGTGTGGTTTGGATTAGTTCATCTTTGTGATGCGTTTGGCTTGATTCCCTACTTTGGAATCATTGCCCCCGGTTGTTGTTTAAGCAAGTATTCATTACTATGCTCGTTTGAAAGTCCAGCTGGTACTTGTTGTAGAGTCGGGCAGTGGTAGGGATTATAATGGCACATGAGCCAAGTTCATTGTAAGGCTTCTACCATTGGTTTCCCATTTTTAAATCCCTTCCTTGGGCCACGGATTGGGTCTGGGCTAGCTCTCCCTTGTGTGAGTTTAGTCACCGTTTGGGTTATGACTTTGTGTCATTTTCCCCCCGTTGTTGTTGTTGTTGCGGTTGTTGTTATTGATTGGTTCATGAACCGGTTTCAGCCCTTTGGTGCTGCTCAGTTGATTCCTCTCAGATGGTTATATGTTTGATTCGAGAACCTTGGCTCAGCATCCACTTATGAGTGTTTTATTCCGCCTTACGTGTGGAAAGATGAGTTGGCTTTACCTATCATGTTATGTGCTATGTGGATGTTTATTGACATTGTTCAATTCCGAGTATCATTTCAGCATGTAACGTAGTTGCATTTTAGTAGCTTACTGAGATTCATTCTCACCCTTATTTGTTTACTGTTTTAGATAAAGGAGAGCCCCGAGGATAGGTCACTACACAAGGGAGGACGTCGAGGTGGTGATTTTGGGTAAGACATTTTGGGATATGTGTTATGTAAAGGCTACATTATGTAAATGTATAACCTTTTGGGTAGTGTACCCGTGACTTCATCTTTGTATCACCTATTTTTGGGAACATGTTGGTGAGTTGTAAATTTGTAAGTAAAGTGTGTAAGCCTTATGGATAAGTACTTTGGATTGTGAAAGTTTGTTTATATGGAAATGAAATCAAGTTTCAAGTAAATGTGTTTGGTTATATGAAACTTTTATGAAAGGACATTTCGAAAAAATTTCCTAATATGTTTTATGACGTCTTCCGTGCGTGTCCTGAGTGTGGGGCCAAGTAGGACCACGGGTACGGGGCGCGACACCCAAAGCCGTAGATCCATTCATATGATTATATCAAATACATGCAATATGAATACTAGAATACTAACCCTTGATGCCTTTGAATTTTAGCCTTTGATCTTGGTGGAGACTTAAAGCTTGATCACAAAGAAAGCAAGAACACGAACTTCGAAGATGATAAGCTTCACCATCTAGCGGTATCCACACCTCGAACGAATATCAAGAGCACTTGATCTTGGTTGCTAGACCAAAATTATGAAACACACTTTCACAATTATATTGACTATATGGAATTATGAATTCTTGATCTTAGATTCCAAATCACTAATCAAGAATATTGTCCTCTCAATGAACTAGGTT
Source organism: Campanula takesimana (assembly GCA_026119855.1). NCBI lineage: Eukaryota > Viridiplantae > Streptophyta > Magnoliopsida > Asterales > Campanulaceae > Campanula > Campanula takesimana. Next base: position 114,876 of record JAOWBW010001310.1, on the reverse strand, counting down.
AATCAACCTTAATGGCTGGTGAAAAAGACTTTATATAGGTCCTAGTTCTTAACCCTTAAGGATCTAGGATTCCTAAATCCCGTCACCCAATTAAAGAAACAACTTTCTATACAAGCAGCACTGGCACGGTCGTGCCAATGGTTACGAGCCTGGCATCCCTTTTTTTATTATTGACACGGTCGTGCTTTATAATCGGCACGGTCGTGCTTCATAACCATCACGGTCGTGTCATCAGGTTCGAGCAATCCATCCTTCTTGCCAATTATTGGCACGGTAATGCTCAATAATCAGCACGGTCGTGCCAGTCCAGAAAGACTCATATTTTCCATAATTCCAATTCAGTCCTTTAGGATTCGTTCTATTTGTGTGTGACCCTCTAGTATTACACTATGTTGACAATGAGTCCAAACATGAACCCATAAGATATGATTAGGTTCTAGAAAACCGTCATACCTACCCAAATAGTGTAACTAGATACAAGTTCGCATTCCTTTTAGAATATGTCACAATCCCTTTGTCCACGATGTCATTGAACACAAGTCATGGTCAACAAGTCAACATGTATTGTTCAATACTTTCTCTATTCCGAATATGTTGATAATCCAAATGACATTGATCCAATCAATTCATTTGAGTCCGGCCTAACATTTTCATCAACATCATTCCTACGAGAGGCCCAAGCTTGACATCTCTCCGAAGAGGGACAAATCCATCATAGCTTATTATTCTTCCCTACATGAATCCGATTATGCCAATCATACCCTTTATAACTACCTGGTTAAAGGTAGCGTTTGAATATGTCAAACATAGTGTTCATCAAGTGGAAGACTATAATAACTTCATGTCTAAGGATTCAAATGACATAACTAATATGAGATATATATATGACATTGACCATGATACAGATCTCATAAAGCGGGTCATGTTCAGTACTAAACAATTACCCATAAATCTAACATGATCATCCCATGATCATTTAACCTTTATACTAGTACCTAACAAGTACTAGGGACGGAGATTATTATAAGTAAACATGAACAACAATAATAATCAAAATATCTCTTTATTAATATGAATAAATGATAACAATTACAACGTTTAATAAACGTGTCTAAGGAACCAACACTAACATGGCACCCCAAGTGCCCCGTCGCCGTCGCCGGCGGCTCCACGTCTTCTCTGACAAAGCTTTGTCTCCGGCGAAAATGCTCCCCCCCCCAGATCTGTTCGGAAACCTCATCCAGAGTGCTCCAGATCTGCCTCTCTCTCCAGATCTCTCTCTCTCTCTCTCTCTAGATCCTTCTCCGCTGAAATCAACACCGGTTAGAGCTTCTTCTCCGGCCAAACGCATCAAATCGGGCAAACTCCCTTCATCTCCGCCGGAGAAAGGAGAAGCAGAGACGCATCCATTGCTACTGGTTATTCCATTTTTTTGTTTGAGGGGGATGAACATGGGGTGATGTATATGGGGTGGGGGAGGAAACTGTGGAAGAAGGGTTGAATATTTTCTTTTTCTTCTTCCTTTGTTTGTTTTCTTTTTTTGTTTGGTTGGGCTAATTTATAAAAAAATACTACTAGTAATGATTGATTTCCTATTTAATATTTTTTTTCAAAAATATTCTATTTTTATTAATTTTGATATTGTTAATATGATAAATAATAAGGATTGAATAAAAAATATTAAATTATGTGGGTGAAGAAAAAGTAAATATATTAATCTCTTAATTTTTTTATTTTTTATTATAAATTATAAAATGTTGAATATTTATTGGATGTATTTTTTTTGTAAATGTAAAAATTTTTTTTTTATAAAATAAAATTCTTATTTAATTTTATTTTTTATTAATATTTTGAAAATAACTTTAAAAACCTTTTTATTTACTATTTTAATAATTATTTTAATTTTCAGCCTTTTTAAGTTTGGAATTTTCACTAAGCCCCTTAAAAGAAGCATCAACTTCAAACAACCCAATTCAGTTAGTTATGTGCATGGCACATGCTTTTTAACTGAGTTTTAACGAATTCCGTTAAAAAGGCCCTAACTGGCGAAAATCAATTACCCCAATGTCTGATCTGATGAAAAAAGACAGTCAGTGCTCGATTGGAAGGGTGATAACATACTTCAGGGTCTAAATTATAATTAACCCTTTATAATTTTCTAGAAAATATAAATATATTAAATGTAATCTTTAGTATTTGATGAAATAACATTTCATGGTACTCTAGTACTCACTTAATATTGTGATAGGTGGCTAACAATGAAAACATCAAAATAACTCCACAAATATTATACTCCCTCTGCCCATAACTCTGTGCATAAATTTTTATTTTGGGTGTCTCATTCATAAGTCATACTTTCCTAAAATGGCAAAAAATCTTTACTATTCATCCCACTCATTCTCTCTCCTACTTTATTTTTACACTCACAACACCAATCAACCTACTATTTCTACCTCACTTTCTCTCTCATACTTCACTTTTCACACTCGCAACAACTACCTATTACTATTCATCCCATAATTCTCGTGCAAAATTATATTTATGCACATAATTATGGGACTTAACAGAAAATCTTGAGAAAAACGTGTTCTACACTAACGCTAGTGTAGAACGTGTTTTTAAAAAAGCGGAGAACGTTGTGAGAAGGCGCGGTGGCATTGATGTAAATAACTGAAACTCATGAAAACTCACCAGGCACTTTTCGAAACTGTAGGAGGCATTTTTCAATATTACAGCAGACAGATTTTAACACTAGAGCAGACACATGTTTTGGCATGCCTGCTGGGTTTTTTTTTTTCAAGTGCAAAAAAAAGTGCCTTCTCTAGGTAAAAAAGTGTTTGCTTGAGTTTTAAAACATGCCTGCTGTTTTTTTTTTTGTTTTTTAAGTGGAAAAAAAAATGTTTTTTCTAAGGTAAAAAAGTGTCTGCTTGAGTTTTAAAACATGCCTGCTGGGTTTTTTTTTTTTTTTTTTCAAGTGCAAAAAAAAGTGCTTGCTTGAGTTTTAAAAAGTGCCTGCTTGAGTTTTAAAACATGCCTGCTGGGTTGGGATTTTTTTTTTCAAGTGCCAAAAAAAGTGTCTTCTCTAAGGTAAAATAATGTCTGCTGTGTAAGTCCCCAAAAAAGTGCCTGCTGTAAAAATATTGAAAAGTGCTTCCTACAGTATCGGAAAGTGTCTGCCCAAGAACCCTTCTATGTGGAAAACACGTTTTACACTAAGGCTAGTGTAAAACGCGTTTTTCACAAGAACGACTCGGGACTTAATTATGGGACTAGGGAGTTTGTCAAAATCGTAACTTAATAAATCGAGTTAACCGATAGAGTCATAGAGCTATGGAATGACATTTACTCATTCCTCAAAACGAAACGTGAAGTTAAGTCTGTTTCATTTTTGACTAGTAATTTAGCCCGTGCTCTGCACGGTAATGGATTGAAAGCACATAAAGGAATGAGATGACAAAGATTAGTAAACTATTTTTCTTAGATATTGAGTTCAAAAAGAAAATGAGATACACCTAACAAATGACAATTTTACCCTTGTCTTTGAGAAGTTATCTATTTGAATTTCAGTATAAAAAAATTGGGGTTGACTTGCAAGCCATAACGTTGAAGTATGAGGAGAGTGAACAATCAAAAATCTTTTCGGCCGTTTATCAAAAATTAATGAGACCATTCATTTATGTGTAGAGATTAGTTAATATACCATATTTGGTTTATTTTTAGATGAACGTAAACTTTAGTGGTTTATTCGTTGAAGATATTGTTATACATTCGATGTAAATTTCATGATCTTTAACATGTTCTCAACCTTTGAAATTCTATGACCTATAATTGTAACTGAAGTGGTAATTGCTTAAGTCATAATAATTTGATATTGTTAATTTAGTGTTATGGATTATCAATATGACTATTGGAAACCTTCAAAATTTAATAATATATTAAAATTAATTATTAATGAATAAATGATTGCTCACAATAAATTTAGTATTAACTTTTGAGCTTTCAATTTTCTATTCTAGATTATATATATGAGTATTGCATCTATAGAAGATGACTATAATTAGAATTAGTCTTTTATAGTATTTTAAAATAATAAATTAAAAATAATAGTATCCTATATAGTTACTAATAAAATTAGCTAATACTATTAGCTAAGAATGAGAAAAATAAATAGCCTCTTAGTTGTAGGGGCAATGCTGACATCACTTCATGAGACGTAAGATTTGGTTAATTAATATTATAAATAATACTCCCTCCGTCCCCGTTTAAGGTTCTTACTTTTCTTTTTGGTATGTCCCAGTTTAAGGTTCTTAGTTGCTTTATTCCTTAAATGACAAATGATAAATAGTGTTTTGGACATCTTTATCCTCATAAAGTTCATATATTACAAAAAAAAACATCGCTTACCCATCTACTTTTCACCCACTTGATTTATGAATGGACAATTATATCCCCCACACACTACTTTCTGTTGGGTTTTGAGCAAACATGCGCAGCGGAATAAACCCAAAGTCTAGATCCATTCAAGATGATTAAATTAATACGGAGATGAATTTAGAACACTAACCGTGATGGAGCTTTAAAATTCTGAGATATTCAATATTTGTTCTTCGCGCTTCTTTGAATCACGAACGCAGGAACACGACTGCAAAACTTGGATCACGAACTTGGAGGAGTTGATGCCAACGCCCTTTATGTTTATCCACACGCGAACGAATATCAAGAACTATTCTTGATCCGGATTGCTAGACCCAATAGAAACTATTTCTATTATGAAGGCTATATGAAAACTATGATTCTTATTCTTGGGAAGAAGAAGAATATATTTTCTCTCTTGGAGACTCTCTAATTGATCAAATATCAATTGTGTCTGATTAGGTTACTAGGAGAGGTATTTAAACTCATTTAACCTAAACCCTTTAGGAGAAATATGTTAAAACCCGTCACAATACGTAATCAGCAAATCTGGCCCGAACAGGACCTGCTCGGCCGAGTTCTTTGAGGTGCTCGGCCGAGCGCCTCTTTAATTAACCATTCTGTTTCCCTTGCTCGGCCGAGTCCTTTAAGGTGCTCGGCCGAGTACCAGCAGAAAGTCATTTTTAGCCTTTTAAACAATTCGTTCTTTTGTGTGTGACCCCATAGGATTATATTAAGTTGGCAATGAGCCCAAACACATTTGTACTCATAAATCATGAGCGGACTCTAGCAAGCCATCATGATTACCCAATTAATATAACTTGTCAAAGTTCGTTAATCCATTATAGAACATATTATAATCTCTTTGTTTTCACGATGTCTATTGAACGTAAGCCATGGTCAATGGTCAACTTACATAGTCCAATGCTTTCTCGATCCCGAATGTATTGATAAGAAAAATCTTATTTGAGCACGTCCATGCATTTTATCAATACCATTCATCGAGTGGCCAATGCTTGACATCTCACTTGACGAGGAACAAATCCTTTCTTGGCTTATTACTCTTCCCAACATGATTCTGATTATGCCAATCATATTCTTTATAACTACCCGGTTAGGGGTAACGTTTGAATATGTCAAACATAATGTTCATAAAGTGGAAGAGATTAATAACCTCAAGTCTAAAGATTCCAGTAATATAACTATATGAGACTTAATTATGACATTGTGACCATGACATAAATCTCTTACGGGTCAATCCAGTATTTGTTCTCCAACAAATACCCATAAGTATAATTGTATCCCATACTCCATAATCATCATATGATTATCTATCAAACTTATACTAACAATTAATCATAATTATCAGGGACGGGGATTATTATAATAAACATGCAAAGGATATAATAATCGAACATTCAATATCTTTATTAAAACATAATCAATAGATAACATTAATCGTTCTCATAACGTGCCTAGAGCATACAACACAAACACTTTCTTGACTCAAATTTGCCTTAGTTTCTTAATAAGCGTGTAAAGTCAAACTAAGAACCTTAAACAGGGACGGAGGGAGTAATAGTTAATATCAGTGTTCTAAAAGACGGGCGCCTAGGCCGCCTAGTCGCTAGTCGGGGTGGTGCCGCGGCGACTTTTGGCAAATCGGCCAGATTAGGCGCTAGGCGTTCTAGGCGGAATTAGGCGCCGACTACGCGGTCTTAGCGGGCTAGGCGGGGTTGGGCGCCGACTAGGCGGATTGGACCCGACTAGGCGTTTTTTTTTTGATCGATTAAAAATTAAAACAACACGCACCTCAAATTCTCAATGCGATACTCAAGACAGAGACAGACCACTCGCCTAGGGCTTTAACGGCGAAAATCGAAATCCCCAATCCGTTCCTTGCTGTTGCTAGTTCGCCCGCCGTCGTCTCCAAGTCCAATCTCTATCGCCGTCGTCTCCACCACCTTATCTGCTCCGTGGTATGTTCTTTCTTCGACAATTCGACTTCACTAGGTCTTCCGTCTAGGGCTTTAAAAGGTTGGATTTTATGGATTTGTTCTTGATGTTGATTTAAAACCTTATTTGTTTGTAATGTTTCATGATTTCATCACTTTTTGATTTGGATTTGGGACTGGGAGTGCTCCATTGTTGCTAACTGTTAAGTTGGAAACAGAGGATTTGATCTAATTAGTGCCTAGTATTTAGTACTCTTTCCGTCTAAAAATGGATTTTCAAAAAGTTTTTTAAATTTACTTTAGTTTTGATGAGTAAATTTGAAAACTCTTTAGATATTGATTTTGGGATGGAGGGACTAACATTTTGTGCAACTGATAGTCTTAAATTAGCCAGATTATGTCAACAGGCTCACAAAATGGGATTTTTTTTTTATTTATTTCTCGGACCCGCCTAGGCGCTTGGCGCTGGTCCGCCGCCTAGCGTCTTTTAGAACACTGGTTAATATATATAATAACTATTATAATTAACTAATTAAATTATATAGTAACTATTATGGTTAACTGGTGTTATTCATAGTATTAGTTAACTTATATATATAGTAACTATAATAGTTAACTAATACTATTAATGGTAATAGTTAACTTTTATAGTAACTATCATTGTTAACTAATACTAATACTACTAATAGTAATAATTAACTTTTATAGTAACTATTATTGTTTACTAATACTATTAATAGTAATAGTTAACTTATATAGTAACTATTATGGTTCACAAATACTATTAATAGTAATAGTTAACTTATATAGTAACTATTATGGTTCACAAATACTATTAATAGTAATAGTTAACTTATATACTCCCTCTGTCCCAAAACAACTTGAACAGTTTGACCAAAATTGGTCAAATTAGTAACACTTTGACTTCCACTTTGTAAAAGATTTGATGATTCTAATAAAAATCTAAAAATTGTTATCTATAATATTTTTGTTGGTGAATTAATAACAAATTTTAATTTTTTTTATTAAGATCGTCAATTTTTTATAAAGCCTTGGTCAAATTGCACTTAAGTTGACCATTTTGGTCAAAATGGTGCAAGTTGTTTTGGGACGGAGGGAGTAGTAACTATTATGGTTAACTAATATTATTAATAGTAATAGTTAACCTATATAATAACTAATATCCTTAGCTAATATTATTAGCTAATAAAAAATATATCAAAAGTCACTGAAAGTTTAAGGTGGTGATGACATGGCTTCACCAAACACAACCTTTAGCAAAAAATGTCCACGTGGCGAATCAACATCCCTCTGCCTCAGTTTTTAATATATACTCCCTCCGTCCCACCTCACTTGAGACTTATTTCCATTTTGGGCCGTCCCACTTCACTTGAGACTCCCCAAAATGGTCATCCTTTTTTAATTTTATATTCAATCTACCCACCCACTCATTCTCTCTCTTCATTTTCCACCACACAATTTATTCAACTAACATACTTTTAACCCCACTCATTCTATCTCTTTATTTTCTACCACACATTTTCCTTAATTTATTATTTTTCCTTAGTTATCGTGCCCACCTCTTAGGTCTCAAGTGAGGTGGGACGGAGGGAGTATAGATTTCATGTCAATATTTAATTATCTTTTTATGTGTGTCATCATAATTGTGTGACATATACTTTTTTCTTCTTTTTTTTTTTTTTTCGATACAAACATATAGATATTTTATTAATAATAAGAGTGAATATTTAGAAGTCGGCTATCCACAAACATCGGAAGCTCGACCCAAACTGTGGGGATATCATTTTCAAAAGCTATCCTAAAAACAACATCCACCAAATCAGGGATGAACCAAAAGAGATATCGACTATTGCCAAAATCTTGGGAAAAACGCCTTTTTTCTAACTCACAGGAAAAACGTGTTTTAAAAAAAACGCGGTGGCATTTTTGTAAATATGTGGAACTTCTTTAAAAAACGTGCGGTGGCATTTTTGTAAATAATCGAAACTTCTCAACGGTTCTTGATATCAATATAAAACCTTCTGGATATGAGATTGATAGCCAGAACCTTTGAAAATGATAGCCGGAATGGGTCATTTTTGTAAATAATCGTAATCTCAACGGTTCTGGATATCAACATAAAGCCTTCTGGATATGAGATTGGAAGCCAGAACCTTTGAAAGTGATAGCCAGAAGGGTCCTAGATATCAATATAAAGCCTTCTGGATATCAATATAAAGTCTTCTGGATATGAGATTGATAGCCAGAACCTTTGAAAGTGATAGTCAGAAGTTTTTTTTTTTTTTTTTTTTTTTTTTTAGAGTAACAGAAGTGTTAATAGATAGCCAATAACAATGTTTAGGATGACCAATTGCTGTGTTACGAAGGTCCAGTGAGTATGTTGAGGACCGCCAGATGATTTTGAAAAACACGTTTTTCCTAACCACTAGGAAAAACGCGTTTTACAGGAGACCAACTCAAAATCTTTCATGAACACACTCTTACGAGACTTCCAAATGGATGACATACTTCCTTCCAAACATAAATCCAATTCGTTGTTTTCCGGAAGACAATGAATTCATCATCCTCATCGTTAGGGGTGGAAATGGTTTGGCTCAAACCGCGGTTCGGAACCGAGCCGAGCCAAACCATGCGGTTTAACTCGGTTTTTAAACTTATGCGGTTCAGCTCGGTTTCGAAAATTGATAAACCACACGGTTCGGTTCGGCTCACAGTCTGACCCTTCAAGCCGAACCATTTCGAGCTGAACCACAAGACGAACCGTAGAGCTGAACCGTGGAGCCGAGCTAGCTGAACCATAGAGCCCTTATTTCTTCTGATGGTAGTATGCAGATAGAGTTTTTGTCCGAAAGCCCAAAGACCATCGTTCAGTGGCCCAAATAAACAAACTCCCTAATCAACTAATGCATGAACAGATACCAATAGCCAATTTAAAGAAAGATAAAACATTATCAATGTCATAGATACAAAGATGCAAACTTTACACCAAAATTACAACAAGTAAACAAAACCAAGATACAGAAATCCAAAAAGAAAATCAAAATCGTAGAATCACCTGGAATATATGTGATTCAAACCGCGGTTTAAGCCACAGTTTAAACCGTAAAATCAGACCGTGGTTCAAACCGAGCCGAGCCGAACCGTGATGGTTTAGCTCAGCTCGGCTTGGACTATTTTGTGGTTCAGCTCGGTTTGGGATTTCTCCAAACCAGTGTATAGCGGTTTGGTTTCTAAATTACCACAAACTGAGCTAAACCGAACCATTTCCACCCCTACTCATTGTGTAGTAGATTGAGATTAGCCAACCAAAGCTGCATTGTAGCAATAAAAGTAAAACACAAAGCCCTCAACAAAGGAGGGGAATCATAGGGTCTCGACAAGGGAGGAAAATCGTAAGTCCTCAACAAAGAATAAATATGTCTTATAAGAAAATGTAAGAGACAATTATCCTACATCTTCTAAAGAGAGAAACATGGACCGGTATATAGACTTGAGGAGTTACTCCCCTTATCACCGATTGGTTTTAAGGTGGAACCTCCAATACAGTCCATTGCCGGCCCAGTCCAGCCTATGCTAACACTTGGGCCTCTCGCTTCTTCTTACCCCATCTCTAATTCATATTTAAGTATATAACGTAATGGATAATGTTAATATAATATTGAACGCATAATTCACGCAATATTTTTTGATTATTTCAAGATTGACATAGTCTAATTCAAACTCCAAAGACTTTAGAAACTAGGTAAAAGACAAAGACATCTTACATCCCTATCTTGCACACAAAGCCACGTTTGGGTTGATAACAACGTTTTGAAAATATTTTCATAATAGTCTGAAAACTCCTTATTAACCCCGTCTATAGTCAATATCCATCCCTGGGCATTTGAAAAAATAGATTGAATTCTGTTAATTCTTCTTCGCCCTTGAACAAAAGCATGATATGCTTTTATACTACAGTCCCCATTTTTTAACCAAGAAGCTTTAGACCAAACCTTCCAGAATAAGAGTTCTTTTTGCCTATAGCCCAAACTAACTCATTTATTTGTGAACCTATCAGGGCCGGCTCTTAACCTGGGCATTAGCACTGGGCCCCCAAAAATATAAGGGCCCCATTTTTCAGCCCACACCCCATTACCATTATGTAGAACGCTGCATCGCAACGCATCGCCATCGTTTTCCTCTTTTTTTTTTTTTTTTGAGAAACGATCCTTTCCTATTCTCGCCGCAATCCGCATCAGCATTCTCGGAATTTGCGATCTTCCTCTCCTATAATTCTTGACTCTTCGACATTTAAAAAAAAAACGTCTAAAATCTCTCTAATTCCATTGCGACGTTGACGCTTGTGTTCTAGTCATCGTCGCCGTCGGAGGTCTTTCACAAGCTTTCTCTGTTCTTGGCGGCTTTCCCCGTGAAGGTAAAGATTAAACCCCAACTCCCAATTGTCCCTAATTTCAATTCTAGGGATTCAATTTCTGAATTTCAGTTTAGAAATACAATTTCGATTTTTGTTCAATTTATTATTAATATTTTAATTCATTGTTGTTTTTTGTTTAATCTAGGGCCCAATTTTATTTTAAACAATCTTTTATCTTTGTGTGATTCAAAAGCCTTGAATTTCATTTTGAAACTATTAAAATCATTAGTTTTTTATTTTAATCTTTAGTCTGATTTTTTTTTTCTTTAATCTTCCGCTTCTACAGGTTTCCTCATTAGCAAACAGTGGATTTGGGAGACTGATTACTTGTTGAATGTTGACCTAAAATTGCATTAACCGGGTTTTCTCAATCCATTATATTGAAGCAATTAAAAGTGTTATAGTTTCTTATGATTTTTTTTTTTGTATTTTTTTTATTTAAAGGGCCCAATATTTGTGTTTTGGCACAGGGCCCCATAAATTATTGAGCCGGGCCTGGAACCTAGCTTCCTCAGAGAGAAAAAATTGCAAAGAATTGCTAAGATTTATAGACTGAATGAATTCTACTTGAATCCTATTAATAAGAGTTCTTACTTTTTTTTCGTTATCATGAATAAACGTTGGGTAATAAATTAGTCGTTCATTAGGATGATTTAATTTACTTCAAATTATTCCTCATAGCTCATTCGTGAGAACGACAAAAAAAAAGTGAGAATATAATTTTAAAATTGAGGAAATATAATTTTTATTTTCTTGCAATTTTGGCTAACACTAAAAACTCAGTTAAATATTATTTTATCAAAATTTTATAAAGTAAATACTATTTTTAATTTTTATTACTAAAAATATTTTTCACTCACCATTATAAAATGTACTCCCTCCGTCCCAGTTTAAGGTTCTTAATTTGACTTTGCGCGCTTATTAAGAAATCAAGTGTAAAACAAAGAAAAATGGGTCAACAAAAGTAGGGAGGTGAGATATAATTGTCCAAACACTATTCATAAAGCAAATGAGTGAAAAGTAAGTTGGGTAAGTAATAGTTTTTTTTGTAATTAAATGAACCTTTTGAGGGCAAGATTATCCAAGACACTATTCATATTTTTCCATTTATGAAATAAAGCAACTAAAAAACTTAAACTGAGACAAACCAAAAAAAAAAAAAAAAAAAAAGAACTTTAAAATGGTACCGATGGAGTAATGTTTTGTAAATAAAATTTAACTCTAGCACTACATCGAGTGAGCGCTGACCAAGGCCTGTGTGAATAAATGTAAACGGGGCGTCGTTTGTAGATAGACTGAAGTCAAACCCCTAGCACGCCAAGTTTGACAATACTTGGAAATTTTAGATCCTTCTAGAAGCAACGGTATGGTGCTACTAGCTAGATCTGTGTTTGTTTATTTGGGTGGGGATCTCAATTTACTCAATTAAATTCCCATTATTTTGTGAATATTTTTCATTGGGTTGTGATATTGTACACCTAATTCATTTTTTTATTTAGTTGACTCACATCAAAATTCCATACTACTCTCTTCGATTTAAGAGCTGGACTCTGGTGAGCCGTCTCACCACTGCCGAACCAGCAAAGCTGTCGAGCCAAAGCCAATTTATTTATTTTTTTATTTTTTTGCCCTTCAACTTATTTTTTTCCTTGCCATTTTTTGCTTGCCATCAAAAGTAACACTTTTTATAAGAAAATGTAACACTTTTTTTTTTTCAAAAATTTACCACAATTGTTTTGAAATAAATTAAAGATAACATAAGATTGACAACTAAACTAATGTTACATTTTATAATAAATGAATGTAAATTTTTTTTTCTCAATTGTAATACTTTTTTAAGGTTTTACATTCAATTGAAATGCAAAACCGATTATATAAATGATTTTTTACTCTCTTTTAAAAAAAATGTAACATTTAACCTATAAACTGTTACATATATATATATATATATATATATATATATATAACATATTACATTCATATATGCACTGTATTACACTTCAATTATTACTTTTTCTAATCAAAAAAACTATTTATATTATTTGCGAAACTGCTGTTACATCTTACAATAAAGTGTTATTTTTTTAAGACGAGTAAACTACCAAAATGACCCGCGTACTAACAACTTTTTACATATTTACATGCGTATTAATGAAACAACCGAACTAACCCGCGTACTATATATAAAATAGCAGAAATAACCAAAATCGTTACAAAAGTGTATAAAATTTAATGAGCGATAGTTTTCTAACAACTATTACGATCATAATTTTCAAATTGACCCCATAACTACAACCCCTTTTTATTTTTGAACAGCTAACTACAAGTTTTAATAATTACTTTTTAGACTTTTTTATTTACATTTTATTTCAATAAATTCTAATAAAAATAATATTTAATATTTTCACAATAAAAATCAATATTTAAATAAAAAAAGTTTATTCTATTTCTTAATAATTAGATCCAAAACATGTTTTCAAAAAAACAAATAAAAAAAGGCTTTGACCAATAAGTTCCTAGGCCAAATAAAAACGATCAATAAGGACAGACATTTTAAAAACCTACCAAAAAGTCCCTGAAATTGTTGTTGGACCAGAATACCCCTCCACTCCTTCACGCATGCAACCTTGCCACGCACTAGCAGTCGACGAGAAAAGCTTGCGTGCTTTTTTTCTTCTCCCAGGTCTCTCTTCCTCTCTCCTTATTTCTTTCTCTCTCTTTCTTTTTTATTTTTCCACCTAAAATTTTAAAATGACATATCTTAAAATCTATAAACTGAAAAAATGATCCGAAACCATTGTTTTAATCGTGTCGACAATACGAATCAAACAAGTACACTCAACACATAATTCAAATTTTATAAATAAAAAATTCATTTTCACATGTAAAAATTTGAAAAAAATATCATTTTTAATTTCTCAATTAATTTTACAATTAAAAAAAATAAATTTTCATTTTTCAATTGTAAAAATCATTTTTCAACTGATTTCTCAGTTGTGTGATTTCACATTTGCGTCATTTTTTATTTTTCATTTTTAAAAACTGATAAATTCATCTCTCAATTTTTCACAATCATTATAATAACTGAGACATGCATTTCACAGTTGTTCACACATGAATTTGAATATAATAACTGAGACATTCATTTAACAGTTGTTCATGATTGAATAAAAACTGATAAAATCATCTCTTATTTTTCCCAATTGATGACTCAATTTATCGGTTTAATTATATAGTAAATGAGACATTCATTTCTCAGTTATTTACATATGAATTTGAGTACAAGAACTTGTACATTCATTTCTCAGTTATCAATTTTTCTCTGTTATTAATATAATAATAAATGAGATATTCATTTCTCAGTTATTCACACACGAGTTTAATATAAGAACTGGTAAATTTATGTCTCGGTTGTTAACACATGTCATGTGTTGAGTGTAACAACTAAGAAATTCATCGCACAGTTTTTACAAAAGAATACTCATTTTCAGAACTATGTGTTGTCAAATGCTCTTTAAACAATTGTGAAATAAAATTTTTTTATTATTAAAAATGAGTAATTGTCCAATTGTGAAGAATTAATACTCCTAACCCAAAAAAAAAAAAAAAAAAAAAAAAAACAACAACAACATTTTTGAGGTTGTAGTGTTAAATATATAATAGTCTACTAATGGAACAAGTAAGAACTTTGGCATAGTGGTTAGGAGTCTTAACCAAGACCAAGAGGTTCAACCCCCCCCCCCCGAGAGCAAATAATTTTTATTTATAATACTTGGGGTTGCAGATGGTTGTGACAACTGTGGCCGGAGGTAGGGCGGCGGCGGCAGCAGGCGGCGGGGGTGGAGGCCTGGCGGCGGCAGCAGCAAGCGGCGGCGGGTGGAGTCCCGACGGCGGTGGCTGGTGGCGACGGAGGTCCAGCGACGGCAGTGGGTGGCGGCTGGTGATGGTGGGTGGCGGCAGTCAGTCAAAGTCAAAGGTCTAGTAGGCGGTCAAGATTTTATTTGGGCTGGGGGTATTTTTGCCATTTAAAAAGGGTGAGGGATTTATTGGTAAATTGATTTCAACTCAAGGACCCTAAGGTAGAATATAAAATATTGTGTTTTTATTGACAAATACCACCTTTCCTAAGGGACTTATTGGTAAAAATCACATAAAAAAAAAGTGATTTGCTCACAAAATAATATTGAAATTTGCTTTTAGAAAATAGTACTATATTATGTTTAACTAAATTCAATACCCATTATTTTTGCTTTACAAAAACACCATTATTATTGGTTCAACTTGTTATTCAACATCACCACCACACTACACCCACAACCACCGTCTTACCACCAACCCACCATCAAATTCTTAAATACTTTGATTCACCAAATCCAAACTACACAATAGTACTAGATTACCTCTAAAACCCAGATGACTATTCCAATAGAAAAACTCACAAATTTCTCACCCCCAAAATCAAAGACTCAAACCTTAGAGAGAATTGGACCCACCACAATGTAAAATCAAAATTAAACCCGGATCAACTAAAATTTCTCAATCCTGAATCCAATACAAAGAGAAATATAGTAACCAATCTGAATCTAGAGAAAGCGAGAGGGATGCGGTTTCTTAATTGAGAGAGAGAGAGAGAGAGAGGCTGCACAACACTTGCATTTTTTGTTGCTACGTGAGAAGAAAACGAGCTGGGGATAAAAGAAAGGAGATGAAGACTGGTGAGTATGAGGGGTGCCATGGCAGAGGGGTGCGATGGTGAAAGGCTGGCGTGGGGAGGAGGCATCGAATGAGCTGTGGCCACTTGGGCTGAGGGGTGTGCAGTGATGGAGACCCGCCGGAGAAGAAGGCCTGCAAAGTAGAGTGATGTCGGCGGTTGGAGCAGGGACGTGATACGGCGAACGAAATGGTGGGGAGCGCTGCTGGAGAGGAGAGCAAAAGGAATGGCTGGAGGTGAGTTAGATTAATTTAGGTTTTTGATTTTATATTTGGGTATAAATATTTTCTATTTAGCCCCTCCATTTAGGTACGTAGTTATAGGGACAATGTGAAAATTACTCCCTCCGTCCCGGTTTAAGGTTCTTAGTTTGACTTTGCACGCATATTAAGAAACTAAGTGTAAAACAAAGAAAAATGGGTCAATAAAAGTAGGGAGGTGATGATATAATTATCCAAACACTATTCATAAAGCAAATGAGAGAAAAGTTTGTTGGGTAAGTAATGGTTTTTTTGTAATTAAATGAACCTTTTGAGGGCAAGATTATCCAAGGCACTATTCATATTTTGTCATTTAAGGAATAAAGCAACTAAGAACCTTAAACTGTGACAAATCAAAAAGGAAAGTAAGAACCTTAAACTGGGACAAACCAAAAAAGAAAGTAAGAACCTTAAACTGGGACGGAGGGAGTATAGTAGTAATATTTGTTAAAAAATTAACGCTCATTATATTTTATTAAATTTTTTAACGATTTTGGTTATTTCTGCTATTTTGTATATAGTACGCAGGTTAGGTCGGTTGTTTCGTTAGTACGCATGTAAATATGTAAAAAGTTATTAGTACGCGGGTGATTTGGTAGTTTACTGTTTTTAAGACCAAACTGTTACTTTCTTCATAAGAACGTGTTACATCTCAGGATACGAGTAGCTCAATTTTTTTATGTGTTAATTTTTAAAAAAAAACAAAATCAAACCATATCATGACCTATCTAGTTTTATTCGTCTCATCGAGACGAACACACGAGTATTTTTAGATTTTTTTTTCGACTTCAAAATCACAAGATATTGCATTTTAAATTATGGGAGGTTTTTTTTTTTAATGTGTGCCACGTGTCGCGCGCTGGGAGGAGAAGATTGAAGCTTGGGCGGGTTACAGCTGGAGGGGGGTTATGAGTTTGACCCATTTAATAATTCTTTTAATTGTAGTAAATGTTACTACACTTTTCTGAAAGAAGTACCAAGTTCATTTTTATTAACTAAGCTACTTTACTTTACTAACAAATTTATAACTAATAAAATGGAATAAACTCAATAACATAGGAAAAGTTTTTTTTTTTTTTTGATCAATAAAGAGGTAAAGTTAAAACTTAACTTAAAAATGGTAAATATTTAAAATTAATGTTTAGGTTTTAAAATGATAAACGTTTTGGATCAGGGGGGGTAACAACTTATTGTTATGAATGTGCGTATACATGTATAGTTCATTCTATCTTACTTTATAAAATATAAAGTTATATTCCTTTCGAAAAAGAAACTGTTTAATAAAAATAATTATACACGAAAGGTATGGAGTATTCCTGAGACACATAAATCTCATTATAAATTAGCATGCCAAGTTTGACTATATCTTTGAGTAACAAATCTATATACACTGTCCCGCCCGACTTAGATTCTTGGTCAAGCAATTTATACTTGACAAAAACTTATGTGAGAACACTATGACCCATCCCATGGATGAGACGGGTCATTTTTGACCCATAACCCGGCCCATTGAACAAGCTCCATGACCCAAGGGGCGACCCTGCCACGTGGCAGCCTCTCATAGGCCAAAAAAAAAAAAAAAAAAAAAAAAAAAAATATATATATATATATATATATATATATATTTGCCTTTTTTTTTAAATTTTTATATTTTTTTTTGGTTTTTTTTTTTTCGGTTTGTCAAAAGTAATAGTTACTATAGCTTAATGTAATGACTGTATACATACAAAGTAACAGTTTGTAACATAAAAGTAATACATATATACATAAAAGTAACAGTATTTTTTTCTATGTTTTCTTCGCTTGCCAAAAGTAATACTTATTACAACTAAAATGTAACGAACGTGTTACTTATATGTAATAATGTTTATACATAATTGTAACACATATGTATAGAAAAAGTAATAATTCAACCATTTATATTTTTAGAGCTAAAAACACTTGATTAGTGTTGCATGTAAAAGTATTACATTATCTATAGAAATATGTTATAATTTTCTTTTATTAAAGTGTTACATTTACTTGTACAAATAATTACATTCATATATATGAGTTGTTACTTTTGAAATGTTACTTTCTTTCAAAAAATTAAATCAAAATACACAATATTTTACATTTTTGCAAAAGCATTATTACATTTCAGTATAAATGATAATTACATTTAGATATTGTTTGGGTTACATGTAATTATAGTTAGTATTACATTTGAAAAAATGGGTAAAACGAGCTTTTGTTTTTGTAAAACAGGTGTTACGTTTACTTATGAACAATGCTACTTTATTTGTAGACAGTCATTACATTAAGTTATGATAACTATTACTTTTGGTAAACGTCCGAAAAGTCGAAAAAATAATATAAAAACTCAAAAAAAAAATTGTGGGGGGGGGGGGGGCTATGGGAGGCTGCCACGTGGCGGGTCATGCCCCATGGGTCCTGGGGCGACCCATCTCATACATGAGATGGATCCCCTTGTTCTCATGGGAGACCACCTCTTATACTTTGACCAACAATTTGAACAAAAATAATTATCTTAATGAAAATCTAAAAAGAGTCGTTATTGTGAAAAACGCATTTTACACTAGCCTTAGTGTAAAACGTGTTTTCCACATAGAAGGGTTCTTGAGCAGGCACTTTCCGATACTGTAGGAGACACTTTTCAATATTTTTATAGCAGACACTCTTTTTACCTTAAAAGGCACTTTTTTTGGGACTTTCACAACAAACACTTTTTTACCTTAGAGTAGGCACTTTTTTTTTGCACTTGTAAAAAAAAAAAAAAAAAAAAAAAAAACTCATCAGGCCTGTTTTAAAATTCAAGCAGGCACTTCTAATATTGAGCAGACATTTTTATATGTGCCTGCTTGAATTTTAAACATGCTTGTTGAGTCTAAGTGCCTGCCCTAGTATTAAAAAGTGTCTCTTGTAGTATTGCAAAATGCCTCCTACAGTGTAAAAAAGTGCCGGTGAGTTTTTGTAAGTATCAGGCGAGTTTTTCTAAGTTCTAAAACAAGTGTCTGCCCTAGTAATAAAAAGTGCATCCTGAAGTGTTGCAAAATGCTTCCTGTAGCGTTAAAAAGTGTCTGATGAGTTTTATAAGTTCTAGTTATTTACATCAATGTCACCGCTTCTTTTAAGTAACGTTCCGCTTATTTACAAAAATGTCACTCCGCATAGAAAAAACATGTTTTACACTAAAACGCGTGTAAAACGCGTTTTTCCCAAGATTTTCTGATCTAAAAATAGTTATTTAGTTTATTATTAATCGTGATACAATAACAAGTTTTAAATTTTTATTAGCATTATTATATTTCTTCAAATATTCGGTTAAAGTATAAATTGTTTGACCAAGAATCCTAAGTCGGGTGGGACGGAGGGAGTATATAAAAGTCGACGCGAAGTCCTATGGATGTGACACGTGGATAAGCTTTATCGAAATCTTTCATTTCGTGAAGCCACATCACCATGTACCCCACAATAATATGACTTTTCATTTTTTCTCTTTTAGCTAATTGTATTAGTATAATATAATAGTTACTACATTAGAAGAATACAACTATTAGACATTACCATTCTACTATTGATATA
The DNA here is from genome assembly GCA_026119855.1 of Campanula takesimana. NCBI lineage: Eukaryota > Viridiplantae > Streptophyta > Magnoliopsida > Asterales > Campanulaceae > Campanula > Campanula takesimana. Next base: position 95,517 of record JAOWBW010001310.1, on the reverse strand, counting down.
GATAATCATATTCTACTATTGGATACTAATAGAATAGTATGCTAATACTATATAATACTAAAAGAGAAAAGATGAGGTAGATGAAGAGTTTAGCTATTAAATTTTGAAATTATTACATTCATCATTATGTGTGTGTTAATATTACAAATCTAATGACAAGGGTTATGAAATTTGAAAAACTTATACACATTAAATTAAATTAAGACACTCTCATGCACTAATAATTTTTTTCATGAATAAAATATAAATGCATACATTATAAATTATGTTAAAAAGAGTATGAATTTTTTTTTTTTTACTTTTTATAATTATAAAAAATACATTTTTAACTGTCTTTGATGAATAAGAATGATTTTCATTTTTAAGAATGTGTTTTTTTAATCAAATAATAGACTTTTATATTAATTTTTGAAATTTCTTATGCTTATTTCATGAAGGACATGAATTGCAACGTGATATATAGGAGGTTGATATTTATTCTAGATTTGAAATACATAAATTAAAGCATATATAACTATTTATAATCTGATAAATAAATAGTACTTATTGATTTGTTAGTTTTGTTGTATAACATCTTATATGCATTAATAAAAAAAAAGACTTGATTTAGTACACTACATTACTTTTTTTGGTGCAATACTTAAGATATATTGAAAAACTATAAGTGAAAATTAGAATTACAATCAACTAAAAATACTTGAAAAATAAAGTTTTATGATGACAACTAATTTAAATTATAATTATCATCAAATATAAATAAACTTTAGAAATAAATAGTACATAAGTTCACTTGCGGAGCGCACGGGTTATGGACTAGTTAGATTGAAACTGAAACACAATGATTGTTGTAAAATTGCAAGAATTTAATAAGGAGAAAAACTTGTATGAGTACACTATGACCCGTCTCATAGTAGAGACGGGTCATTTTTAACCCATGACCTGCGGGCAATATATATATTGTATTTTTTTGGTTTTCCAAAGGTAATAGTTATTATTAACTAAATGTAACAAACGTGTTACTTATATGTAACAGTTTGTATATGTTGGGTTTCGTGCAATCATGCGCAGCGGAAGACATTACATGAAGAAACTCAAAACCTAGATCCGCTATGATCAATAATTCATAATATGTAAGATGAAAGAAACTAACCCTTGTAGATCGAAATATGAAGCCTTGGATTTAGATGCTAAGAAGAGCACCCTCTACCGGTGATCCACAAGTCGAACGGATTCAAGAACTCTTCTTGACTTGACTGCTAGGTCCTTCGGATTGAAAAACTTGATGAAGAACGATTCTTCAATTGCTCCCTATGATTATTAGTGTTTGATGATTGAGAATAATCAAACCTAATAACCCTAGTATAATATGTGTATTTTCTCTCTCCAAGAAAGAGTTTATGATTTCATAAATCAAGGTTATGAGACTGAATCCCGGTTGTACATATTATATATTAGAGTTCTCCAAGATCCTTTAGGGTTTAGGACTTCTTGTCCAACAAGAAAATTCTAAAATAAACTGCAGTGCGCCGCACCAGCCGTACGGCTCCAAGGCAACCGTATGGCTCTCAAGGAGCCGTACGGCTCCTATTCCGTGCTGCCTCGTTTTTTGCTCATTTGAATTATCCGCTCTGTGTGTGTGACTCAATAAGATTATACTAAGTTGGCAACGAGTCCGAACCCATAAGTCATAAGCGGACTCTAGCAAGTCATTATGACTACCCAATTAGTGTAACTTTGAAATCCCAAAGTTTCCTAAATAGAACATAACACAATCTCTTTGTTACACGATGTCTATTGAACGTAAGTCATGGTCAATGGTCAACTTACTTTGTTCAATGTTTTCTCGATCCTTAATGCATTGATAATGCAAATGACATTGATCCAATCAATTCATTTGAGCATGGCCATGCATTTCATCAATACCATTCATCGAGTGGCCAAAGCTTGACATCTCTCTTGACGAGGAACAAATCCCTTCTTGGCTTATCACTCTTCCCTACATGATTTCGATTATGCCAATCATATCCTTTATAGTTACCCAGTTAAGGGTAACATTTGAATATGTCAAACGTAATGTTCATCATGTGGAAGACTGTAATAACCTCAGGTCTAAAGATTCAACTGATATAACTATATGAGATTTAACTATGACATTTGACCATGACATAAATCTCATAGGGGTCAGTCCAGTATTTGTTCTCCAATAAATACCCATAAGTCTAATTGTATCACATACACATAATCATCATATGACTATCTATTAAACTTATACTAGTAATTAATCATAATTACTAGGGACGGAGATTATTATAATAAACATTCAAAAGATATAATAATCAAACATTCAATATCTTTATTAAAGCGTAAAGCAAATGATAACATTAATCGTTCAAATAACGTGCCTAGGGCATACACACCAACAATATACATAAAAGTTATACATATATACAAAAAAGTAACAGTGTTTTTTTTTTTTTTATGTTTTCTTCATTTGCCAAAAGTAATACTTATTATAACTAAAATGTAATGAACGTCTTACTTATATGTAACAGTGTTTATACATAATTGTAACACGTATGTATAGAAAAGTAATAATTCAATCATTTACACTTTAGAACTAAAAACACTTGTGTTAGTAACATTGTAAAAATAAAAAAGTAACAAATTTATAAGCGAATGATACATTTTACTTGTATAATAACATTGTAAAACAGTTACGTTTACTTGTATAATAGTATATCCATATGTTTTCAAATAATAAGTTACAATGGGTGTTGGTAGTGGTGCCCTAGGCACGTTTAATAAACGTTGTAATTGTTATCATTTATTTCATATCAATAAAGAGATGTTTTGATTATTATTGTTGTTCATGTTTACTTATAATAATCTTCGTCCCTAGTACTTATTAAGCACTAGTATAAAGGCTAAATGATCATGGGATGATCATGTTAGATTAATGGGTACTTGTTTGGAACAAGGTACTGGACATGACCCGCTGTATGAGATTTATGTCATGGTCTATGTCGTACATATATATATATCTCATATTAGTTATGTCATTTGAATCCTTAGACATGAAGTTATTATAGTCTTCCACTTGATGAACATTATGTTTGACATATTCAAACGCTACCTTTAACCGGGTAGTTATAAAGTGTATGATTGGCATAATCGGATTCACGTAGGGAAGAATAATAAGCTAAATGGATTTGTCCCTCTTCGGAGAGATCTCAAGCTTAGGCCTCTCGTAGGAATGATGTTGATGAAAATGTTCGGCCGGACTCAAATGAATTGATTAGATTAATGTCATTTGGAATATCAACATATTCGGAATCGAGAAAGTATTGAACAAAGAAAAGTTGACCGTTTGACCATGACTTGTGTTCAATGAGATCGAGGACAAAGGGACTGTGACATGTTCTAAAGGAATGCAAACTTGTATCTAGTTATACTATTTGGGTAGGTATGACGGTTTACTAGAACCTAATCATATCTTATGGTTTTATGTTTGAACCCATTGCCAACTTAGTGTAATCCTAAAGGGTCACACATAATAGAACGAATCTTAAATAAGGACTATATTGGAATATCGAGTCAAAGGGCTTTGGAGGAATTTAGAAATCTGGGGCAGGTGTGCGACCGCACAAAAGGGATTGGGCGACCGCACAGCTTGGCTCAAAAAGTACCAGAAACCTTCCAGATAGATGTGCGGCCGCACAGGTGGTTTTGGGCGGCCGCACACCAAGTCGGGACTGATTTCCTGATTTGATTTGGAAAAGAATTTTGGACGGGTTTAGACACAAGTTTCCTATTTGGAATAGGTCTAACTTGTATATAAACAGCCAAATTCGGGTCAGAACAATCCATAGCTTTTGTGCAAGTCTCCAAAGAGTTTGAGAGAGTTTTATTTTGTTCTAAGATATCCTACATTGAGGAACAAAATAATACACAAATAAAATTCCATATAGTTCATATTGATTGTGAAAACGTGTTTCACAATTTTGGTCTAGCAACCAAGATTAAGTGTTCTTGATATTCGTTCAAGGTGTGGATACCGCTAGAGGGTGAAGCTCATCATCTTCAAAGTTCGTGTTCTTACTTGTTCTTGATTAAAGCTTCAATTTCTCCACCAAGATCAAAGACAAAATTCAAAGTCATCAAGGGTTAGTTTTATCTAGTATTCATATTATTGTATTTGACTTAATCATATGAATGGATCTATGGGCTTTGAGTTTCATAAATTTTAAATGCTATTTTCCGCTGCGCATGTTACTTGGAAACCCAACAGTGGTATCAGAGCCCCGTTCATGTTGATTATTTCAATACCTAGAATCATGTTATGGGTATATAAATTGTTTATGTGCCAAGCATGATATGAATATTGGATTATATGATGTTTATGTGTTGTATGATTTTATGTGGTTTATTGTTTCACAACTTTAATCGCACTATTGAATCGCACTAAAAATTATGTTGGATTCTGAATTGTTTGATTATTAATTTTTGATTGGATCAAAGTTTTAATAATCGGGGAAAACAATTTTGAGACAAATTTTCGAACTTTAAAAATTCTGTCTGATGCTACTGTGCGACCGCACAGAAAATATTAGGCGACCGCACATGTTTGGGCGACCGCACAGTTGGTCAGAATCAGAATCAGATTCTGGAATTTTGATGGGGTCCAACCGAATCAGTGACAATACCGGCCAGACCTGCTGATCTGGCGCGGGTTTTGGGCAGTTGGTTTTGGTGTGGATCTTGGGGTTTGATTTCCTATTTGTTTTGATCTTGTGATTCTAAGATTGGTTCAAGGTTTGGATGACTAATCTACGTTCATCGAGATTGTGTTTCCTAAACTTGATCGCAATCAAAGTTTCAAAGATAAAACGAAGTTAGAATTATGAAGAGTTCATAATTGCTAAAATTGAGAAACAAAGTTCTTGATTCAATGATTGGAGATTCATGTGGAATTGTGGATGCAATTGGCCTACGTTTATCGAGACCATCTATTGCTTAGTTTCGGCCACATGGACTACTTTCTTGGTTTCTTGAATTAGTGCGGAATTGTGGATGCCTTATGGCTTAGTTTTGGCCGCACTTCTTGTTGTCTTGATTTGGAGATAATAACCAAAGTTCAAAGAGTCTCATTCTTATAATTATAGAGAAACTAATGACACATAAATATTATGCTTAAATTAATGAAGATTAATTTAGTGGCTAAACTTGATGCGTAACATGTTTATATTATGTGCTCATAAATGTGTTGTATGCTATATGTGATGAACCTTCAAAGAAAGTTTTAAGTTCTTTTTGCCATGCCATGATTAATACACTTGTTTATACATGAGTGATTTTGATGTGGGTTCACCTCCGCGAGGTGCATTAATTTTATTCATGTATGAGCAAGAGAGGTTCATTAATTCAATGTGGGCTTGCCTCCGCAAGGTGCATTAAATTGAATGGTTCATATATGTTTAAAATGGTTGGACTTAATTAGGCGTCAAAACAGTTTTGGGCATAGGCAAAAGATGAGATTAAACATGCTTTTTGAAATTGGATTTCTCAAAGAATCTCATAAAAAAATCTAAGAATCATATGAGATATGATTGACATGATTGTCTACCTAATTAATTTAGTTTTGAGCGGTCCGCCTCCGTGGACTCAAAAGTTAAATTAAAGTTGGATCTTAGCCCAATTAAAATTATATTATACATTGGATGTATATGAAGGTTATATAATTTAGTGGGAGTATTTTTTTTGAAAAATACATTGATTATTTCTTTAATGAAAATTGGTACTTATTAAATTTTGGAAATTTTGCATAATTGTAGATAATGACTAACAACACTCAATCAGTTTCGTTGCGATCGATCCTTGAGAAAGATAAGCTCCAAGAGAATGCTACTAACTTTATGGATTGGATCCGTAGCCTAATAATTGTTTTAAGGCAAGAAGATAAGTTGTACATTTTCGATGGGCCTCTTCCTGCTGAACCAGAACCTCCTACCCCTAGGGCAGAAAGAGACAGTTACAAGAAACATCGTAATGATTCTAGAGATGTAAGCTGTCTCATGCTTGATACCATGTGCTCAAAACTCCAATAAAGTTTGGAACTTTTGGAAGCCTATGAGATAGGCATGGAGTTAAGAGCCATGTTTCAAGAGCAAGCTAGGCAAGAGAGGTACAAGACCATTGTTGCATTCACTTCTTGCAAGATGAATGAAGGGCAACAAGTGAGTCCTCACATGCTAAAAATGAAAGGTTATGTAGAGCACCTTGAGAAACTTGGCTATCCAATCCCATTGGAGTTAGCCACGGATCTCATTCTTAATTCATTGCCTAAAAGTTATAATCAGTTTGTGATGAATTATAACATGCATGGAATGGATAAGAATCTCTCCGAGTTGCATGGGATGCTTAAAACTGCGGAGATGAAGATTGTGGAGAAATGTTCTCCCGTGCTCTTGGTTCATGATGGGAAGAAGTCTAGTGCCAAAGGAAAGGGTAAGAAAGTTGTCAAACCCAAGATAAGCAAGGAAAAGGTTACCAAGGCTTCAGAGGCAAAACCCGATTCATAAAAGGATGCAATCTGTTTCCATTGTCAAGAAATTGGTCCTTGGAAACGTAATTGCAAGGCTTTCTTGGAAGAGCAAAAGAAGAAGAAGGGCAGCAAGGCTGCGTCGACTTCAGGTATCTATATGATAGATATTCTCCTTTCTACCACTGATTCTTGGGTATTGGATACCGGATGTGGTTCTCACAATTGTTTAAATGTGCAGGGACTAAAGAATAGGAGACTACTTAAAGAGGGTGAAGTAGACCTACGCGTGGGGAATGGAGCAAGAGTTGATGCATTAGCCGTAGGGACTTATGAAGTCACTTTACCTTCCGGATTAATTCTTGTTTTGAACAATTGTTATTATGTTCCGGATTTAACAAGAATGAAAATAATGACAATGTCTATCATATAAATAAGAAATCTAAACCTAATGATGTAAATCATACTTATTTGTGACATTGCCGTCTTAGTCATATTAATGAGAAGCGTATCTCAAAACTCCATGGGGACGGACTTTTGGGTTCATGTGACTTTGAGTCATATGATACTTGTGAGTCGTGTCTTCTTGGAAAAATGACTAAGACACCTTTTACCAAGTTAGGTGAAAGGGCAAGCGACTTATTGGGGTTGATACATTCCGATGTATGCAGACCATTAAGTAGCAATGCTAGGGGAGGATTTCAATACTTCATAACCTTCACTGATGATTATAGTAGATTTGGGTATGTTTACCTAATAAAACATAAAAGTGAAGAATTTGAGATATTTAGAATATTTCAAAATGAAGTAGAAAAACAACTTGGCAAAAGTATTAAGGCACTTCGATCAGATCGAGGTGGAGAATACTTGAGTCATGAATTTGATGATCATCTAAAGAATTGTGGAATAGTTTCACAATTAACTCCACCCGGAACACCACAATGGAATGGTGTGTCCGAGAGGAGAAATCGGACTTTGTTAGACATGGTTCGATCAATGATGAGTCAAGTTGATCTTCCAATATCCTTTTGGGGTTACGCTCTAGAAACCGCTGCATTCACACTAAATCGTGTTCCAACTAAATCGGTTCAAAAGACTCCATATGAGATGTGGAGCGGAAAGAAAACTTGTTTATCTTTCATGAAGATTTGGGGTTGCGAAGCCTTTGTCAACAGACGTGTCTCTGACAAACTTGCACACAAATCTGACAAATGTATTTTCGTGGGATATCCAAAGGAAACTAGAGGATATTACTTTTACAACCGTGAGGACAACAAAGTTTTTGTTGCCCGAACTGGTGTCTTTCTAGAGAAAGAGTTTCTCTCCAAAGAAATCAGTGGGAGTAAAATAAATCTTAAAGAGATTCGAGACCCAGAAAATGACATTGAACCAATAGTGGAACAAGAACCACAAGGAGTTGTGGAACCTGTTCAAAATACACAAGCAACTCGCAGATCTAGTAGATTACGATCCGAGCCCGAGAGATATAGATTTCTCGTAACGGATAATAATGAGGTAGAAATCATTGAGAATGATGAACCGACAACCTACCAAGAGGCGATGTCTTCTCCTGATTCGGATAAGTGGTTTGGAGCCATGGAATCTGAATTGTACCATGCAAGACAATCAAGTTTGGAACTTGATTGATGCGCCCGAAGGTGTAAAAACCATAGGATGCAAATGGGTCTTCAAGAAGAAGACTGACATGGATGAGAAGGTGCATACTTACAAATCTAGGCTTGCGAAAGGTTATAGGCAAGTTCATGGTATTGATTATGATGAAACCTTTTCACCCGTAGCAATGATCAAGTCTATAAGAATTCTGCTTGCTATTGCCGCATATCATGACTATGAAATATGGCAAATGGATGTCAAAACTGCTTTCCTAAATGGAAAACTACAAGAGGATGTGTATATGACATAACCGGAAGGTTTTGAACAGAATTCCAAGGTATGCAAATTGCAGAGATCTATCTATGGATTGAAGCAAACTTCTAGGAGTTGGAATCTCCGTTTTGATGAACCAGTCAAAGAGTTTGGTTTCATCAAGAACGAATATGAGCCTTGTGTATACAAGAAGATTAGTGGGAGCATAGTTCTATTCCTGATTTTATATGTGGATGACATATTACTCATTGGAAACGACATTCCTACACTTCAGTCCGTAAGGACTTGGTTGGGAAAGTGTTTCGCAATGAAAGATATGGGTGAAGCCGCATATATACTTGGCATTAAGATGTATAGAGATAGATCAAGGAAGCTACTTGGTTTAAGCCAAAGTACATACATTGACAAGGTCATTAGAAGATTCCGTATGGAAAATTCTAAAAGAGGAACCTTACCAGTGTTACATGGAGTTTCTCTAAGCAAGACTCAATATCCTAAGACAAAAGATGAGCGTGAGAAAATGAATGATGTTCCATATGCTTCGGCAATTGGGTCCATCATGTATGCCATGATTTGTACTAGGCCGGATGTATCTTATGCTTTAAGCATGACAAGTAGATACCAATCCGACCCCGGTGAAAATCACTGGATGGCTGTAAAAGCGATTCTTAAGTACTTGAGAAGAACTAAAGATTCATTTTTGGTCTATGGAGGAATGGAAGATGATCTCGTGGTAAATGCTTACACGGATGCAAGCTTCCAAACCGACAAAGATGATAGTCGATCGCAAGCTTCGACAAAGATGATAGTCGATCGCAATGTTTTTTTTATGTTAAATGGTGGAGCTGTAAGCTGGAAGAGTTCCAAGCAAAGTACAACCGCTGATTCTACAACGGAAGCTGAGTATATTGCTGCATCAGATGCTGCAAAGGAAGCTGTTTGGATTAAGAAGTTCATTACTGAATTTGAAGTGGTTCCTAGTATTGCTAATCCAATAGACCTTTATTGCGATAATAATGGTGCTATTGCTCAACCAAAGGAACCAAGAGCACATCAGAAATCCAAACACATACTTAGGCGTTTTCATATCATTCGAGAAATCGTTGATATGGGAGACGTAAATATATGCAGAGTACCTACTGATGACAATGTTGCGAACCCGCTAACAAAGGGACTTCCACAAGCTAAACATGAAGGTCATGTTAGGTCCATGGGTATTAAATACATGGGAGATTGGGCCTAGGCCAAGTGAGAGATTGTTGGTAGTGGTGCCCTAGGCACGTTTAATAAACGTTGTAATTGTTATCATTTATTTCATATCAATAAAGAGATGTTTTGATTATTATTGTTGTTCATGTTTACTTATAATAATCTTCGTCCCTAGTCTTGTTAAGCACTAGTATAAAGGCTAAATGATCATGGGATGATCATGTTAGATTTATGGGTACTTGTTTGGAATAAGGTACTGGACATGACCCGCTGTATGAGATTTATGTCATGGTCTATGTCGTATATATATATATATATATATATATATATATATATATATATATATCATATTAGTTATGTCATTTGAATCCTTAGACATGAAGTTATTATAGTCTTCCACTTGATGAACATTATGTTTGACATATTCAAACGCTACCTTTAACCGGGTAGTTATAAAGTGTATGATTGGCATAATCGGATTCACGTAGGGAAGAATAATAAGCTAAATGGATTTGTCCCTCTTCGGAAAGATCTCAAGCTTAGGCCTCTCGTAGGAATGATGTTGATGAAAATGTTCGGCCGGACTCAAATAAATTGATTAGATTAATGTCATTTGGATTATCAACATATTCAGAATCGAGAAAGTATTGAACAAAGACAAGTTGACCGTTTGACCATGACTTGTGTTCAATGAGATCGAGGACAAAGGGATTGTGACATGTTCTAAAGGAATGCGGACTTGTATCTAGTTATACTATTTGGGTAGGTATGATGGCTTGCTAGAACCTAATCATATCTTATGGTTTTATGTTTGAACCCATTGCCAACTTAGTGTAATACTAGAGGGTCACACACAATAGAACGAATCTTAAATAAGGACTATATTGGAATATCGAGTCGAAGGGCTTTGGAGGAATTTGGAAATCTGGGGCAGGTGTGCGACCGCACAAAAGGGATTGGGCGGCCGCACAGCTTGGCTCAAAAAGTACCAGAAACCTTCCAGATAGATGTGCGGCCGCACAGGTGATTTTGGGCGGCCGCACACCATGTCAGGACTGGTTTCCTGATTTGATTTGGAAAAGAATTTTGGACGGGTTTAGACACAAGTTTCCTATTTGGAATAGGTCTAACTTGTATATAAACAGCCAAATTCAGGCTAGAACAATCCATAGTTTTTGTGCAAGTCTCCAAAGAGTTTGAGAGAGTTTTATTTTGTTCTAAGATATCCTAGATTGAGGAACAAAATAATACACAAATAAAATTCCATATAGTTCATATTGATTGTGAAAACGTGTTTCACAATTTTGGTCTAGCAACCAAGATCAAGTGTTCTTGATACGTTCAAGGTGTGGATACCGCTAGAGGGTGAAGCTCATCATTTTCAAAGTTCGTGTTCTTACTTGTTCGTGATTAAAGCTTCAATTTCTCCACCAAGATCAAAGACAAAATTCAAAGTCATCAAGGGTTAGTTTTATCTAGTATTCATATTATTGTATTTGACTTAATCATATGAATGGATCTATGGGCTTTGGGTTTCATAAATTTTAAATGCTATTTTCCGCTGCGCATGTTACTTGGAAACCCAACAATGGGTTCAATTTATCATGATATATGTAAAAGTATTACATTATCTATAGAAATCTGTTACAATATCATCTACTAAAGTGTTACATTTACTTGTACAAATAATTACATTCATGTATAGAAGTTGTTATTTTTCAAATTTTACTTTCTTTCAAAAAATAAAATCAAAATACTAAAAAAAAAAAAAAATATGGAAAAACACTATTACATTTCAGTATAACGATAATTACATTTAGTTATTGTTAGTGTTACACGTATTTATAGTTTGTATTACAGTTGAAAGATGAGTAAAATGAGTATTTTTTTTTTTGTAATTCTGGTGTTACATTTACTTAAAAACAATGTTACTTTATAAGTAACACAATTGTTACATTAAGTTATACTAAGTATTACTTTTGACAAACGAAAAAAACAGTCAAAAAAATAATAATATAAAAAAAATGGAAAAAGAAACAAAAAAAAATCTGGGAAAAAATATAAAATTGGGCCAATGGGTTGCTGCCACGTGGCAGATTTTAAGTGGAGCATGAGTTGGGATCCTACGCTTCGCGGAGAATGTTGTACACGGGTCATAGGTCGACCCGTCTCTTCTATAAGACGGATCTAGTGTTCTCACAAGAGACCACCTCTTTAATCAATTTTAATTAATTTTACATTGCATAGTTATATACTATTATTAGAAAATGCAACGATTATTATTCATTTTTTTAAATATGGAAATAAAAATAACTGAAAACCACTACTATTATTGTATCGTCCTCAAAAGTCTGACCCAATAGTAAAAGTCAAGCCTCACAATTTTTGTTTTAAGGTTCGAACTCACTTTAGCTCTTAGCTGTTATTGCATTAGACACATAAATCTCTCTCTCTCTCTCTCTCTCTATATATATATATATATTAAAGTTGGTGAGGAGAGTTGTGGGTTTGACATGTTTACATGTTTTAGTAAAAGCTTTAATTTGGAGAAGCCACATCAACATCATCCTAAAATGTAATGACTTTTGATATTCTCATTCTTAGCTAATACTATTAGTTAATCATATTAGTAATTATATGAGTTAACTATTACTATTAATAGTATAAGTTAATTATTACTATTAATAGTATAAGTTAACGATTACTATTAATAGTATTAGTTAACAATATTAGTTACAATACAAGTTAAATATTACTATTAATAGTATTAGTTAACTATAATAGTTACTATATTAGTTAATTATTACTATTAATAGTACTAGTTAACTATAATAGTTACTATATATAAGTTAATTATTACTATTAATAGTATTAGTTAACAATATTAGTTACAATACAAGTTAAATATTACTATTAATAGTATTAGTTAACTATAATAGTTACTATATTAGTTAACTATTACTATTAATAGTATTAGTTAACTATAATAGTTACTATATATAAGTTAATTATTACTATTAGTAGCATTAGTTAACCATAATAGTTACATTATAAGTTATTTTTTACTATTAATATTATTGGTTAACTATAATAGGCTACATACATTAACTATTACTATTATTAGTATTAGTTAATTATAATAGTTATTATATAAGTTAGATTATTAATTTTTAATATTAATTAATCATAATAGTTACTATATCAATTAACTATTACTATTAATAATATTATTTTATTATAATAATTATTATTATATAGATTAATCATTGTTATTAATATATATTAACTATTACTATCAATAGTATTAATTAATTATAGTAGTTATTATAATAATAGTAATCATATAGATTAATTTTTATTATTAATAGTATTAATTAAAATAATGATTACTATATTAGTTAACTATAGTTAAAATATTTTTTAAGACATAGTATTGGTTTCCCGTGCAGAGCACGGGTTACCCGCTAGTCTTATTTATTTTCCATTTTCTTTTCTCTTTATCATATAGGACGGAAGTTATCCACATTAGTTGTTAAATAATGAGTAAACTACGTTTCTGCCCCTCGTACTATGGCCTCAACATCAATTTGACACCCGTACTACTGAAACACTAAATGTATGATGCGTACTATTGTTTTATTAACCAAATTAACCACTATTTTTAACGCCAGTTAAATAATTAACGGACCAGCTCTAGTAGGCAATTGTTGACCAAGTCAAAGCTTATGTGGTGGCTGACTGGACAAAAACCTCACCCTAATCTGTCACACTCCCCTCACGTGATCTTCTCTTCCACATAAAAGATATGAAAATGGGGAATTTTTTTATAACCTTCCTCAGGTTCCCCACCCCATCAACCGCCTTCTCTCACCCTACCGGGCGACCACCTTATACCTCCCCTTCCCTTCTTCCCAATCTCATGCGACCACCAAAACCTTTTATCTAAATATATGATCGTCAACCCTTCCCTGTGCAGCTTCTTCCAACCGAACCCTCGAGCACCTTAGGCCACCGGAACTAGAACTACTCCAGATCCACCTTACTCTCCACCCTCTCGTCTTCCACCTTTCCTTACCGCCTCCTTCTGTCGCACACTTTAATTCATCGTTGAGCTCCAAAAATGGAGTTTTCTGCACAACCCCGCCTCCTCCTCCTCTCTCTCTCTCTCTCTCTCTCTCTCGATCTCTCTCAACTCTGTTCAGATCTATTTTTTTTCTTTTCAAATTTTGAAATTTAATCCAAGGATTAATATATTTGTTGTAGATCTTAACCATGGGAGTGATTTGTCAATCTGAACCAGTGAAGATGTTGTTTTGATGATATTTTGTGATAATTCATACTTGTTGAATGTTTTGATTAACACAAATCAAAGAGAATTTTTTGGGTGATGGTGGGTGCCTAGCGATGGTGCTAGACGGTGAAGATAATAAGTAGAAATAATTGGTGCCATAAATAAACATATTATTTGGTGGTGGTAGTGGTGGTAATTTTTGCTATTGTGGTTGTTGGTGTATATGCTCTAGGCATGTTATTTGACACGTTGTTTGACAATATTTGTTATCACTTTTCATTTATATAAAAAGATGTTTTGGATTATTATTTATTGTTACATGTTTTGTTATAATAATCTCCGTCCCTAGTACTTATGAAGAACTAGTATAAGTTTAATTCGATGATCATATGATGATCATGTGTGTGGGATACAAGTTAAACTTATGGGTATGTGTTGGGGAACACATACTGGACATGACCCAACTATGAGGTATATGTCATGGTCAAAATGTCATAATTAAACCTCTAAATAGTTATATCATTAGAATCCTTAGACCTGAGATTATTACGATCTTCCACATGGTAGAGATTATGTTTGACATATTCAAACGTTACTCTTAACCAAGTAATTATAAAGGATATGATTGGCATGATCAACGCTATTTAGGGAAGTATAATGAGTTAAGATGGAATTTGTCCCTCTTCATGAGAGATGTCAGGCTTGGGCCCCTCGATGAATAGTATTGATGAAATGCATGGACGTGCTCAAATGAATTGATATGATCAATGTCATTTGTATTATCAAACTATTTGGAATCGATAAAAGTATTGAGCATTGTAAGTTGACCATTGACAATGGCTTGTGCTCAATGACATCGTGGAGAAAAGGATTGTGATATGTTCTATGAAGGATAAGCGAACTTTGATAAAGTTGTATCATTTGGGTAATCATGATGGCCTGCTAGGGTCCGCTCATGATTTATGAGAACAAAATGTGTTTGGACTCATTGCCAACTTGATATAATTCTATGGGGTCACACACAATGGAACGAATTGTTAAAAAGGCAGTTTTTCGCTCTGGCACGATCATGCCAAATGGCACGGCCGTGCCGATTATAAAGCACGACCGTGCCAATGCTGTTTGGGCCGAAAAACTGCAGCTTAATTTGGGTTACGAGATTTAGGTTTTCTAGGTCCTTAAGGGTTAAGGACTAGTACCTATATAATCATCTTTTCACCAGCCATTAAGCATATGAAACCTAGTTGTTTGGAGAAACAATTTTCTTGATCAAGATTGAGAATTAAATATCAAGAACCCTAAAATTCATATAGCCCTTTTGGATCTAGCAGTCCAGATCAAGAAGGAGTTCTTGATATTCGTTCGCGTGTGGATATCCATAGAGGGTGATTTCTTAATCATCTTCCAGTTCGTGTTCCTGCGGATCAAGACTTGAAGAAAAGCTTGGAGAAGATCATATCTTGAACAACGAAGTTTCAATATCTGAAAATTTTAAAGCTCCATCACGGTTAGTATTCTAAACTCAACATTGTATTAATTTAATTATCTTGAACGGATCTAGGCTTTTGGGTTTTATTCCGCTGCGCATGATTGTGCAAGAAACCCAACAATGGTGGCAATTGGTGGTGGGTGGTGGTGGTAGTTGTTATATTGGTGGCAGGTTAGTTTGGTATTGCATTTTCGTAGGGAGGGAGGTCACATGCCTAGAGTGTGCCTTTTTACTCAGAGAAAAATGTCCAGTCAGAGCCATGTAAGCGTTGACTTGATCAAATATTTCTTACTAGGACGCGCTCGATAAGTTTTTAACGAGCGTTACAAATATTGGTTAATTTGGTTAATAAAACAATAGTACGCATCATACATTTAGTGTTTCGGTAGTAGGGGAGTCAAATTGATGTTGAGGCCATAGTACGAGGGGCAGAAAAGCAGTTTACTCGTTAAATAATTGTCATGCACAAAAACATGGTTATCCAACATATAAAAGGCACTCCTGCACTACTGGCCTTCTCGCCTAGTGGTATCGGGTGGGTGAGTAAGGGCTTGCCTTGAAGGGGAGGTCCTGGGTTCGATTCTCTCTTGGGAGAAATTGTGGAGAACCCATAGTTTCTTAACCCCATAGGGGTTGGCTGTGCAGCTACATGTGATCATTCAGATGGCGCGATGTCTATGGCAAGCAAACTACCAGATGGCGCGGGGACGTCTACGAAAGATTGCAACATCAACTTGTAGAAGCAAAGTATCATTCGCTGTAATATGTTCGACAATGGTGAAACTCCATAGGAACTTGTAATAGGCAGGGCTATAGATCGGCAGGGCTTTAGATAAGACTGTAATAGATTCGATAGGAATTTGTAAACAATGGCAATTACCTTGAAATGAATGATATAGTTCAGCTGTTAGAAAAAAAAGGTACTCCTGCTGGAGAAAAAAAAAATACAAAAGTCACTCAATAGAAGTGTTTTCAACAGGACAACAGATCATATTCTGAATTATCGTACTTGCTCAAGTTTTGATTTTCATATTTACTAGTGGGTAACCCGTGCTTTGCATGAGAAACTAATTTACTATTTTTTCGTATTTTTTTTTTATGTTTTTACTTAATAAAGTAACATAATAACTTTTTTTAATATAATTATATTGTATATGAATTAAAACGTTTGCTTAAAAATTTAGGAAAATTGTGTTAATTTTCTAATTTTGTTGTAATAATAATGATAATTAAAATTTGAATATAAATATAAATTATTATCATTATGAATTAACGTTTTAATTTTATAGATAATTAACTCGATAATATTAGCTATTGTTAAAAAATGATTTTATATATACACATTACGATTAGTAAATATAAAAGTTTATAATGTACATATAATGTGTTAGTATAATAATTTTATTATGTCTTAAATAAATAATTTTCTAGTTATAGTAACTAATAGAGTATCCATCATCTTAACTAATACTATTATTAAATAATAATTTAAATAACTATTATAATTACCTAATATTATTAATTATATTTATTAACATACATAATAACTATTATTATTCACTAATAATATTAATAGTAATAATTAACATATATAGTAACTATTATGATTAATTAATACTCCCTCTGTCCTATCGTAAGAGTCATACATTGTTTGCGCACACTTATTAAAAAACAATAGAAAATTGGTAAACATTGCAAGTGGGTTGACGGTATAATTGTCCAAAATACTATTTATTCTTTTTCATTATTTGTCATTTTAGGAAAGTGACTCTTACACTGGGACGTATAAAAATATAAAGTAGGACTCTTACTCTCGGACGAAGTGAGTACTATTAATAGTAAATATTACTCCCTCCGTCCCGGAGTAAGAGTCCTACCTCTCATTTGCACGGAGATTAAGAATTGGTGGAAGTAATGTAAGTGTTGTGAGTGTAAAAGTAAAGTAGGAGAGAGAATGAGTGGGAGGATAGTAAGTTGATTGGTGTTGTGAGTATAAAATTAAAGTATGAGAGAGAATGAGTGGGATGAATAGTAAAGATTATTTGCCATTTTAGGAATGAGACTCTTATACGTACAAAAATAGAAAATATGACTCTTACTCTGGGACGGAGGGAGTAATATATATCGTATAATGATTAACTAATACTATTAATAATGATAGTTAACCCATATAGTAATTATTATGATTAACTAATTATACTATTAATAGTAATAGTTAAATATATATCAACTATTACGATTACTAATACTATTAATAGTAATTTTTAATTTATTCAATAGTTAATTATAATAATAGTTAACTATTAATAGTCAACTATTATTTGTTTAACATTATTAGCTAATAATATTGATTACTATATAAGGTAACTATTATAGTAACTATTACTAATAATAGTAATAGTTACTATGATAGTTAACTATTATAGTTACCTATTACTAATAATAATAATAGTTAACTACTATATTTACCTATTACTTTAACTATTACTATTATTAGTAATAGTTAGTATAATAGTTAACTATAATAGTTACCCTATATAGTAACTAATATTATTAGCTTATACTATTAGCTAATAGAAAAAAAAATGAAAAGTCATTTATTTATGAGAATAGTGTTGATGGGCATCATCAAATTCAAGCTTTTCCATGACTTATCCACATGTCAATACCGTATCCTCTTCCTCACCAACTTTATATATAGAATAGTTTATATACATATATATATATTATATATATATTTGTAACAATCGTATTAAATGTGCATTCACTTTGCACAAAATCCATGACACCATGCAATTAAAAAAAAAAAAAAACTATGACTAGATTATACTCTCTTTGTCCTTAAAAGATAGTCTTATTTTGACTTTTTATAGTCAACAAAAATGATATTTGACCAACTATTGGTGACTATCTAATCATTCTAGTGAAATTTTAAAATTTGTAATTGATAAATTATTAAGTAAGTGATTTATTAATAACAATTTTTAAAATTTAATTGTATTCATTAAATTGTCACTATTGATTGGTCAAAATTTATTTTTGTTAACTATAAAAATTTAAAATAAGACTATATTTTTGAAATAGAGGAGTATATCCTTATTTGTTTTTGGAGGGATAAGTTGTGATTGTGATAAAAGTTAGGGCTCAAAATAACTTTCCGTTTTTTTAAAGGGGCAGGAGAGGCGGTTTATAAAGGGGTCAAAATTGTATACCCGGTCTATGATTGACTGTAACGTAATTTGTGATAAAGGTGTGGGCTCAAATTCATTTTTCTCCGTTATAATGAGTAAAATATTATGAAATTTAACGTAATGGACCGGATTTCTCTCTCCGCCTTCTAGTTTGTCTTCTTCTTCGAGTCCAGATCTCCTGTATCACTTTATGTGTCGTTCTCTGTGCCACAAATGATCCAACGGCTCACAGTTTTTAAGATTAACATTTTATTGATATTATTCAAACATATTAACCGCTGGATCACTTGTAGCATAGGGAGTGGCACACAAAGTGATACAGGAGATCTGGTCTCTTCTCCTTCTCTCGAATTCTTCTATTGTATTGCTTAATTAATCTAATCTTAAATTTTTACATCGGTTAATTGATAATCAATTAACAAATGTAAAAATTTTGGATTAGTATCATTTTAGATTTGTTCTTTTTTAATTGCATTTAGTTTCACATTTCTGAAGAAGGATTTGAGAGTTTGCAACTTTTATTTTTGACTTTAAAATCCTAGGGTTTGAAGGATTGATTTTTAAAATTTTCATCTATAAGTCTATTTTGAACCCATATTTCAAATTCAAACCTCTCTCCGTCTCTCGATCTAATCTCAGATTTGAATTATTTTTGTGTATTGTTATTAGTTTCATATATGGTTTTAAATAATTAAGAGAAATGTTGATAAATTGGTGTTTGATGTTTTTGTATTCTCTCCGTAGTGAGAGCCTTTGCATTCTCTCCTTAGTGGGAGCCTTGATTTTTTTTTTTTTTTCTATCAGTACCTATGAAATCATCCTTGCATTTTCGTGATCTTCAGTTGTTCAATCTTTCTTTGTCTTGGAAGTTTGGTTGGCCATTTATATCTAACCCATTGGCCTCATATTATTGTGTTTTCAACGTCAAATATTACTCGATGGGAGATTATGTGAATGCCAAGATAGGGCAGTTTCCAAGCTATGCTTGGAGAGACTTCTGTGCGTCCCTGGACATTGTTAAGCGAGTTACAACGTGGAAGATTGAGAATAGTCATCACAATCAAATTTTGGGTGATCAATGGCTCCATAAGGATACTAACATCTTTGGTGGCATTGTGACTTCAAGCATGAGCACTATCATTTGTCGTTTCTCTTTTTACTTTTACTTTTATTATGTATTTAGAAATGTCATTGTAGTGGTTGACACTTTGTTCATTTTATGGGTTGAAACTCCGACATATATGAAAATCTACTCATACATTTGTATTTCCGTACCGTAATATAATCTAATGTTTGATTTCGGAAAAAAAAAAACTTAATTGACCGAATGTGAATTTTTTTAAAAGTTCAAGAAGGTCAATTGACCCCTCTTGCCACATCTAAGCTCCGTCTATGATTGACTGCAACGTGATTTGTGTACATGTATATTGTCTTCGGATCTGTTACTGAATTGTTAGGTTTCGTGATAAAGTCGCGACATCCTTCATCTGAATTATGCGGCAATCTATTTATCTCGAGTTCTAGACAACATAATTGTGCGAAAGAGAAATGTGACTGTAAGAAATTAAGCCGGCTAGAACTGTTTCTGGAAAACAACCAACTGTAAGTACAACTGTGCTCACAGTTGTCAAGACAGTTGCCTTGTCAAGTATCAGAAAATATGCAGCGGAAATAAAAGAAACGGAATTAAAAACACTTCAGCAAGAAATCTTGCTGGAAAACTTCCATATATTAAAAGCGATCTTGCAGAGTACAAGTCGAATGAAAGAAAGCAAAATATTAAAAGATCAAACTAATCTAGACTTCTAGATCTCACAAAAACACTCAAAACACTTAGAGTTCTTTTGAGAAGAACATCTAAGGACACAAGGACTCTCAAGGATTTTCTCTCTGTGATTTCGAATGCTCAGATACATTAAAAATGACAAAGCAAACTGGCTTTTATAAGCTTTTCGGCAAGTCCTTTCCATCCACGAGATCTTCAAGATCCAATCATATATTTCCTTTGAGAGTCCACCTAAAAATAAAACACCTAAAATACACAAGCACTTACCAAAGATAACTATGAGTATGTTAGTCAAGTAAATCCTAATTAACTACAAAATAAATAAATAATTACAACTATATCTAAGATTTTCACAAATCAGAATCACAAAGATACCAAAGGAAAAAGACGAGTATACTCATACTCTTCAATCACCCCCTATCTTTGTGGTTCTGAACAAAACCAAGTTAATGCATAGCAATACTAACATAAACATAAACCCAAATAATAAGACTACAACCCAAGTACCTATCAAAGTTATTACAAACCCAAATTAAAGAACAAAAATTAAGCATTGTCTTTGTTCCCAACGTCATAGTACAAATCTGCACCCAGAATATCTTCCTCGGCTGCGGCGGCATCCAATTCCATTTCAAATGAGAATTCTAACTCACTGTCATCACGAATGGCAAGAGTTCCCGCTCTCCTTGTAGCTTGCGAGCTAGCTCCCCCTGCAGCTGCTGCATTTACTTCACCTACTCCCCCTACATTCACGCTCTCTCCCCTTTTTGTGAAGAACCAACCTTCATTGCTTTATGAATTTTTGCCAGGTTAGTTTCCAAACCCAAAATGATAGCTTTGTAAGCAGCAATCTGGGCAGAGATGGAATCTGTTTGAACCTGGAGAATGGCTTATCTGAACCAACAGCTGGTTTAGCCCAATCATTGTGCCGATGAGCTTCAAACAGGCTCACTAATATTGGGAGGAAGAGGGACAATGATGTCATCTTGTTCATCCTCAATACCATGAGTACCCAGCATCACATAAATAAGACAGGGATGAGGAAGGAGATATGTGGAGTGAGGGGACTCGGCATAACTCACAATAGTTTCAATAATCACTTCTCCCAGATTAAACTTGTTCACACCAATGGAATATAACAAGAGAGCCTGCTCTCGGGTAACAACTGAGGGATTTGAGGAAGGCTTCCAATTGGTGAGCATGATATGGTGAAGAAACAAATAGAGCCGAGACAATGAGGTTGAACGAAGTTCAGCGGGCCAAAAGAAAATGGTATCACCAGTAATGGCCCTGACAACCACATCAATGTCTTGTGTGATATCAGAGAGAGGAGTGTTGGGAGTTTCTAGGAAGTCATTTATGGATTTTGGAGAGAACTCAAGAACCCTATCCCTAACAAAAATGTGATGATAGTTTGGGGATTCACTCAAAGCCACATCTTGAGAAAGATTGGCATAAAATTCACCTATCAACTGACGGGAAAAAGGTGCAAGAAAGGACAAGGATTTCAAAAGCTTTCTCTCCCCCAGATAACCCACAATATTCAACCTTTCCAACACTCTCTCATCTCTCACCCTCTCAACAGACAATTTTCTCGAAAAGTACTTTGAAAATCTTTCAGCAGAGATATCATAGTAGAATTTTGGATCATGAGGCAAAGATAAATTAAAGGGGACACGGGGAATGGAGGCGGAGGGCTTACGTATTGTTGTGGGCAAAATCTACAATATGACATCTTCCAAGATAGTGACATCCTCATGACTGTAGCACTGTAAGTACTTTATTTATTTATTTACTGTGCTATTAATATATTTTTACCGAAAATGCTCAGGTGTTAAAAACGTGGTAATTGGAGACTCCTATCAACGGCAAAAGAAGACTTGGTCACAAAGAGGAGATAATGTCCGAGTTTTTAGGAAAGTTAGTTAAGCTAGGGTTATCTCGTTGTATTCTTTGTATTTAAGCAAAGCTAGAGGCGGCACAAAAACACACACTCACAAATTCATCTCTGTAAATCGCCTTAGCTCTCATTGTAACCCAAAAAATATAATACAAACGTTTAGGGAAGGTATGTGCTCATAATCACCTCCCGAGGTTTTTCCTAAGAGATTGTTGTCTCGAAGGTTTCCTCGTTACATCCTTGTGGCATTTACATTATTATTCATTCAATTATATTCCATTGCACCCTCTTCTCTTATTCAAAATCTCATACACACTCGTTAAAGATTTGATTGTTTTTTACCAAAACACGTACCAGTTTGGATTGTCCAGCAGAGCCAGAGCCATGTGATGGACCAGCTGACAGCTGGGATGAATGTACAGATCGCTTAACAGTTTGCCTCACAGTTGCCACATCCCCAGAAGCTTGACGTTTTCTTCTAACACGAGATAAACCTTCATCGTCAGAACGAGTGGCTTCAGAATCAATCTCAACATTTGCATCACTAGAGTTGTCAAATTGAGAGTAGGAGCCCTCTTCCCTCATTGAGCTTTCAAGAACTTTTCTTTTGGCGCTCCTCGTCTGAACCCTAGGAGATACCGGAGATGGAGCCGGAGAAGAGGGGGGTTTGTAAGGAGTTCCTTTTCTGACCACTTTTTTTTTTTTTCGGAATTAATGTCACCACCGGCACATCCTCATCGAAGATATCAGCGGCCGCCGGCATCGTAGAAGACAACGGATCATCTTCCTCCGACTCATTCAAAATCAATCGTCGACGGGGACCACTTGTTGATGTTGATTTTCCTTTTCCTCGAGCCTCGGCTTCCATTGTAGCCCTTGCTATGGCGGGATTGAAAGACCCAGAAGATGCCCCTGTTCCCAATTTTTCAAGGTGGCCGGAACGGCGAGACCCCGGTGGTCTCACTTTGCGAGCTTGGGCCAACGTGGTGACCTGGAGAGGGTTTTCGACGTCGATTGCATGCTCCGGTAACCCTAGAAATCGAGGATCGACCGCTGAATCGGATTGTGGGATATTGATCAAGTCGGCGACAATGGCGACACAAGTAGTGAGCGCCAGAGCTGGAGAAGACAAAGAATCCATGGAAATTTTTCCTGTAAGACAAAACAAACAAAAACCAGTGCAATTATCTTTGAAAAAAATTGCAGAATAGAGAAGAAGATAGAGAGAGGAGGCGGTTGACAGGAGTAATGAGGAGAAGGGTGAGTTTTTACAGTTGATTTGATAAGGAGAGTATTTCTAGAAAGGTAAAGAACTCAGACATAAACCTTGGTGCACTGGATGTGGGAGAAAACCTTGTGCATTCCTTTTAGTGTTAGACACCCTTTAGAATTCCTTTTATGACTGGGATTGTGATTTCAAACTCAAAATCTTGACAAATATTGTGATCATCTAATTTACTCAGAATTGATACTTGCCATACTTCCACAAAATCCATTATACCACAAAGGTCCATCAACCCAGAAAAATTTCACCTCCTGCGCAAGAACTTGGACAACACGTTATTGGATTATCGTTAAACACATGAAATCATTAAATCTGTAACAAGAAGAAGAACAGTTCAATTTGCTGATTTAAATACCAAGAACAACCAAACAAAACTAAGAAAAATATGCCTAAACACACAAGTGAAGATTGTCTCAATTTGGTGTGACTTGGAATGATTGACACAGTTCATGACTCGGTCTTAACTCATAGGAATTCAATGAGCTTCACCTTCAATCATGCAGCCTCTAGAACATCCCCCATTGAAGGCTTATGACTTATGAATCAGTTACGGGGAGGAGCTCTTCACTCTCACAATACAAAAGATATACTGATTCTCACGGAAGGATAGCATATTGCCACAATGAGCAGTAACACCAACGATTGGAGGCAGCTTGTTTTCCCTGCAACCTTAGATGGAATGCCCACTCCATGATAAACAACACGAAGGAATTGACAGGATAATTTTATTATCAAGTCAAGAAGGGTCTCACATTCAAGGGTCAAAACACAGAGTCAAGGAACGAGACAACCAAGTGATCACAAGAGATAATCGTGCAAGGATGAATGCAATCTACAACTAAGATTTTTTTTTTAAAATTAGTGTGAACTGTAATATACCATTATACAGTTTTATGCAGACAGTTGTCCACACAAATGTGCAGTCAACTGGTAACACACAATCCGAGAGACTTCTTAAGTGAAGAAAATCTCTCGAAGTTCAAAGCCTTGGTAAAGATATCAGCAAGTTGATCCGTTGTGCTTACATGTTCAAGAGTAATAATTTTTTGTTCAATGAGATCTCTAATAAAATGATGCCTAATATCTATATGCTTTGTTCTGGAGTGCTGAACCGGATTTTTGGCAATATTCTGAGCACTTAAACTATCACAATATACCATCAAGGTTTCACTTTTTAAACCATAATCTTTTATCATTTGGTTCATCCACAACAACTGGGTACAACAACTACCAACTGCAATGTATTCAGATTCAGCAGTTGATAAAGAAACACAGTTTTGTTTCTTACTTAACAAGACACTAGATTATTCCCAAGATAAAAACACCCACCAGTGGTGCTTTTTCTATCATCAGTGCTCCCAGCCCAATCCGAGTCACTAAACCCAACTAGACTTGTGTTTGTGTCCCTCGTGTAGCTTAACCCTAAATTTGTGGTACCACTAACATATCTAATTATTCGCTTAACGGCAGTTAAGTGGGATACCTTGGGGTCAGCCTGATACCTAGCACAGAGGCAGACACTAAACATGATATCGTGGCGGCTCGCTGTAAGGTACAGTAAGCTGCCAATCATACTCCGATAGAGAGTTTGGTCAACACTCTCTCCATCCTCGTCTTTAAACAGTTTTTTAGAGGACCCCATGGGGTTTTCAAATGAGACGCATTCTCGAGGCTAAATTTCTTAACCATATTTTTGGCATACTTTGATTGAGAAATTGACAATCCTTCTTTTGTTTGAACAATATGTAGCCCAAGAAAGAATTTCAATTCCCCAACCATACTCATCTCGAATGTGGATGTCATACTCTCTACAAACATGTCAAGCATAGTTTTAGAAGTTGAACCGAAGACTATGTCATCCACATAAATCTGAGCCACGAGAATGTCCCTTTTATTTTTCAAAATAAACAAGGTCTTATCAACATCCCCTCTTTTAAAGCCAAGTTGAATAAGGTGCTCTGTTAGTCTTCCATACCAAGCACGTGGGGCTTGCTTTAGACCGTAGAGCGCCTTTTTCAACTTAAAAACATGATTTGGCTTATGTGGATCCTCAAACCCCTTGGGTTGTTCAACAAACACTTCCTTTTTTAAAAGACCATTTAGGAACTCACTCTTCACATCCATTTGATGTAGAGTGATCTTTAGATAGCATGAGATTTCTAATAGCAGTCTAATGGACTCAATGCGGGCTACCAGGGCAAAAGTCTCGTCAAAGTCCACACCCTCTAATTGAGTGTAACCCTGAGCCACTAAACGTGCTTTGTTCCTTATTATTATGCCTTGTTCAT
Source organism: Campanula takesimana (assembly GCA_026119855.1). Taxonomy (NCBI): domain Eukaryota; kingdom Viridiplantae; phylum Streptophyta; class Magnoliopsida; order Asterales; family Campanulaceae; genus Campanula; species Campanula takesimana. Next base: position 69,653 of record JAOWBW010001310.1, on the reverse strand, counting down.
CTGATTTATTCTTAAATATCCACTTAGTCCCAATAACATTGATGTTAGAGGGCCTAGGGACCAAGAACCAAACATCATTCTTTTCAAATTGGATCAATTCCTCTTCCATAGCATTGATCCAATTATCATCTTTCAAAGCTTCAGACACATTTTTGGGCTCAAAATTAGCCACGAAACAGCAAGAACTTACCTGATGGTATGCGGATTGCATGCACACCAAACCGGCCAATTCTCGGTAATCTATCCTTTTTCCTCTTGTTTTTCTTCCTTCATCCACTCCCCCAATGACTTGGGAAGTTGGATGGTTTCCCTGTATGCTTGCAGCAGCATCGTTGCCTATTCTTTCCTGATCTTCAGCGATTTCAGAATCCGAAACAGAACCAGCTGCCTTCTGACCATCTGACATGGCAGTTGACTGTTCATCTTGACTGTCAGTTGTCCTCATAGTTGGCGCATCTGCAGGTTCTGTTGCATTCGTTGGTTCAGATTCATCATTAATCTTCCCATACTCCCAGGTGAAACCTGAAACATCATCCTCAGCAGTTTTGACATTAAGATCAGTAGCATCATCGAAGATAACATTTATAGATTCCATAATCGTCTTGGTTTTCAAATTATAGACTCTACAGGCTCTACTATTCTGAGAGTAACCAATGAAAATGGCTTTGTCACTTTTTGAATCAAACTTAGAAAGATACTCACGATCATTTAAGATGTAGCAAATACACCCAAAAACATGAAAGTATTTTAAAGTGGGTTTCTTTCCAAGTAAGATTTCATAGGGAGTCATGGTGCTTCCAATTCTTAGAAAGACACGATTCCCTATATGACAAGCAGTGTTAACTGCTTCCGCCCAAAACTTTTTAGACAGATTTTTAGCACTCAACATGACCCTAGCCATTTCTTGTAATGTGCGATTTTTCGTTTCCACTACTCCATTTTGTTGAGGAGTTTTGGGGGCTGAGAACTCATGAGTAATCTCATTTGAATCGCAAAAAGATTAAAAAATAGAGTTTTCAAATTCAGTACCATGGTCGGACCTGACTCTCACAGTTTTTAGACCATAAAGATTTTTGACCTTTTTGTACCAAATTTTAAACTCTTCAATTGTGTTAAATTTTTCTCTCAAAAATATGACCCAAGTGTAACGGGAAAAATCATCAACACACACAAAACAGTATTTTTTTCGAGATATACTTTCCACTTCCATGGGACCCATAAGGTCAGTATGAATCAACTCAAGACATCTACTTGTTCCAAAATTCTGAACCTTTTTGTGATTGGACTTTGTTTGTTTTCCCTTTTAACATGGTCCACACACACTTAGCTTTTTCAAGTCCAAGTTGGGCAAACCCTTTGCTGCCTCAAATTTGAATAACTCACTGATTTTTCTTTCACTGGCATGACCAAGCTTTTGGTGCCAGATTTCAGACTCATTTAGTTTGACAGTGAGACACGATTCCACACTACCAATCTTGTAACAATTGTCCGAAGATCTAACCCCAGTTAAAACACACACATTTTTGTTATCAAACACTTCACACTTGGACTTGTCAAACTTAACAAATAAGTCGTCGTCACACAGCTGGCTTATGCTAATCAGATTTGACTTAAGCCCATCAACAAGTAAAACATTGTGCAATTTGGGCAAACCATCAACATTTAACATACCTTTGCCAATTACCTGACCTTTGGCACCTCCACCAAAGTTGACTTTTCCACCATTGAAGGCTTCATAGTCCTTGAGATGTTCGAGCGTACCCGTCATATGGCGAGAGCATCCACTGTCAAAGTACCATCATTCTTCCACACTACTCTTAAAAGAGGTAAGAGAAACACTGCAATTTAGAGTCTCCTTTCTTACCCATGCTTTCTTTGCAGCTTGATGTTGTCGTGGCTGTTGACTGGGCAGTTGATTGGCATATTGTACCCACAGTTGTCGTGTCAGATGACCGCTGTTCTTGTCTAGACCGAGTTATTGTTTCATTTTATAACAAAATGGACGAATGTGTCCAGGTGCAAAATAATGGTGACACATGTATCTTCTCTTTCTGTTTTTCCTATTTTTATGAGGAGATGCGTGATTTGCAGGATAACTCTCATTGGTTTTTGATGTACCCTCACCTTCTTTTACAAACATTGGATCTCCATAGCCTATTCCTAATCTCCCTTCATTTCCCATTGTCAAAATTTTATCAAACTTACCCTTACTAGTGTTAATCTTTGCAAGGGTATTTGTTTCTTTCTCAAGGCCGCTCTTGTATTTTTCACACTCGTTGTCTTTCTTTATAAGCATGACCTCTAACCTAGCTATGGAGTCCTTTTGAGCATCACTTTCACTCGACAACCTCTCACCCTCAGCTTTGAGTTTCAGATTTTCAGAGGTGAGTTTTCATTTACCTTTTTGAACTCTTTAAGTTGTTCCATTCGCTTGGACCAATCTGCAAACAATTCAACATAGTTCTCATGCAATTCTTCATAGGTGAGACAATCGTCTTCATCAAGTTTTGACTCTTCAGTCTTCCCTGCAGATGTAGAATTCAAGCAGGTATACACATTAGTACCACTTGAGTTGACAGTTGTCATGACAGTTGACTGTTCATCGTCACTGTCAGACTCACTGTCACTCAGAGTAAGAGTACAACCGGTTCTTTCAAGATTTTCAACTGAAGATGAAGGAGATGGTAATTTTGAAAAAGATGTTTCGTAGACAGTTAAAATCCCTCTGAGTTCCATAAAACTCATAGATTCAAGATCATAGAATTCTTCAAACACAGTAGTAACAGCATTGAACCGACTCGGAAGAGATCTTAACAATTTGTTTACAAGTCTAGTATCAGAGGATGACTCCCTAACACATGTAACTCATTCACAATGTTGATTAACTTTTCAGAAAAACACTTAATTGTTTCACCCTCCTTCATTTTCAGGTTTTCAAAAACGATGGTTAAAACAAAAAACCTTCTTTGTTCATAGTCAGCCGTGTTGTCAGTTGACATGTCAGTCTCACTATCAGTTTCACTATCAGAAATGGATGATTGTGATGAACGATAACATGACAGATTAGCAGTCTCATCGTCATCATCAGAATCACTCAAGGTAGCAGATAGACTCATCCCTCTTTTTTTGAGTATGTTAGCACACTCATTAGCATAGTGGCCGTATCCTTGACACGCCTTACACTGAACCGAATCAATTGGTTTTTTGTTTTCAGAAAACGGTTTTTTCACACTAACACTCGCTTCCTTTTTGAATGGTCCAGCCTTGGTGGATGGTGAGAAGCCTTTATTGGGAAATCTTTGTTGTCGTTTCTTATTTAAAACGTTTTTGAATTTCTGGGTTATCAAGGCACACTCATCTTCCTCCAAGGTTGACTCATCCATGTCTTTCGACAATTCCACAAGATCTTTGGACACAGTTAGAGCACTAGCAAGAGCAATTGAATTTGATTTGCTAGTTTTTTGCATTTCAAGGTTCAATTCAAACGTAGTAAGAATACTAAGAACCTTTTCAAGACTCACTGTCCGAGTATCACAAGTTTCTTCGATGACAGAGACTTTGATATTGAATTTTTCTGGGAGAGTTCTTAAAACTTTACTGACCAACCTTGCATTGGAGATGGATTCCCCTAATGCAAAGGATTCATTTGAAATGTCCATTAATTTAGCAGAATAATTTTGAATTGTCTCATCTTCTCCCATTCTCAAATTCTCAAACTCTGTCATCAACCTTCTTAACTTAGTTTGTTTAACACTATCGGACCCTTCACAATGGAGTTGCAAAATGTCCCAAGCATTTTTTACCACTGTATGGTTTGAGAACAACCGATACAGATTAAAATCAACGTGATCAGAAATGGCGGCCATTGCCTTTGCATTGAAATTTGCAAGGGCAATTTCCTCCGCATTCCAATCTTGCTCGGGTTTTGGAATAAAAACTTTTTTTTTCTTTTCTTCGTCAGACACAGAAGCTTTAGCTTTTAGCTCAACCACTTCTATGGTAGGGGATTTATATCCCACTAGAATGCTGACCCAAGCACGATGATCTATGTTTTTGATGTACATAGTCATCTTTGCCTTCCAAATGGTATAGTTTGAACCATCTAGAGTAGGCGGCTTACGAGAATGAGGACAGTCCATGTTGGCCATTTAGGATCGATCTCAGTGTATCGAGACCAGAGCTCCTGATGCCAATTGTAAGAAATTAAGCCGGCTAGAACTGTTCTGGAAAACAACAACTGTGAGTACAACTGTGCTCACAGTTGTCAAGACAGTTGCCTTGTCAAGTATCAGAAAATATGCAGCGGAAATAAAGAAACGGGATTAAAAACACTTCAGCAAGAAATCTTGTTGGAAAACTTTCATATATTAAAAGCGATCTTGCAGAGTACAAGTCGAATGAAAGAAAGAAAAATATTAAAAGATCAAACTAATCTAGACTTCTAGATCTCACAAATACACTCAAAACACTTAGAGTTCTTTTGAGAAGAACATCTAAGGACACAAGGACTCTCAAGGATTTTCTCTCAGTGATTTATAATGCTCTGAATACATCAAAAATGACAAAGCCGACTGGCTTTTATAAGCTTTTCGGCAAGTCCTTTCCATCCACGAGATCTTCAAGATCCAATTATATATTTCCTTTGAGAGTCCACCTAAAAATAAAACACCTAAAATAAACAAGCACTTACCAAAGATAACTATGAGTATGTTAGTCAAGTAAATCCTAATTAACTACAAAATAAATAAATAATTACAACTATATCTAAGATATTCACAAATCAGAATCACAAAGATACCAAAGGAAAAAGACGAGTATACCCATACTCTTCAGTGACAACTCAGTGCGTTTTATTTTAAATTGCAAAATTAAGATTATGTATGAGAATTAAAAAAAGGATAAAAATGTGATGTGTTGTGAGTGTAGATAATTGTGTGGGAGATAGAAAGCGAGGTAAAGAATAATAAGTAAGTTACTTTTTTGTGAGTATAGCTAGTGGATCATATTAATTTAAAAAGACAAAGTCTCATATACAACTGGTGTACGGGCGTGCGGCGGGCCAAACCCGACCCGACGACCCGCATTTCCTTCATTCTCAGCTCGACATGTGGCGCGCTGTGAGCCACACGCTAGTTTACCCAGCCGCGCGCTGCGACGTGTCATCCCTAAAAAAAAAACCCCAATAACTTTAAAATGCTATATCTTGAGATTTATAACTAAAAAAAAAAAAAAAAAAAAAACCGTTGTGTTCGTCTCGACGAGACGAATAAAACTACATAGGTCATGATATGGTTTGATTTTTTTTTAAAAAAAAAACATATTTTTTTACACACAAAAAGTTTGAGCTGCTCATCAGCTAAAAGATGTAACACTTTGTTCTGATAAAAGTAACAATTTCATCTTCAAAAAGTAACACTTTCTATTGTTAAAGGTAAAGGTTTGCACATTGCAGCTTTACATTTAAGAATATAAACTGTTACAATTGAGAAAAAAAATGTTACATTTTTATTTTATAAAATGTAACATTAGTTTAGTTTGTCAATCTTATGTTAATTTTGGGAAAAAAGAGTGTTACATTTGGAAAAAAAGTGTTACATTCCTTATAAAAAGTGTTACATTAGTTTAGTTGTCAATCTTTATGTTATCGTTTATCTATTGCAGCAAAATTGTGGTACATTTTTGGAAAAAAAAAAAGTTACATTTGAAAAAAAAAAGTTACATTTCGTTATAATAAGTGTTACTTTTGTTGGGAGGAAAAAAAGTTGGGGGTGGAAAAAAAGAAAAAAAAAAATCTCGGCAAAAAAAAAAAAAAAAAAAAAAACGCCCGGCTCGCCTGGCGCCGTCGCACGCCGTGCGGCGGTTGCACACGAGACCGGCTCATTTAAAAAATATTAAACGTACTATTTTAAGTTTTTGTAATTCTAAATAAGATATCTAAAATGATAAATTTTGTAATGTGGTGAATGGAGTATATTGCAATTGTTTTAACGTAAGAGGAACAACATTCTATCTACACGGTGGTTGACTAAATTTAACGGCATTCAATTCTTGCACCTTTACTCTTGCTACGTTCAGACAGTGAAAACTCGGTAAAGGAGAAAAAAAAATCGGGAGCAGACAAATTAGAAAAAAAATCGTGGCTTATCCGCCGCGCACGGCTTGACAAGCCAGCCAATTAGCCGCCACTGACACCACTAAATACGCGCCGAACCCCCTCTATTTAATTCCTCCATCAACCCTTTCTATCCCCCATTCATTGTTCAATCAATTCCTTCTTATCAAAATCATCTCATTCTGTAAACAGATCGGAATATTCAACTAAAATTATAAGAAAATGGCAAAGACACCAGAAACAGAGCACCCAATCAAGGCCGTCGGTTACGCCGCCCATGACACCACCGGTGTACTCACCCCTTTCACTTTCTCCCGGAGGTAATTTATTTTTTTACTCTTCAATTTCATGCTTTTCTTTGCTTTTAATTGAAACCCATATATTTTTTACTGTATTTGATCAAAACCCAGATTTCAGATTCATATAATTACTCGGTTGGTGTGGGTAAGATCATTGTTTGTGAATGTGCGGCTAAGGTGTTTGTTGTTTGGTTTATGTAGGGAAACAGGAGAGAAAGATGTGAGGTTCAAGGTGTTGTACTGTGGGATCTGTCACTCTGATCTTCACATGGCTAAGAATGATTGGGGAATGAGTTCTTACCCCGTTGTCCCTGGGTATGCCTTTTATTCTTTCTCTTTATACAATTTAGTTGACCAAAAATCCTATTTCGAGTGGGATGGAGGAGTATATATTAATGAAATATTCAGATTTGAACTTCAAATCTAGTAGCAATTTACTTAACAAGATCATTTGCAGGCATGAAATTGTGGGAGAGGTGACTGAAGTTGGCAGTGGAGTACAAAAATTCAAAGTTGGGGACATAGTTGGGGTTGGATGCATTGTAGGATCATGCCATTCTTGTGGAGCCTGCACTAATGATCTTGAACAATACTGTCCTAAACAGATCCAAACTTACGGTTTCCCATACTACGATGGGACCATAACCCGAGGAGGCTACTCCGATCACATGGTTGCAGACGAGCACTTTGTTCTTCGTTGGCCCGAAACCCTCCCTCTTGATGCAGGTGCTCCATTACTTTGTGCTGGCATCACTACTTACAGCCCACTCAAACATTATGGCCTTGACAAGCCTGGTATGAGCATTGGTGTGGTGGGTCTTGGTGGACTCGGCCATGTCGCTGTCAAAATGGCCAAGGCATTTGGTGCTCATGTGACTGTAATCAGCACATCCCCTGCTAAGAAGAAGGAAGCCATTGAAGTTCTTGGAGCTGAGAAATTCTTGAACAGCAAAGACGAAGCAGAAATGGGGGCTGCAGCTTTTTCTTTGGATGGGATTATTGATACTGTTTCTGCTGCTCACCCGATTGTGCCATTGATTCAGTGTTTGAAACCGGATGGGAAGCTTATTATGGTTGGGATACCCGATAAGCCAGTTGATTTAATGGTGCATACTTTGATTATGGGACGGAAGATTGTTGGTGGGAGTGCAATGGGAGGGTTGAAGGAGACTCAAGAAATGCTTGATTTCTCGGCTAAGCATAATATTACTGCTGATATTGAGGTTATCCCGATTGACTATCTTAATACTGCAATGGAGCGTCTTGCTAAAGGGGATGTTCGTTATCGGTTTGTCATTGATGTTGCTAATTCAATTAAGACTGAGTAGGCGACTGAGCGTTGTGGGTGCGGAATAATATTGAGATCCTGAGTTCATGAGTTTTTGCATGTTTTGATTTTCTGAGTGTCGTACGAGTATTTGTTGTACCAGCTACCTGTTTTATTGTTTACATTTGAATGAATTTTCTTTGTTATTTTGAACAATGTTCAGAGTTTATTGTTCTTATGAATAATTGGATGATGGAAATTTTATTTCAATAATTATTAGAAGTATTTGTAATCAAAAGTGTGGATGATGTTGCTCCAGTAAGATTGTTGCCGTGCTGTGGAGTAGGGTGCGAGAAATGGGAATGCTTTTTGCCAGACTGATTGAACAATCGTATAGTGAAATGATAAATGTAATCAAATAGTACTGTGTTGCTCATAAATTGCTGGATTCTCATCCCCACATCCTCGAAGCTTCCAGAGTTGATACACTGCATGTGCCCCTATATGTGCTCCTCACTGTGCTCTTCTAATCTCAACCGTTTATGTTGATATTATTCAAGCATGTAAACGGTTGAGATTAGAGGGGCACATGGAGGGGTACAGGAGATCCAAGAAGTGAATGTGTGGTGTGGAGAAGGGTTGGATAGAAGGAAATAACTTGATTTGACTGGGAGTTGAGGGGAGGGGAGGATGGATGCGCCGGAGCTTGAATGCTTGGATAAGATAAGAGTAATGCTCCCTTTGGGAGATTTTTTTTTTTTTTTCTATCCCAATTTTCTAAATGTGCATAATTATTGTTAAATGTGTTAAACAATTATAAAAAAAATATTTTTTTTTAACAGTTGTAACATATCATTCATTTCAAAACAATTGATATCATTTATAAATCCCTAGAGTTTACTACAGATTTATTGCTATGCTTATTACGTGTTCCTACGGAGTTTTACCACTTAAAACCTATTACAACGTAACGAATGATACTTGCTCTACAACAGGGCCAGTCATGTACAAATTTGGGCCCTAGGCGAACTATTTGTTTAGGCTTTTATTTTCTCGGGCAAGTGACGAACCGGGAAAAAATGAAAAAAATAATCTCAGATTGTTGATTAAATTTAATCATAAAAAACCGAAATAATGCTAAAGTAATAATCATAAATAAATTTAAAAATTATACTGCAAAGAATAATTAAAAAAAATCTAATTAAATTTAGAAATATGGGGAAAAAATCAATTTAATAGATAATGGGATAAAAGCCTAGCTTATAAAAATGGAGGAAGGAGAGAAAAACTGGAAGGAAAAGAAAGTATGATGAGTGGGAGGAAGAAGAGAAGCTACAAGGAAAAGGGGGAAAAAAGAAAAAAAAAAGAAAAGGCTGAGGCACTAAGATTCGAATCTTGGTGGGCTAATTAGCTAAATGGAATGTAGTCTTCAACAATACAACTTAACCACTACACCTCTGAATTTACCTGCTATATAGTGTGATATAATTCTATACTTCCTCCGTCCCACCCGAATTAGAATTTTTGGGTTGGGCACGGGGATTAAGGAAAAAGTGTTAGTGGAGTAGGTATTGTGAGTATGAAAAGTAAAGTAGGAGAGAGAAAGTGGGGTAGAGAATAATGAGTGAAAAGTTGTTGTGAGTGTGAATGTGGGTCTCATTAAATAAAACATTTCAATTTTTGGGTTGTCCTAATTCGAATGGGACACCAAAATGAAAATTTGTCCTAATTCGAGTGGGACGGAGGGAGTATATAACAAACCAAAAATTTGTGGCCCTAAAATCGAGTAAATTTTCGGTGGCCCTAGGCAACGGCCTCACCCATCTTGCCTCAGGGACGACCCTACTCTACAAGTAATGTCTGTTGGGAATTTAGTGGTACCCCGTTGCAATCTTGATCAAGAACACAAAACCCACAAGCACAATAAGAGAGAATCACACACACAAGAACACAAGAATTGTTTACCCGGTTCGTTCAACACATGAACTACGTCTGGGGGCAATCGCCAAGCCAATATATTATTAAACACATTTTAATATGTTGCTACACAGTGTTCTAGGTCGTATCTATGCTTATATAGCAGTACAAGAGAGTCTTAAGCCGAATACATGGAGAAAACATAGGAAATCTACATTTATCAGAACACATATCCCGGCACCAGGTGCCCGCCTGGTGGACACCAGACGCCCGCTCACCTCCCTTGCCAGGACCATTCTTTCTGATCAACACCGAGCGCCCGCCTGGTAGGGACCAGGCGCCCGCTTGCTCCGCTGCAGATTCCTTCTCCGTTTTTGATCTCCCCCAATCCCCGAATGGTTTGAACCCCTCTTGGTTTTAGGACTCCACTCCCAACAATCTCCCACCTTGAGACTAAAACCATAAGCATAGACCGATCATCACTCCCACCACGAAATGAACCTCCTTAGAACACATCTTTACTCCATATTGACTTGGCGTTGCCTTCCTTCCTCGCTTAAGTACTAAGGTGAGTTGAAACCAAGCGACGTTTCAACCCCTCCGTGTTAGATTTTTCTTGCCTCCCCAGATCAGCTTCTACCTTGATCTCTCTCCGCAAGTCTAACTTCGCCTTCTCCCTCCAGACCCACCTTCCTCGCAATGCTTCCCCTTGAAACTTGGACATACCTTGTTTCTTGCATCGTAGTCTCTTGGTCTGAACACGCTCTCTGTTAGAGCATTCGGACTTCCACAACGCATTGATCAACTTTGTGTCCCTCTCCCCCTAACACACCGTTTCTTGGTGTCTCTCCTTTCTACACCAATAGGCCGGTACTTTAGCCTCTTGCTCTCACCCGAGCGAACATCGACATTGTAGGTAGAGTACAACATCTTCTCCTTAACCCCATGAGCTATCACCTTAGATTCTTTTATGACTTCCCAAGACCCACCCATGAAGGTTACACCATACCCTTCATCATCAAGTTGTCCAACGGAAATCACCCTCCTCCTCAAATCTGGAACATACATCACATCGTGCAATTGTAAAACTGCCCCATTAGGTGTCTTCATCATCACATCCCCCTTACCTTTGATCTTCAATGGTTGATCATCACCAAGATAAACAACCCCAAAATCTCTCGGTGTATATCGCTTCATTGATTTTGCATCCCCACTAGCATGACAAGAAGCTCCATAATCCAACACCCAATCTTCACCCGACTGCTCCTCTTCTAGGATTAATACATCCTCATCCACCATGTGTACTTTAACGCCCGTCCTAATTCCTGTTAAATTCTTGCCTTGCATAATTATATGCTATTTTATTTGAGTTAATTATTTAACTAATTGAGAAAGTTTAGGTCCTAAGTGTTTAAAGTTAAAATATTAGGGTCATTTGTGAAAAATAAAGTTTAGGGGCTAAAATGCTCAAAGTGAAACTTGAGGGGCCTAATTGCAATTCTTGAAATTTGAAAAGGATAAAGTTGGGTTTGCCTTCTCAGATCATTGTTTCCCAAACATTCTTGCTCGTTCTTTCTCTCTGTCTCGTAAAGAAAGTTAGGGTTTACCCTACTCTCGACTCCTCTTGCTTAATTATGTCTCTGTTCGAAAATCCGACTTCGCATAAATGATCAGGGCGGTGAGTAGAGCATTTCCTGCCGAACAGAAATTAGTTTGGGTGAATTTGATTTCGGACTAGGTAAGTCACTAGCTCCCCCTTTCTTGTAATAATATACCTATGTGTTATTCTTGATACTTGTGCTTGTTAATTTCGTGATTTGGTTGAATTTTGTGATACTTGTAAATTTTGGACGAAGGGAGTATTCGTATGAAAAAAACAAGAATGAATAGCCTTGAACCTGGGAATGACTTGAAAAAAAGTATTGAAAAATTACACTCCTACTCGTGAGACGGTAAAATATTAACTTGATTTAAATGTTATTAGAAAAATTGTACCATTATTTGTGGTACGGGGAAATGAATGGAAGTATCCCTAAATGATTATATTAGAATATTAGAAAAGTATACTTATACTTTTGGGACAGTGAAATATTTAATTGGAATAAAAGAAAATTATCCTATTAATTGTGGGACGGTAAAATTGATGAAATAAACTTGAAAGTAAGGAACTTGTTTGTATGTCCTGGGTATTGCCTCAGTGTTAGTAAAAGTATACTCCTACGCTTGGGACGGACAATTGTAAACCTGAGAAAGAAATAAAATTTCGAGATTTTAATACCTTGGGCGACCGCCCATATTTGGCCGTGCGACCGCCCATTTATCTGAAAGATTTTTCTCTTGCAAAGTCTTGTTTTGGGCGACCGCCCATATGCTTTTGCGCGGCCGCACACTTGCCCTAAAAAATAAAAAGCTTGTTTAAAGTTTGTATAAGTTGGAAATAATCCCAATTGAGGTATATAGCCTTAGTATAAGATATCCTAACAAGTGTTGTGTACCTTAGGGGCATCAGAAGTGAGTCTTGAACATGATTATTCAATGATTTGAATAGAGAATTTGAGCCTAAGAGTAAGAACTCTTTTATATGTCTTGAAAGTGCTATGAACAAGCACTAATGTGTTATATGTGTCTTGAAACCAATGTTTGTGTACCTTAGGGGCACTAGAACAATGTCTTGAGCTTGAACATCCAAAGTATAGGATTAAGAACATGTAAGTATGAGATGTATAACTCATCTACTTAGCTTGAACTTGAAGTATAAGACAACTAAATCTTGTACATGACTTGAATATCCAAAGATTTGGATTGAGAACTTGAATATAAGATGACTAAATCTTGTACATGACTTGAAACCAATACATGTGTATGGTAATGAACTTGAAAGTGCTATGAACAAGCACTAACGTGTTAGAACTATTCTTGATGTGTATGTGCAAATCTTGCATATAGCTACTTGATAGAATGTGGCTTCTTGAATACTTGATATATGGTATGAATAACCAAAGAGTTAGAATATAGAACTAGATAGAGAATGAACAACTCTAAGACATACTTGAATCTAATAAGTGTGTATTGAAAGTGCTATGAACAAGCACTAATGTGCTAGTCATTTGTTTTAATCGTGTATATACTCAATGAAGTATATAAAATATAAAGAAAATATCCTGTTCTTGAGTTGAGTTCCTAAAGAATGAGGGACTAGTGTAATACGAAGATAATTCATATAACTATGAATCCTACGATTTAAGTCAACAAGAATGATTATAGAACACAATATGTGTTGGAAAATGTATTCGATGATTAGCGATAAATATACGCGAAATATGATTGTGACTAGGTACAATACGACCTATTCGACTACGCGCTTAGAGTCTAAGATGTTGGGCTCTACTCGAAAGTAAGGGTATCGTGATAGACACATTAGTGTGTTAAAGGTTATATGAATATGTACGTGCAAATATTTCTTATGACAAAGTGACATAAAATGACATACCCTACTACTTGGTTGGGGTCTGTTATTAATAGACTCTAATTTGGCTTGATTGTGTTACGTGGACACATTATGTGCCATTGTTATACTTATTTGTATTTGCAAATATATCATACGTGTACTTGTATTTGGTGAGCACATGATTACATGGTTCCCGAAGAGCTAGTCCACTACTTTTGGACTTAGTTCTATACTCTTGTAGTTCAAGTAAACATCTACTTGTGAATTCTTGTGTGAGTCCAGCTGGTTCTCCTTGCTTGTTCGGAAATATATAGGTTCACGCTTATCGCGAGAGCTGGGGCTTAAGTGATAATCGGGTCCCTATGTATTTACGCTTGACCCCTTACTACAAGTCATAGTAAGGGCATAGCTTCCTTTATTAGAGCAATACGCCTGACTAAAGTGAATGCTAAACTCGTGAACACCTCGTGAATCTTGTTCTTGTGAGTGATACTGGTTATCGGGTCCTCTTGTGTACTGCACAGCAGCAACTTGATTGATCGTGATTTGTCAACTGCAATAAGCAACGACAACAATGGTTTACTTGGGAGGAATAAGGTTGGAATATCCTTTGTAACGTGTTAGTTTAGCCTTATGTGCTAGTTACTTGATGAGTTGGCTTAGCCTCTCATATACTTGTTACTTGATGACATCTTGAGCATGATTACTTGATAATCTTCTTGATTTGCATGATTACATGATAACATGCTATGTACTTGTATCTAGTAACTTACTGAGATTTATCCCACCCCGTTCTTTGTTTATTTGTTCCCCCCCCCCCAGGAAAGCAAGTGGTAATACGTTGTGAGGCTCGACTTAGCAGGGTCCTACTTGGCAGGTTGTTCTTGTTTGGGGATTGTTATCCTTTCCAGTATTTGGTGAGGACGATCTTGTATCAGTTGTTTAGACTCAGTATATTGGGTAGACTTGTATAGTGTTCTTGTAATGCCAGCGTATGTGCTAGGCATGTTTTCCGCTGTGTACAACCATTTGGTTTAAATTTCTTGGTATAAAACTTGTTGTGAGCTATCTTAGCTCGTTCCTCTTGAGAGTATATATATGATGTCAGTTTGATATAAGCAGATGTCATTTAGTTTCTCGTTTCTTGTTAGTCACGCGCACCAGGTTCGATGTTCTATTAGGGAATCCCGGGACTTGGGGGCGTGTCAGTTTTGGTATCAGAGCTATGGTTTAGCTCTAAGCCTGGATAGGGTCTATGGCCTAACTTGGGTTAGTCTTGGGTATGCTACCGACGTCGAGTGCTTCGTTACTTGTTGTTATACCAGGCATAGGACTGGTGTTGATAGTGTTGATAGTGTTCCCCACTAGATGGTTTGAGAATCGAGAGCGCGAGTCTTTAAAGACTTAGGCGTATTTATCTTGTACAGTGGACATTGTTTCGTGCTATATATGCATGCTTGTCCTCATTTCTTGATTTACGTGAAAGTGTATTCTCTAGTAAGAGACTACATGCTTGATATCGTTATTTATAAGAGCTTGATAGAAGTGTGAGTGATAACACCCTATACGTTATATGTTAACTTGGTCATGTTACATATTTGGGGCATTGATGTGATACGTGTTATGGCTTGGCTTTTTATGTGTTAGGCCTTTCTTGTTTGCCACAATAAATAGTGAATATTTCTATGCTAGTATGCTTGACTATTTATATGAGCATGATATAATTATGTATGATATTCATGTTCTGTATTGAAAGCCCGAGAATGATTTTCAAGGTTGTGCTGAATATTTAGCATATGTGGTTGATGGAAGAATGTCTACACCAAAATTGAAGAATTGATACATCATTCTTTGTGAGATCTCAGATATAATTTCTACTGAGTAGTACATGATACATGATGAGAACCTTGAGTTATCTTGAGTTGCTACTGTACAAATATAGTGCTGATATTTAAATCAATATTCATGACATCGGTTGAGTTCAAAGAGTTGAAGATTCAACTTGAGAAATTTCTTGATAGAGGATTCACCAAGCTTAGTATATATGCGTGGGGTGTATCTGTATTGATTGGCATGAAGAGATATGGTACTTTGCGAGTTCATATTGAATGCAAAGAGTTCAACCAGGTGACTATAATGAACCAGTACTTGTTATCGTGTATGGATGGTTTATTTGATCCCTGAAGTTAATCAGTTGTCTATTCAGTGTTTGATTGATAAGTGGCTACCATTACTTGGGAAAGTCAACTATGAGGATATACTGAAAACATCTTCTCATATCAGGTATGCTCGTTATGAATTCGTGATTATGCTCTTTCGATTGATATGTGATCTAGCAGTATTGATGGATTTGATGAATAATATCTTCAAACCATAATTTGATTTCTTTGCGATGAATTGATTAATGACCTATTGGTGTATACCAAGTCGCAGACTGAGAATTGATTGTATTGAAATTTCTCGAGAGAAACAATTGTTTCCAAAAGCTAGCAAGAGATAGAGGATCTATTACCTTGAAGTGGATGCCTGAAGTAAGTATCTTTATTGACCTGTACAAGTAGAAATAACCGAGGTACGATTATTCTTGAGATTTTCTTGATCTTGTTAGAGATTCATTAATGAATTTAGAAGGTAGCTCTATTATTAGCTATTTGAGACAAGAAGCTGCACTTTCCGATGGATTGATAAACGTGAAGCCAATTTTTAAATATTGAAATGATGGATGACCACAACTTCAGTACTTGACCTTGCCTAGTGGATTCGACTAGTATGATGGTTATTTGGAGGATATGACCAGTGTTACTATTTTCTCGTGTATGTGTCAAGATTCACCAATATAGTGGATATGATAAATTCATTATGCATAGTGAAGCTCGAACAAGAGATAAAACGTGTGTTAATTCAAAATGGTAACGTACTTGTATATGCTTTGAGGAGATTGAATTTTTATGAATAGAATAATTCTACTTATGACTTGAAATTGATTGTGATCCTACGGCTATTGTATTAGCGGATTCATTGAACATAAAGACTTGTATTTCATGATTGATGGTACTGAATGGGAGAAAATTTCTGAGTATTCAACTAAATCCTTGAATTGCGATTATTTGAAAGCAGAATATCAGAGATCGTTTGATTTGTTATAATCCTTCGAGATTTGTGATTATATGAATATATTGCGATGGATTTCGTGGAAAGATTATCATTTAATAGATAAGTCCCGATGATATTGGTTATAGTGGATTGATTAATCAAATCTGCTTGACTTTATGTGTTGTGATGTTATGATCGATACATCTTGATTACATGGGATACCTGTGGATATAATATATGACAGGGATTCTTGTTCTACATCTTGTTCTACACCTTGTTTTACATCTTGATTATGATAATTTTTCTGAGCACTCTGGATATTTAACCGAGGTTGCTTCTTGATCATTTGTTGCGAGCATGTGAAGTGGATTTCCTTGTGGCTATTGTATGAGCTTGCTATTTAGTGGAAATTCCATCACACGAATTACTTAGTATATGGGTAATTGCTTGTATGGATACTTGATTCTTGTCTTGAGCACGAATGCTTCTTGTGAAAGTTTCATGGGAAAGTCACGGTATCAAGAAGGTTATGTGAGAATAATACTCGCAGGTAATTGATAATATGGTGTGGTATACCATATTCTTGCTATTCTTGAGTTCTATTTGTTGATTATATGTGTTATAATCTCGATTAGTAAAATTCGAGGACGAATTTTCTTTAAGGAGGGGAGGATGTAACGCCCGTCCTAATTCCTGTTAAATTCTTGCCTTGCATAATTATATGCTATTTTATTTGAGTTAATTATTTAACTAATTGAGCAAGTTTAGGTCCTAAGTGTTTAAATTTAAAATATTAGGGTCATTTGTGAAAAATAAAGTTTAGGGGCTAAAATGCTCAAAGTGAAACTTGAGGGGCCTAATTGCAATTCTTGAAATTTGAAAAGGATAAAGTTGGGTTTGCCTTCTCAGATCATTGTTTCCCAAACATTCTTGCTCGTTCTTTCTCTCTGTCTCGTAAAGAAAGTTAGGGTTTACCCTATTCTCGACTCCTCTTGCTTAATTATGTCTCTGTTCGAAAATCCGACTTCTCATAAATGATCAGGGCGGTGAGTAGAGCATTTCCTGCCGAACAGAAATTAGTTTGGGTGAATTTGATTTCGGACTAGGTAAGTCACTAGCTCCCCCTTGCTTGTAATAACATACCTATGTGTTATTCTTGATACTTGTGCTTGTTAATTTCGTGATTTGGTTGAATTTTGTGATACTTGTAAATTTGGGACGAAGGGAGTATTCGTATGAAAAAAAACAAGAATGAATAGCCTTGAACCTGGGAATGACTTGAAAAAAAGTATTGAAAAATTACACTCCTACTCGTGAGACGGTAAAATATTAACTTGATTTAAATGTTATTAGAAAAATTGTACCATTATTTGTGGTACGGGGAAATGAATGGAAGTATCCCTAAATGATTATATTAGAATATTAGAAAAGTATACTTATACTTTTGGGACGGTGAAATATTTAATTGGAATAAAAGAAAATTATCCTATTAATTGTGGGACGGTAAAATTGATGAAATAAACTTGAAAGTAATGTTTTGAACTTGTTTGTATGTCCTGGGTATTGCCTCAGTGTTAGTAAAAGTATACTCCTACGCTTGGGACGGACAATTGTAAACCTGAGAAAGAAATAAAATTTCGAGATTTTAGTACCTTGGGCGACCGCCCATATTTGGCCGTGCGACCGCCCATTTATCTGAAAGATTTTTCTCTTGCAAAGTCTTGTTTTGGGCGACCGCCCATATGCTTTTGCGCGGCCGCACACTTGCCCTAAAAAATAAAAAGCTTGTTTAAAGTTTGTATAAGTTGGAAATAATCTCAATTGAGGTATATAGCCTTAGTATAAGATATCCTAGCAAGTGTTGTGTACCTTAGGGGCATCAGAAGTGAGTCTTGAACATGATTATTCAATGATTTGAATAGAGAATTTGAGCCTAAGAGTAAGAACTCTTTTATATGTCTTGAAAGTGCTATGAACAAACACTAATGTGTTATATGTGTCTTGAAACCAATGTTTGTGTACCTTAGGGGCACTAGAACAATGTCTTGAGCTTGACCATCCAAAGTATAGGATTAAGAACATGTAAGTATGAGATGTATAACTCATCTACTTAGCTTGAACTTGAAGTATAAGACAACTAAATCTTGTACATGACTTGAATATCCAAGATTTGGATTGAGAACTTGAATATAAGATGACTAAATCTTGTACATGACTTGAAACCAATACATGTGTATGGTAATGAACTTGAAAGTGCTATGAACAAGCACTAACGTGTTAGAACTATTCTTGATGTGTATGTGCAAATCTTGCATATAGCTACTTGATAGAATGTGGCTTCTTGAATACTTGATATATGGTATGAATAACCAAAGAGTTAGAATATAGAACTAGATAGAGAATGAACAACTCTAAGACATACTTGAATCTAATAAGTGTGTATTGAAAGTGCTATGAACAAGCACTAATGTGCTAGTAATTTGTTTTAATCGTGTATATACTCAATGAAGTATATAAAGTATAAAGAAAATATCCTGTTTTTGAGTTGAGTTCTTAAAGAATGAGGGACTAGTGTAATACAAAGATAATTCATATAACTATGAATCCTACGATTTAAGTCAACAAGAATGATTATAGAACACAATATGTGTTGGAAAATGTATTCGATGATTAGCGATAAATATACGCGAAATATGATTGTGACTAGGTACAATACGACCTATTCGACTACGCGCTTAGAGTCTAAGATGTTGGGCTCTACTCGAAAGTAAGGGTATCGTGATAGACACATTAGTGTGTTAAAGGTTATATGAATATGTACGTGCAAATATTTCTTATGACAAAGTGACATAAAATGACATACCCTACTACTTGGTTGGGGTCTGTTATTAATAGACTCTAATTTGGCTTGATTGTGTTACGTGGACACATTATGTGCCATTGTTATACTTATTTGTATTTGCAAATATAGCATACGTGTACTTGTATTTGGTGAGATGATTACATGGTTCCCGAAGAGCTAGTCCACTACTTTTGGACTTAGTTCTATACTCTTGTAGTTCAAGTAAACATCTACTTGTGAATTCTTGTGTGAGTCCAGCTGGTTCTCCTTGCTTGTTCGGAAATATATAGGTTCACGCTTATCGCGAGAGCTGGGGCTTAAGTGATAATTGGGTCCCTATGTATTTGCGCTTGACCCCTTACTACAAGTCATAGTAAGGGCATAGCTTCCTTTATTAGAGCAATACGCCTGACTAAAGTGAATGCTAAACTCGTGAACACCTCGTGAATCTTGTTCTTGTGAGTGATACTGGTTACCGGGTCCTCTTGTGTACTGCACAGCAGCAACTTGATTGATCGTGATTTGTCAACTGCAATAAGCAACGACAACAATGGTTTACTTGGGAGGAATAAGGTTGGAATATTCTTTGTAACGTGTTAGTTTAGCCTTATGTGCTAGTTACTTGATGAGTTGGCTTAGCCTCTCATATACTTGTTACTTGATGACATCTTGAGCATGATTACTTGATAATCTTCTTGATTTGCATGATTACATGATAACATGCTATGTACTTGTATCTAGTAACTTACTGAGATTTATCTCACCCCGTTCTTTGTTTATTTGTTTCCCCCCCCCCCAGGAAAGCAAATGGTAATACGTTGTGAGGCTCGACTTAGCAGGGTCCTACTTGGCAGGTTGTTCTTGTTTGGGGATTGTTATCCTTTCCAGTATTTGGTGAGGACGATCTTGTATCAGTTGTTTAGACTCAGTATATTGGGTAGACTTGTATAGTGTTCTTGTAATGCCAGCGTATGTGCTAGGCATGTTTTCCGCTGTGTACAACCATTTGGTTTAAATTTCTTGGTATAAAACTTGTAAGCTATCTTAGCTCGTTCCTCTTGAGAGTATATATATGATGTCAGTTTGATATAAGCAGATGTCATTTAGTTTCTCGTTTCTTGTTAGTCACGCGCACCAGGTTCGAGGTTCTATTAGGGAATCCTGGGACTTGGGGGCGTGTCATATACATCACTATCCTTATCCGGACAGTCATAACTGATATGACCTAGTGCGCCATAATTGTAGCACTTGATCGATTTATTTTTCCCCTTTTTCGGTCTCCCCTTCCCCTAGTTCTCTCCACCCTAAGTGCAACCCCATCTGCGGAAGATTATCCCCTTTTCTCTTTCCTTCTCAACTACTCTTGAAGGATGAGATCTCTAACTTCCGTATACACCAATGGTGCCTTCGACGTACTAATCGTTGTGACAGTAACCTCCCAACAGTCTGGCAACGATTTTAGAAGAAAGCATGCTAGCACTTCATCAGAGAAAGTAATATCGACACTTTTTAATTGGTCCACCATATCTTTAAAACTGCCGATATGACTCGCTGCTGTCTGCCCCCCTCCGACATCTTCTCATTCGCAAAACTCTTTATCAAATGCACCTTATTGATATTAGAAGGTTTCTCATACATGTCTGACAGCATCTGTAGCAACCTCACCGTTGTCTTGTCCTCCATCGCGTTCCGTGCAACATCGTCGGTTAGAGCGCTCCTTACCGCTCCTAACGCCTCACGATCCAACGTCTCCCAATCCCCTTGTGACATGTCTTCGGGTTTCTCACCTAAGGGTTTATGAAGATCCTTACAATAAAGGTAATCTTCAACCCTTGTCCTCCAAAACGTGAAATTCACACCGTTGAATTTCTCGATTGAGTTCTTCATCACGATTGCTTCATAAAGTCCCCAAGAACGTGATTCAAAATAATCAACGAATGAAACTTTGAATCCTCCTAATCAAAGCTCTTGATACCAGTTGTTGGGAATTTAGTGGTACCCCGTTGCAATTTAGATCAAGAACACAAAACCCACAAGCACAATAAGAGAGAATCACACACACAAGAACACAAGAATAATTTACCTGGTTCGTTCAACACATGAACTACGTCCGAGGGCAATCGCCAAGACAATATATTATTAAATACCTTTTAATATGCTGCTACACAGTGTTCTAGGTCATATCTATGCTTATATAGCAGTACAAGAGAGTCCTAAGACGAATACATGGAGAAAACCTAGGAAATCTACACTTATCAGAACACAGATCGCGGCACCAGGCGCCCGCCTGGTGGACACCAGCGCCCGCTCACCTCCCTCGCTAGGACCATTCTTTCTGATCAACACCGAGCGCCCGCTTGGTAGGGACCAGGCGCCCGCTTGCTCCGCTGCAGATTCCTTCTCCGTTTTTGATCTCCCCCAATCCCCGAATGGTTTGAACCCCTCTTGGTTTTAGGACTCCACTCCCAAGAATGTCCTGCGCCATCTGTTAGTTCACTTGCCATAAACGTCGAGACCAACAATTTGGAGTGATTTACTGTTTCCACCCTACTAAAAATTTACTTTTATTTAGAAGACAGATTATAATGTGTAAATGGTGCAACTGTTTTGGGTATGAAAATAAAAATAGGAGAAAAAAGGGTTAATGACAATTTAGGGCCTGAACTCCAGGGGGTGCGTCTAAAAGGGGCCTCGGTTTTTTTTCCCCGCTAGATCTGGGCTTCAAATCATTTTTTTTTTGGCAATTATGTACTTTTTGACGGAATTCGTTAGAAACTCAGTTAAGTGACCATGTGCATGGCACGTGATTAACAGATCAGTTAGTTTTTGAGTTGTCATTGTCTTTTAAGGATTTAAATGACATTTTTAAAAGTGAGGGGAGGGTGGAAAACAATGTATATCTCTTTATCTCCCCATTCCTCACACGTATCCCCCCCCATCCCGTTTCCCTCTCCCGTCCTCACCTCCACCTCCGACCATCTTCTCCGGCAGTGTCCCCTTCTACTCCAGCAGGCGTCTCTTTAGGGTCACCGCCTCCCCCATCCTTTACCGTTGGTCTTCCTCAAACGGGATTGTACGAAACTAGATCATGGGAGAGATCGACGGAGGGAATGGGAATTATTTATAGTTGGCCGGATAGTTGGGATTGGGAGGAGATGGTTACGTCGTTGGCGACGGTGATGACGGTGAGGCTGTAAGTTTTTGATTTAACCCATGTAGATTTGCTCCGTTGGTGGGTTTTTTATTTTTCCCCAAATTGTTGGAGAAGAAGAAGTTCCTCCCCCCCCTCAAATTCTCCTTCTCATGTATTGATTTTGAGTAAGAAGGTGGTTGCTGAAGGTGCTGGGTTTGTCTTATGGTGGTGGCTAGACGTAGAATTGGCCGGAGATGTGGCCGGAGTTGTTGTAGAAGAAGGTGTGTTGGGTTTGTGTTGGGTATGCTTATCACTTAACCCTCCTACATTTGTTAGAATTGATTGATACCATTACCTATGAGTATTTTTATGGACTTTAGGACCTCATGTAAAGAAGTTTATAACTTCAATTTTTAGCCAAGTCCTTTTTATAGTATAGGCTTAGATTATAGGACTTGAAGCTATGAAGGATCGAAGATTTCCTAAGCAGGATTCATTTCACTGCGCAGGTTGTTCTCTGCGCAGGTCGCCACTGCGCATAGATATCTTGCGCAACTTTTGACCCTGCTCAGTTTTCAAGGTCTTATTACATAAACTCTGAAGAGATATTTTAGTGACCAAGCATGGCGCGTATGCTGCCCATGCGCAGCATCCATGCGCGCCGGCAATGCGCATGCCTTTGTGCGCAGACACTCAACCTTGGTCAAATACCTCATCTCCTGATCTCATATTCTAGAATCTTGGAAAGTGTCAAGATAAGCTACGCTTTTTGGATTGAGTCAGAGTGCTTAGGTGTGCACAAACGACAAAATAAGCACACTCAGCAAAACCATTGGTGGAGACACGCTTCAAAGAAATATTTCAAGTGAAGACAGCTGTCAACCTTCTAGAAGAAGATTTGAATTTAGTCTTCATGCTCAGTCTTCAACGGGTACAAAGGACACCTGTGCACTAATCACATTGTGCCAGCTCATTGTCCTTGCTCTGTCTCCAACGGCTATAAAGGACACCTGCGCGCCAATCATATTGTGCCAGCACATCGTCCTTGCTCAGAGCTCCAACGGCTAGTTTTTGAAGCTCATCTATAAATAGCCTGCTCATTCCCATTTCCAAGTTTCTTAAGCTTGCATGCTTCAAGAGCTCGAGTTTCATGCTTCATTAAGAAACCTTGAAGATCTGAAGACTGCTGCTCAATATTTCCAGATTCCTTAGAACAGCCTTCAAGATCTTCAAACCTTCAAACCTTCAAACTCCTGCTCAAATCCTAAAGCCCTATATCACCAGAATTCTTGGTGCTCTTCATCTTTCATATTCATAGAGCCCAGAATTTCTGTCACACACACACCTCTTGAAGCTTTGATCATTTTGATCTAACTTCTTGAGATACACCGGTTTAGTCTAGGATTTGTTCTTCATAGATAATAGATCTTGAGTTAGTATTGAGCTCAAATGTTGTAATTTGTAATACTCACTCATTTTATAAGATCTCCATTAGAAATCCAAGACTAACCATCTTGGTAGAGGATGTAGATCTTTCATCGATCGAACCTCTCCAAATAGCGTGTTCATTATATTTGCTGCATATTTCCTGCTTAACTATTTATGAACTGCTTTGTTTGATCTTTCAGATTGCTACACTTTACTGTTGTAATTGTTATTGATCATTTGCCTTAGAACCATTTTTGCGCCACTCTTTAGCCTCTAACTTAGCGTGTGCGTTTCTATCTCTGCGCAGTATACCCTGCGCAGAGCTGCTTTAAATTTCCGCTGTGCATTTCACACTCTTGCTGCGCGCTATACTTAGCCAAAATAAGAGTTGTGCACATTTGCCATTGATTTGCAAAAGGGTTTGAGAAGAATTTTAAAACGCTATTCACCCCGCCCCCTTCTAGCATTTTTCATACCTTGTTGCCCCTTTGGGACCAACAAGTGGTATCAGAGCAAACACCTTCATAAAACATGTTTCTGTTTTTCAAGCTTAATAGCTTGGGTGCCGATTCAATATGGCTTCAAAATCTTGGGCAATGGCTAACTTTTCACATGTTCCTGTGCCTTCTCAAACCTCAGATCAAATTCAGACAGTTATCCAAACTTGGTGGATCCTCAAGCAAACCTCCTATTCTCTCTCATAGAGACTCAAAGAAAGATGATTTGGTCTGCTACAACTGCAGAAAGCCAGGACATTTCGCTTCAAAATGCCTACTCCAAAAATTTGAGTACGAGGAAAAGCAACCCTGCACACAAAACATCTAAGCAGTGCGGAATGGTTGCTAAAGAAAACTGCGCAGAAAAGGAGCTAAGGACTTGGAGACTGACACTGAAGACAACGATGCTGACTCTGAGGATGGACTGCTCTGCTTAGTGGCAAATGCTGACAACGATTCAGAAGCTGTTTTTGAAATGAAACCTGAGCATGCGCCAAGGACAATCAAAGAAAGGTCCCTCCACTCTATTGGAAATGGGACACCTTCACCAAGCAGACAGAATGGAAAGTACCTATTTGTCAGAGCTAACCTGACAAAGCTGCGTCATCACCAACTCCGCAGCCGCGCAAGGAATCTCTTAAAGTGCCTGCTGATCTTAAATGATAACTCTGTTGTAGAGCGCAAGTCAATGTTTCAACAAGCAGAAAAGATCTTCTACTTCACTGTGCACTCTCAAGCTCAATTGGTATCGACAGTGGATTCTAGACATGACTGGAGATGTCAACACTCTTAAAGATGTGCATGAAGGAAGAGATCACTCAGTAACATATGGTGACAACAACAAAGGGCACATAATTGGATTTGGACTAATCATAAAAGATAGTCTCAAGCACAACCTGCTCTCCATATCACAATTATGCGATAAAGGTCTGGAATGCCATTTCACTTCAACGCACTGCTATATCAAGAATGGCGTTTCTGGACTAACTTTGCTCACAAGGACTCGTAAGACCAATTTTTATATTATTGATCTTACCGCTATAATTTCTATTACTAATCCTTGTTTTGTAGCAATGGACATAAGTGAATGCAGCTAGCAATGGTATAAGCACCATGTCAGCTTAGTAAGCAGCCTGAGCAGTCTTCCTCCAGCAAGATTGTTCCAATGTCAAAATGCTTACAACCGCTTCACCTCATGTGCTTGGACCGCTCACTACCGCGAGCATTGGACCAACTTGTGGTATCGCAATGATATCATGGCTGCTCTCCTTAGAAATCTCTAAACACAAGACATCGTTAGAGTTCGATACTTCAACGGAACATAATTTATGAACAACGATGTCGCTCAATATTGTGAGAACCAACAAGAACCAACAAATGGTATTCTTCACAATTTCTCTGCTGCTGGAGTTCCCCAACAAAATGGCATTGTGGAAAGAATCGCTCGTTGATTGAGAATGGATAGACAATGATAGTAGAAGCAGAACTTCTAATGTATTTCTGGGAAGAAGCTGGCAACGGTGCATGCTTTACTCAGAATAAGATCCCTCATCAACAAAGCCTACATCAATACTCCATACGATCTATGGAGAGAAAGAGCGCCCAACATTGCTTTCTTCAAGCTCTTTGGCTGCAAACGTTATATCCTCTACAACGGCAGAGCATAGAGGTAAATTCGACGCCAAAGCAGATGAAGGTATTCTCGTTGGGTATGCCAATCATTCTATAAGCTTTTTGTGATTATAATAGAATAAATCTCTAGTTATTATAGTATTTGTACGTGTTACATTTGACGTACATTCTCTCCTTGAGCCATATTTGGCTCCAAATGATTCTGATGCTTCTGCTGAGTTTTTCAGACAGGTGCGCAGTAACACTATTCCTGCGCAGAATGTAGATCAAGCAGATTCAGAATCAGTCCATCTCATGTGCATACTTCAGATGCTGCGCAAGAAAGTAATTACTACTGATGCGCAGATGCCTTATTCCGCGCATGATGTTTTACCGCTTCAGCAAATCACACTTGAAGATTCTGATACTGAAGCAAATGAAATACCCATTGATCTTCGAATTCCTATCATCTAAATGTAGGGGTTCGCACATCGAGAGCATCAAACTTTGTGGTGTAGCATTCGTTTATCTCTCATGTCGGATCAAAGAAGATTGATAGAGTGCTCCATGTTTTAAGCTGGATCGATGATATGCAAGAAGTGCAAGAAAAGCTCATCCAATATTAAGCGCTTCAATGGGTGTTCGGAAACAAGATGGATGAGAATGGAAGCATCACAGAATCAAAGCAAGGTTGGTTGCTCAAATCTATAGGCAAGAGGAAGGAATCCTCTACGATGAAACATTTGTGCCTATAACAAGACTTGAAGCTATCAGAATTTTGTTAGATTATGCCTCTCATAAATCAAATGGATATGGAGTGCATTTCTCAACGGTGAATTCCAAGAGACAGTCAATGTAGCTCAACCTCTTGGGTTTGAAGATAACAAATTTCCAAATCGTGTTCAAACTCCAGAAATCCTTGTATAGACTTCATCAAGCTCCAAGAGCATGGTACGATACTCTTTCAAAACTCCTACTAGGGAAAAGCTTCAAGCGCGGTAAAATCGATACAACTCTTTTTATTGCTAAGTATAATGATCATTCTTTACTCGTTCAAATCTATGTTGATGATATTATATTTAGTTCTACTAATGAGTTACTTTGTAAGCGCTTTGAAAAGCAAATGAAAAGCAAACTTGAGACGAGCATGATGGGAGAAATCACCTTCTTCCTCGGGATTCAAATCAAGCAATTGAATGATGGCATCTTCATCACATCAAGCAAAGTACACAAGGGACTTGATCAAGATGTTTGGGCATGAAAATGCTAAAGCATACGACACTCCAATGGCCACCAGCAACAAACTTAACAGACTTAAAAGGTAAGTTGATCAGACTACATCGAGGTATGATTGACTCTCCTTTATCTTCTGCTAGTTGGCCAAGATATTATGTTGTCTGGATCTGTGCACACTATCATGCTAATTCTTCAGAAGCGCACATAACTGCTATAAAATGTATTAGATATATTTTTGGCTCTGTTAACCTTGGACTTTGGTACACCAAAGATTCGAATTTCGATTTGCTAGGTTTTTCAGATGCGGACTATGCAGCTTGCACCATTGACAGGAAGAGCACAAGTGGAACATGTCATTTCCTTGGAAATCGACTTGTAGCATAGGCGAGCAAGAAACAAGTTGCTGTGTCCATCTCCACTACTGAAGAAGAATATATTGCTGCTGGAAGCTACTGCTGCCAAATCTTATGGATGAAGCAACAACCTGTGGACTATTGGATTCATGAAGAGAATTGTCCAATTCTCTGCGATAATATGTCCACCATAGCAGTTTCCAATCCTGCCAAGCACTAATACCAAAGTCATCAACATCTAATATCATCTCCTCAAGAATTAACAAGTGGTCTCTTGAAAGGAGAAATGGGTATGCTTGAACTCAGCTAACTTGTCCATCTAATTTGTCAATACTAATGTTTTTGTGTTTGCTTGATAAGTTCTTAAAGGTTAATATTTCATGCATCTGCGCAGCCACTGCGCAGTAAGTTGAAGCGCATGAAAATTAAGTTATTCGCTCTGCGCAAAACGACATGCGCACTTCTAAGTGGACCGCAGGTAAGTGTTCTATTCATTAGATTTTGCACATAGGTCCTTGACTGAAAAGTCAACGCTTAGTCACAAGGGTACTTGTGTAATTTAAATCTTCCCGCGCCTTTATTTTTTGAATTTTCTTGGGAAATTACCTTTTTACCCCTGCGCATGTCCCATTGTCATTTAATACAAACTGCGATTAATGACAGCGCACCTTGCGAATGTCTGTTCACCATTTAATGAGGAAGGTGATGCGACAGCCGTCAGCCTCTCTTCGCTGACACACGCGCGCGTAAAGTCTGCGCACACGCGTCCCCCTTTCGGCCACGTCACCCTGCTAACGTGCGCACGTCCTTTCACTGACTCAGCATTTATGAGGAAGTTGACTTGACAGTGACCGGCTTAGGACTTCACACTCACACGCGCACATAGGCCTGCACGCGTGTTCCCTATGGTGACACGTGGCATTGCTATCCTGTGCCACTGCACTTTTTTCAAATATTTCCCCGCTATCGTGCGCCTAACCTCTCTATCCTCCTTCCCTACTTAAACCGTTTCTCTCTCTACTTCTCTCTACTCTAATTCTTTCTCTCTCTCTCTCTCTCTAACCTCTGCTCTAAACCTTCATTCTTCATCTCCTGTTCTTTATCTTCAACCTCAATTTTTTTTTCCTCAAACCATTTCAATGGCGCCTAAGAAAACCAAAACTCAACAACCCGAAATCATCATCTCCGACTCTTCTTCTCACTCCAATCCTGGGAACTCACAGAACGAAGAAGAAGAACTAGAACAACAATTAGGGCATCCCACCGTCAATGACATGGTATGTTTCACTATAACTCCTGACTTTTCGCCATTGTTGTTCTTGGAGGTCTCAAAACTCCCTTTTTCGATTTCTCCCTTAATTGTTAATCATTTGTGAAATCGTTGGTTGTTATGTGTTCGTATTTGCCTGATCTACTCCTTCATGTAGTTTATTTCATGATCAATGGTCGTTACATGTGTTTTTCGTCAATATCTGAGCTCCGTAACTTCCATGGCAGACGAACTGTTTTTCTTGATTTCTGGGTTTATTATTCAACTGTTGACTTTATGATTTATATAGTTGAAATCGTCTGGTCAACGCGGTCATTTTGATATGCATTTTGTTGAATTTTGTCAACTTTTGTTTTTCGGTGTTCTTAGGTGTTCTTCATGTTCTTGAATATTCTTCCTTGTTTTTCATTTTTTTTATTTGAACAATTGATATATCCCTAAGTATTTGTGTTCTGTGCATAGTTTTCTGCGCATATAGTTTTATCTAATTTTCTGCGCACACTTCTTTACAAGTATTTATTCTCTCTGCGCATGATCCCTTACTTTCTGCGTATGCTTTCTTATTTTATGCGCATCCATTTCATATTCTCTGCGCATAAATATTTTGCTTATCATGGAACTTGTGTGCCAAGGTATATCTGCATTATTTGCAAATGCGCACAGCTCCATGTGCAATAGGTTGTCTAATTCTATCCATTGTTTTACGCAGGGACACATTTACTTCATACCTGGTTGGGAACTAATTCAGGCAGATCTTTCTCTAGACGCAGTTGGACGTCGTCTGCTGCACCATCTCAGTTCCTCTGGCATTCTTCCGTTATTCACTCTTAATCAATCCTTCATAGTGCCTGCGCTAGCAGATGAATTCTTCAAGACAGCAAAAGTTGTCCCGGCACAACTTGAAGGAAAGCCAACGGAAATGATCATGGCCACTGTACAGCACAGTGATGTAATGGTCATCCTAACCACATTCGCAGTCTCCTAAACTTCAACGTTGATAATACTTCAGTCAACTATGATGAAGTTCATCAAAATGCACTTACACAGAAGCTTATTGGCATTCCTTCTCTAAACAAGAAGTGGCCAATGCATAACAGAAAGGAATTTGGTGAGGTGATGTATCACCTGTGCACCATCATTGGAGATTCTCTCAACTGCAAGAATGGGAATAATGGGAATTTTATCTCAAAGCAGTGGGAATACTGCGCAGCCATCTTCAACGAAGTTCAACTCGACTGGCCGCAGATTATCTACAATGAGATTGTGAAGGGAATGACCAGCTATGACAAGAAGCTGAATGCAGGGAAGACTAAATACCGAACTCACTGCAGATTGCTAACTAAACTCTTATTGACTTATGGTGAACTGGCCACCTATGTTGAAGAACAGTCAATCAAGAAGCAGTATTGTGACGCAAAGTACTACTCCAGAGTGCATCTCCAGAATTTGCGCAGTGAGATCGGTAACACTGAATACTATAAAATCTGGCTGTCTGATTCTGCTCCCAACAAGGAACCTTGGATAGGCCCAATCCCTGTGGCCAAGTCCAAAAAGAGTGCCGGTAGATCTCTACCTGATGCTGCGCAAGAAGCCTCAGAAGATGCGTATAAACGCAAGGGGAAGGGCATTGCTACGACCAGTGGCAAAAAGATCAAGGACATTCCTTTGGTTCAATCCACCAAAGGGATTTCATTCAAAGAGGTAGATCCTACCAGCAAACCAGCTCCTGCTCCCTCAAAGCCAACCACAATGAAGCGCAAGGCTGATTTTCGTGGCGATTCAGATGATGCTGCAGCTCAGGGGAAGCAAAGGCACGAAGCTACTCAAGAAGTTGTCCTTAGTGCTGATATCGCACATGTTTCTTCTCGTCTAAAGCAGAAGGTGAGCCGCAGCGCAAAAGGATTGAAGAAGCGCCACACTCGTTCCGAAGCCTCTGACAGCAGTGATCTTTCTCCAGTTAAACCTTCATCTACAGCTCCTAAGATTTCTACTTCCTCTTCGGATGAGCTACGCCAGATCGTGCAAGCCTTGCATTCTGTTCAAGCGAATCAAGTTGCTACGCAGTTACAGCTGAATTAACTCCTTACTGCTCAAACTGCTTTGCTGTACCGTCTAGATATGCAGCGTTTGGAGATTGATACCATTAAGGGGGAGAAAGCGAAAGAGGAAGCAAAGGCAAAGGCAAGTGCAAAGGAGGCAAAGGAGAGCACGGAGAGTGCTAAGAGTGCAAAGGCAAGTTCATCCGATCATCTCTCTGAGCCTGCGCAAGAAAAGGCGCAAGAACAAGTTCCTATAACTTTGGATCAACTTATCCTGGACTCCCTGAGAACCATCAGCGCCCAGCTCGAAAATGTCAGCGCACTACTCAATAATGTGTGCACCTTTGGAGCGATTGATGGTGGATTCAGGGATATACTGAAAAAGCTAAAGAAAACCCTCGCAGATGGGTTACTTAAAGGATTTGATGATCTTCAAGCTCAGATGGAGAGGATTGGACAAGGAAGCTCTGCGCATGGAAGTGGGATTAATATTGAAGAAGTGCGTAAATGCATTACTAAGTCTATGACAGATTTTTCTTCTGCGTTCAACGCCAAGATGGACTACGCAATGCTAGATATTCAAGCCAGCGTCAACACTCAGTGCCTTCATACCGACACAAGACTGGAAGCTACGCAGACTGCCATCCAGACGGACTGCAGAGCAAAGTTCAGAGAGCTGGTTGATGACAATGCCGATATGCGCAGAGGCATGAACACTTACGTTGGCAAAGCTGTTGAGTTCCAGGACAAGTTTCAAGATTTAAAGGTGGAACTCATGAACAAGTTCAACAGCCTCCAGAATGAGCTGCGTGAAGCTCTTTGCCGCATCAGAATAGACTAGGCTTCCTTTGTAAGTATTTTGCTCTTGTTCTCGTTACGCATACTTTTTGTTTCGTGCGCGTTTGTTTTCGTGCGCACTCTTTTGTTTTTCCTCTTTAAAGCTTGTACTCTGTAACTGATAATCCTTCAAGTTTTAATGAGAAGAATGCATCATTATGCTTTCACAAAACCTTGTTCAATTCAAACCATTCGTTTGTGGAACATTGAATGCATTATTACTTAAACTCATGCGCATAATCTTTACTGCTCATGTTTTCTACGCATGATGTTTAAACATTCAGTTTAAACGCATACTTAAAACTACATCTCATATTATTTGTATGTGCTGGATGATATTTCTATCTTGTAAGTTTTAATCTTTTGGATAGATTAGAAATTTATAGCATAGGCTAGTGTGTGCATTGACTTGAGGCATGATTTACCATTTTCATTTTATGGACATGTCATTATCAAGTACAATGAATTGCCTTTTTTATAGTAGGTAATGGCATCAATCATTTAGGGGGAGATTGTTGGGTATGCTTATCACTTAACCTTCTTACATTTGTTAGAATTGATTGATACCATCACCTATGAGTATTTTTATGGACTTTAGGACCTCATGTAAAGAAGTTTATAACTTCAATTTTTAGCCAAGTCCTTTTTTATAGTATAGGCTTAGATTATAGGACTTGAAGCTATGAAGGATCGAAGATTTCCTAAGCAGGATTCATTTCACTGCGCAGGTTGTTCTCTGCGCAGGTCGCCACTGCGCATAGATATCTTGCGCAACTTTTGACCCTGCTCAGTTTTCAAGGTCTTATTCCCTAATCTCTGAAGAGATCTTTTAGTGACCAAGCATGGTGCGCATGCTGCCCATGCGCAGCATCCATGCGCGCCGGCAATGCGCATGCCTTTGTGCGCGGACACTCAACCTTGGTCAAATTCCTCATCTCCTGATCTCATATTCTAGAATCTTGGAAAACGTCAAGATAAGCTACGCTTTTTGGATTGAGTCAGAGTGCTGAGGTGTGCACAAACGACAAAATAAGCACACTCAGCAAAACATTGGTGGAGACACGCTTCAAAGAAATATTTTAAGTGAAGACAGCTGTCAACCTTCTAGAAGAAGATTTGAATTTGGTCTTCATGCTCAGTCTTCAACGGGTACAAAGGACACCTGCGCACTAATCACATTGTGCCAGCTCATTGTCCTTGCTCTGTCTCCAACGGCTATAAAGGACACCTGCGCGCCAATCATATTGTGCCCGCACATCTTCCTTGCTCAGAGCTCCAACGGCTAGTTTTTGAAGCTCAGCTATAAATAGCCTGCTCATTCCCATTTTCAAGTTTCTTAAGCTTGCATGCTTCAAGAGCTCGAGTTTCATGCTTCATTAAGAAACCTTGAAGATCTGAAGACTGCTGCTCAATATTTCCAGATTCCTTAGAACAGCCTTCAAAGATCTTCAAACCTTCAAACTCCTGCTCAAATCGTAAAGCCCTATATCACAAGAATTCTTGGTGCTCTTCATCTTTCATATTCATAGAGCCCAGAATTTCTGCCACACACACACACCTCTTGAAGCTTTGATCATTTTGATCTAACTTCTTGAGATACACCGGTTTAGTCTAGGATTTGTTCTTCAAAGATAATAGATCTTGAGTTAGTATTGAGCTCAAATGTTGTAATTTGTAATACTCACTCATTTTATAAGATCTCCATTAGAAATCCAAGACTAACCATCTTGGTAGAGGATGTAGATCTTTCATCGATCGAACCTCTCCAAATAGCGTGTTCATTATATTTACTGCATATTTTCTGCTTAACTATTTATGAACTGCTTTGTTTGATCTTTCAGATTGCTACACTTTACTGTTGTAATTGTTATTGCTCATTTGCCTTAGAACCATTTTTTGCGCCACTCTTTAGCCTCAAACTTAGCCCGTGCGTTTCTATCTCTGCGCAGTATACCCTGCGCAGAGCTGCTTTAAATTTCCGCTGTGCATTTCACACTCTTGCTGCGCGCTATACTTAGCCAAAATAAGAGTTGTGCGCATTTGCCATTGATTTGCAAAAGGGTTTGAAAAAATTTTAAAACGCTATTCCCCCCCCCCCCCCTCTAGTATTTTTCATACTCTTGTTGCCCCTTTGGGACCAACAGTTTGGCTTTTATGAATTTGTGCATCATGGTATTGTACATTTAATGGTATTGTACATGTAACTAATGTACAATAGTTTTTATTTATGTTTCAAAAAAAATGAAGAAAAACTCAACAAGTCAAAATTATAATAGAGTATGTCTAAAACGGTTAATTAATATATAGGCATGAAAATTATTTTTGCAAAAGATCATAAATTTAAATTTAAAGTACTTACTGTATTACTTAATATATAAAAAGGGTTAATTGATATTTAGGACATAAAAATATTTTTGCAAAATATCAAATTTAAATTATTTTTTTTGTACAAAATTTATGTTAAATTTGCTTAAAATTTTAATATGTTAAATTATGCATTAAAATAATACAAAAATACATATTATTTATTTAAGATAATTATTTATTATTTTGGCATTTTAAATAATTATATTGATCTTAAAGAAAAAATTAAATATTTTTGGTCAAAAATAATTATTTAATCTTGGAAAGATATTTGGTTTTTCTAACCCTTTGAATTTAAGAATTTGCTTTAAACCCCTTGATAGCAAATATCAGTTCAAACTAACTGATCTGTTAATCACGTGCCATGCACATGGTCACTTAACTGAGTTTCTAACGAATTCCGTCAAAAAACCCCTAATGACAAAAAAAAATTGATTTGAAGCCCTGATCTAGCGGGGGAAAAATCGAGACCCCTTTTAGACGCACCCCTGGAGTTCAGGCCCTAAATTGTCATTAACCAAAAAAAAAAAAACTGAATAACAGTGTAACTTTTTGTTTGAGGGAGCATAGTCAATACTCCCCCGTCCCATACTTATCGTTACTTATTTCTATCTAGGGCGTCTCATATTTATTGCTACTTACCCAAAATGTTCACTTTTCTCTCTCCTATCCACTCACAACAACTATCCACTCACAATACTTACTTTTCAAACATATTTTTTTTATTTACATGCACTTTCATTTAGTAGCAATAAGTATGAGACGGAATAAATATAGGACGGAAGGAATACTCTTTTACTTTTATTTAGGAATTAGGGAGACTAAGTGGAGTTCAAGTTCAAGAAAAATAAAAAATGGACACTGATACACATGCAGAACAAACACATCGAATTTTCATTCCGAAGAGAATCTTGCGTCGGATGAAATTATAACACTGGGGACCACAAAACATGAAATGAAAGGGTGATAAAGTGAACAACAAGGAGCGTAAGACTTTTAAAACGTCAATATTGACCAGCTAGCCGATTAGCCGATGCCGTTGCGCGCAAACTCCATCTTAGCTGTTCATTTATGCTCCTCGTTCATTTAAACTAGTATTCACTCCGTCTCAAAATAGATATCGTTTAGGATTAGGAGTGTGTTTCACACATATTAAGAAATGAATGCATGTGAAGAAGGCTCAAATACCCCTAAAGTTATTCAACTACTTAGGTAATTAAATAGTTAGGTAAGAGATAGTTCACTATCATTATTAAAGATATACTCCCTCTGTCCCAGAATGATAGTCCCTCTATTTTCATGGGTTTTACGAAGGAACTTTGAGTAATAATTAAGGTTACTTTTAATTATTCTAATGAAATTTTTGAAATTGTTCTTGATACACCATTATAAATACTATTAATATCAATTTTTAGATTCACATTAACATAATTATAAGTAGCATTTATAAGTTCTCAAAGTTCCATAGTAGTAACAACGAAAAAAGGGACTATCTTTCTGGGACGGAGGGAGTAATTGGTATAGAGCAATTAAAAACTATGAAAATAGTGAAACGACAGGTATTTTAAGACAAAATTTAACTCCCAAAACGATATCTATTTTGAGACGGGGGAGTAGTAGGAAGGGACCCATAACCGCTCCACCCAAGTTAGTTACACCCCCCCACCCAACGACTCCGATCAAAGCCACATAGGCGAGCGGTTTGGGTGTGCGGCTAAGATGATTTTAATTTTTTGTGAGTCCTACCGAGTTCGGACACATCTCAACCATTGGGTGTAGCTAAAATGAGGTGGCTCTAATCGGAACCATTGAGTGGAGCTAAGTCTTGGTCGCAGCGGTTCAAAATCCAGTAGGAAGCTACTTTTGCTCACAGTTAGCAAGATACCAAAATAATTTAAGTCCCTAGTAATGTAACCGTCCTGGGATGTAAAGACAACTCATCGAATCATATTAGTTTCCACAAACATTAAAGAGGAGGGGTAGATGTTATAAGGAATATTAATATATTCCATAGTATATTTTGTAAATACCTTTTAGATATTAAACCTAAATATTGTACTCTTTCCGGTCTAAAATAACTGTCTTTTTTTTGCTTTTGTACAATTCTTAAGGAAAGCAATTAATATCATGATTTAGTAATAAAAGTGTCAAATTTGTCCCTATTAAATATGCATAATTACTACACTTATGTCTCACAACTAAGACAATTAATAAAGCAAAACAAGTTTCAAGGCAAGGGTAAGAAGGACATTTAGCTCAAAAGTGACAGTTATTTTGGACCAAAATTTTGGCTCAAAAGTGACAGTTATTTTGGACCGGAGGGAGTATATCATTAGGAGATTGTATCTTGTACAACAAGCTAGACTAGATCTAGAACTTTCTATGTAACCCTATAAATATGTAACCTATTGTTCATATGATCGACTTCGTCTAACCCTCCTAAATCCTAATATGGTATCAGAGCAAAAAGATCCATATAGGACTTCTCCACCAAAACCCTAGCGGCAAAACCCTCGCCACCCCAACCCACCATCTTCCGCCACCCACCTATAAAACCATAGCGGCAAAACCTAGCCGCCCCACCCTATATCCACCATCACCCACCTTCTCCACCATATACTTCCGCCACCACCTTCAAAAGTTCACCCATAACCTCTCACCAACACCCTTGCTGAACCCAACCTTTACTGCTCTCTCCGTCTCAAAATAGATGTCGTTTTGGAGTGTTTTACATATTAAGAAATGCCATTAATGCATGTGAAAAAGTCACAAATAGCCTTAAAGTAATTCAACTACCTAGCTAATTAAATGGGTAGGTAAAAGATAGTTTACTATCATTATTAAGGGTATAATTGGTATAGAGCAATAAAAAAACTTTGAAAATAATGAAACGACAAGTATTTTGAGACAAAATTTAACTCCCAAAACGATATCTATTTTGAGTTGGGGGAGTATCCTAATATAGTACTCTACACCTTGTGCAAATCTGTGGTAGAGGTTACACTCATTGACATACTTCCGTCCCAAAATAATACTCCGTATTCCCTCTTCCCTCTGTTCCAAAATAACTATCGCTTTTGATCAATTAGATGTAACTTTGACTAATGATTTAAAAAAATGATGCTAATAAAAATCTAAATTTTGTCATTGTATTATACTTAATAATACTTTTAATAACAATTTTTAGATTTTTATTAGGATCATTATATTTTTATTTAAATCATTGGTCAAAGTTACATCTGATTGATCAAAAGCAATACTCCCTCCGTTTTTTGGTCAAACACATGCAACTTTGACTAACAATTTAATAAAAAATAATGATGCTAATAAAAATATAAATTTTGTCATAGTGTTATTGTTGATAATCCTTTTAATAATAACTTTTTGATTTTTATTAAGATCATTATTTTTTAAAAAAAATATTGGTCAAAGTTGCATGTGTTTGACCAAAAGTGACACTTATTGTGAAACGGAGGGAGTAGTTATTTTGGGTAGCATCATATTTATCAAAATTTATTTATTTTTTTAACAAAATTACCTACTTATTTCATTAAGAATAAGAAAGTTGCCTCTAGGCCGATCAAAAGTTGTACATATTTATAGCAAAATTAGCATTTACATTCCCAAATTTAACAATTTGCGTATCTGCTTTAATAATTATGTTAATGTATGTTGCCCAGATACTGGAAGGAAGACTTGACTCCTTGACAACTTTGAAGATGAAGGAAGAAGAGAAACTAATTCAAAATCTAATAATTTAACAATACCAATCAAGTCTAAAAATTGAACAAACATTGAAGAGAAACTAATTCAAAATCTAATAAATCTCTCCTAGTCCTACCACACATTTATTTCTTGAAAAAAAAAACTTGAAACCATGAAGCTCAGCCTCATCCTACTCCTTGTTGATTGAATTTGCAACGTCAATGACAAACCGATAACGAACATCACCCTTTGCAAGACGCTCCATTGCAGTATTCAGATAATCAATCGGGACAACCTCAACATCAGCAGTAATATTATGCTTAGCTGAGAAATCAAGCATTTCTTGAGTCTCCTTCAACCCTCCCATTGCACTCCCACCAACAATCTTCCGTCCCATAATCAAAGTATGAACCATTAAATCAACTGGCTTATCCGGTATCCCAACCATAATAAGCTTCCCATCCGGTTTCAAGCACTGAATCAATGGCACAATCGGGTGAGCAGCAGAAACCGTATCAATAATCCCATCCAAAGAAAAAGCTGTAGCCCCCATCTCCGCTTCATCTTTGCTGTTCAAGAATTTCTCAGCACCAAGAACTTCAATGGCTTCCTTCTTCTTAGCAGGGGATGTGCTGATTACAGTCACATGAGCACCAAATGCCTTGGCCATTTTGACAGCGACATGGCCGAGTCCACCAAGACCCACCACACCAATGCTCATACCAGGCTTGTCAAGGCCATAATGTTTGAGTGGGCTGTAAGTAGTGATGCCTGCACAAAGTAATGGAGCGCCTGCATCAAGAGGGAGGGTCTCGGGCCAACGAAGAACAAAGTGCTCTTCTGCAACCATGTGATCAGAGTAGCCTCCTCGGGTTATGGTCCCATCGTAGTATGGGAAACCGTAAGTTTGGATTTGTTTAGGACAATATTGTTCAAGATCATTTGTGCAGGCGCCACACGAATGGCATGATCCCACAAGGCATCCTACCCCTACGATGTCCCCGACTTTGAATTTTTGCACTCCACTTCCAACTTCTGTGACCTCTCCCACAATTTCATGGCCAGGAACGACGGGGTAAGAACTCATGCCCCAGTCATTCTTTGCCATGTGAAGGTCAGAGTGACAGATTCCGCAATACAAAACCTTAAATCTCACATCTTTTTCCCCTGTTTCCCTGTATCCATCAACCAAACATACCAATATTACTACACAATCACAATCACAATCATATGGTAAAATGACATTAACATGTAAATTTCTAAATTTCAATATAATCTTATATACCCATTAGTATAAAGGGCCATTTGACCCATGAGAGAAAATGACAATTTACATTCAGATTAAGAAAAGAAAAAGAAAAAAAATGAAATCCTTATCACTAAAAGAAGTTATTTTTATCGATTTTGACCTCTTTAGTTTGAAAAAAATCACACTGAACTTAAATTTTGACCCCCAAATTAGCAAGATTCATATATGAACGTATAAATGTCAAAATGATTTTGAACCCTTATAACAAAATCCCAAAATTATGATTTTACACAAACAGTAAAACAAGATCTGGGTTTTGGAGGGATCAAAGAAAAGTACCTTCTGGAGAAGGTGAACGGAGATAGAACGCCGGTGTTGTCTTGGGCGGCCCATCCGACAGCTCTTACTGGGTGCTCTGATTCTGGGGTCTTTGCCATTCTTGTTCTGAATAGAAGAGAAAGATGTTTTTTTTTTTTTATGTGTGAATTGAAAGAGAAGAAGATTGATTGAATGATGAATTGGGTTTGATAGAATTTTTACTCCTATTTATAAATGGATAATAAAAAGTGCCGGTCGTAACGGGCAGGTGGCGGGTCAAAATGACGTCGGCGTGAGGTTAGGCGGCTGGAAAAACCCTCCATGAATTACTCCGACACGCGATGCCCGGGTCAACCGATAGTTGACATTATTGTGAAGGACCAAGTCCAAGTAAACGATCAATGCTGGTCCCTCCGTCCCAAAATACACGCAGCTTTAAGGGGTGAAATTTATTCTAAAATGTTTGTAGTTTTGCTTTTATCTTGATATTTTTGATATTGTTTATCAAATATAGTTTTATTTATGATGATAGTTGTTATTGTAAAAGCATTTAATTATCTTGGTACTTTTCCTTTTTATTCTTTCTCATTGTAAATGTCAATTTTTTAAAATAACAAAGAATTTTTACTATTTATCTCAACAATTCTATTTCATATTTTACTCTTACACTCACAACGCTAATCAACTTACTATTTCATACCTCACATTCTCTCTCATACCTCACTTTTTCATACGCACAGCACTTACATTACACCCACCATTTCTTGATCCCCGTGCAAATAGATGAGTGGACACTTTCTCTGAAACAAAAAGAGAACCCCCCGTCTCATACTTATCACTCATTTTCATTGACCATATTTGAACTTTGACTAATATTTTATGCTAAACTATTAATCTCTATTAAAATTTAAAAATAGTTATTGATAATGTTCCTATTGGTGATTTAATAGCTATTTTTAATTTTCTATGGAGATTAATAGTTTAGCATAAAATTTAGTAAAAGTTCAAATAGGATTAACAAAAAGTAGCGATAGGTAATGGACGGAGGGAGTACAATTTTTTAAGCCAGTTCCGGCGTAAAGCTTTATTAATGATAAATGGAAATGGCCATTTCGGGTACAAGCCCGCGGGTAACCCGTCGGCCCGCAAGCCCGCACCCGCCAAGCTCGTGACCCGTGAGCCCGCCTACCAAACCCGGCCCTCGGCCCTTGAATATTTACGGGCGGACCGGACCCTACAATTTGACCACGGGCCGGGCTTAGTGTCACGACCCGATAACCCGTCTCTATTTTCTTAGTAGTAAAAATTTATTTATTTATTTGCTTATTTATTTATCTATTTAAATATTTATGTGTGCATTTTATGTTTCATAATATTTTATGCCTAACATTTTAATTGATCATTTGTGCTAGTATGAAGTAAGGGAATTATTAGAGAAGAGGATATTAAGGGTAGTAGTAGTAGTAGTAGAGGGGGCCTAGGTGTAACATTTTGAAATAATTTTACTTACTCCCTCCCTCTCCCTCACCTAGGGATGGCAATTTGACCGAACCCGATCCGTTCCGAAGGCGTTTCGATCCGAAAATTTAGGGTTCAATTTGCAATTTTATGATCCGTTCGGATTTCGGGTCGGATTCGGTCAGTGCCTCCGATCCGACCCGATCCGACCCGAAATACATGTATACATAAAAAATTTCTAACTACCCCTCCTACTTTTAACATTTACACTACACCCCTACCTATATATACTAATATTAGGGTTACAGATCAAAAAACACGCCGCACAAAAATGTCGTTCTCTTTCTCTCCTCTCCGCTTTTCTCACCGTTCGTTCAGCATCGTCGCCATCTCCGATCTCTGGTGCCGCCGCCCTCTCCAGTGCCGCCGCCGTCGCCCTCTCCAGTGCCGTCGCCGTCTCCATCTCCAGTGCCGCAGCCGTCTCCATCTCTAGTGCCGCCACCGTCGCCATCTCCAGTGCCGCCGCCGTCGCCCCTGCAGCATCATCTCGACCGCCTACTCCCTTCCAAGGTAAAAGGCTTAACTCTAATCTCGGCTTTAACTCTATTTTCTCCAAACATTTAGGGCTTCAATTCAATTTCAATTTAGGGTTAAAGTTTACATCACTTTGAGATTTGGTTGTCTTTGATTTTGGAAAAATCAAATCTGGTACATATTTTTTTTTCCTCACAATGATCGGATCGGATCGGGGTTCGGATCGGGGCTCGGATTGGGGATGTTCGGATCGGATCGGGTTCGGTTAGGGGTTTCTGAGATTCGGATCGGATTCGGATCGGTCCTGATCCGACTCGAACCCGATCCGTTGCCATCCCTACCCTCACCTCCTCCCTCACTCTCTCCTGCACACACACACACACACACACTCAATCTCTCTCTCTCTCCATTGTTGGTGAAAGGTAACTTTCTCCCCCTCCTTCTTCCTTCATTTTGATCATCTTCCTCTCTCTATTTCTTATTGCTCGTTTTATGAAAAATGCTTAGATCGTCGCTAGGATCGTAAAGAGCTAAGAAATTTCGAATTCCGTCATCTTTCATAAATTCCAAGTAAGTTGCTTTTCCCCCATTTTTATGCTAAAATGTTCATCACTTGTTTGAATGAGGCTTTAGTGATATTTGGATTTTTGGTTAAATTTGTGATAATATGAATGTTGGGGTTCAATCTTAGTTTGGGTTGATGGATGTTGTTATTTAAGTCCCTTGTAAGTTTATATGTTGTTTTGGTTCATTATTATGCTTGTTGGAAGGGTGGATTTCAATGGTTTGTGTTTTGGGTAAGAAAAGTAGAACAAACCCAGAAAATTGGCCGGATTTGGTCCCTCCGGGCAAGGAGGCGCGCGCACCCCTTATTCCCTTTTGGAACTCAACCTTCTGATCCCAGGAGGCGCGCGCACCCTTTCAAGGGAGGCGTGCGCACCCCTTTCTTTTCCAAAAATCATACCTTCTGTTGTCGTGAGGCGCGCGCATCATTTTCTTGGGGGTGCGCATCCTTTGGCGCGAGGCGCGCGCACCCCTTCCCATGTGTTGTTATTTTATCCAAATCCTCCGGAGTTCATAGTTTTCTCACCCGGACTCCGTTTTAGACGTGTAAACTATCGTTTTAAAG
The DNA here is from genome assembly GCA_026119855.1 of Campanula takesimana. Classification (NCBI taxonomy): domain Eukaryota; kingdom Viridiplantae; phylum Streptophyta; class Magnoliopsida; order Asterales; family Campanulaceae; genus Campanula; species Campanula takesimana. Next base: position 27,514 of record JAOWBW010001310.1, on the reverse strand, counting down.
ATCTCCTTGGGTACTTCGAGATGAGTGAGTTTATTTTTTTGAGTGTCAGGTGCAGATTAGGTCGAGCTCTCAGTAATTGTTTTATAAAACAAAAGCGTTTAGAATTGGTCTAGGTTTTGAGTACTATTCTAATTAACTTAAGTTAACATCGTGGAACACCTTATTGTTCGGAATTGGTTCCTTTGTGAACAAATGTAATGTGGAATTTGATCAATTATTGTTGGGAATGTTGGAACACTTGTATGATGTGTTGTTGGTTTAATTCATCTTTTATGGTGGTTATTTGATATGGTTCCCTACTTTGGAATCATTAGTTGTTTATTTAAGCTAGTATTTATTACTTAGCATTTATTTGAAAGTCCAGCTGGTTACTTGTGTTCGAGTCAGGCAATGGATAATGCTATAATGGCACAAGCCAAGTCCAGTATAGCATCGCCCATTGGTCCTTCTTTCCTCATCCAGATTGGCCTTGGTTGGGATGAGCTAGCTCCTTTGGTGAGTATTCTAGCTAGTCGTTTTGGGTATGACTCTGTGTCATTTCCCTTGTCCTTTGTGACATGTTACATTGTTATGGTTCCGGTACCAGGGTTTTCTCTTCAGCTATTATGCTACTATGAAGATGGTTTGATTGGTTGATTGGTTGAAGCTGTGCAGCGATCCTTATTGTGTTCTATCAGTTTGGGAAACCTTGGCTCAATATCCTTTGTTACTTGTTTATTTCCGTTGCTATCTGTTAACTGTTAATTGTTACATGCTATGTGAATTTTATTATTGTTTATTGCATCATAGCATGTCATGTAGTTGCATTAGTAACTTATTGAGATTTATCTCACCCCCTTTCTTTCATCTTTGTTTTTCCTTACCCCCCCAGGAGGAAAGGAATAGGACTCGCTGATCACGAGGAGGACGTCGAGAGGGTTGTGACTTTTGGGCAGGTGGTTATTTGGTTTACATTACCTAAAATGTAAAACTTTTTGGGAATAGTATTACCAACAATGACGTCATTAAGAAGTTGTAATATTTTGTGTTTTGGTGTAAGCTTGTGGAGCTTATACTAGTGGTTTAGTAATGTTATTAAGACTTGAATTTCTAAAACCGTGTATTATTATCTTTTGGTATTAAAGAGGAATTTTTATCTTCAGTATTTTGTGTTTTATTGTTTTAAGTCGACGTCCAGCTCGCGAGTTCCCGGCCCGCGGGGTCGGGGTCGCGACACTTAGACCTGTGACCTGTAGGCCCGTCAAGAAGCCAGTGGCACCAATTTTCTTGATTTTTTTTTAGTTTTTTTTTTCCTAAAATCCCTAAAAAATAAAATTATATTTCTAGTCTTTGAAGAGAGAAAGTGAAATATTCTATATTTAATACAAAAATTATTTCACTATTATTTATACTATATACTTACTTAATTATTATAGTTTTTTTTTAAATGGAGTATGTTTAATATTTTAACAATTTTATTCATTAAATTCTAAACTTATTTTACTATTTTAATTTACTTTAATAATATACTAATATTATTAGGCCATTTATATTTTTACTAAATTATAACTTAAGTTGTAAGTTCTTTATATTTTTAATATATGTTTTTGTATTTTTCTTTATTTTTTGAGATTTCATTTATATATATATATATATATATATATATATATATATATATATATATATATATATATATATATATAAACCTTAAAACCCGTTGGGTAAAACCCAAGAGTTTAAGGGTGGGACTGGTTTGAAACTTTCAAGCAGACCGGGCCGGGTCTAACCCGCGGGCTCACACAACGCGTGCGGGCCTAAACCCGATTACCAGCGGGCTTGATTAAAAGAGGGCCGGGCCGAGCCGGGTACCCCTTGTTCTTAGGGATGGCAATTTGACCGAACCCGATCCGTACCGAATGGAAATCGATCCGAAAATTTCGAGTATGGTTTGCATTTTTAAATATTCGACCGGGTTCGGATCGGGTTTGGTAAAACTCTCCGATCCGACCCGAACCTATTAAGTTTATAAATATTTTACTACTACCCCCCTCATGTTATAGAAATACACACACCACCCCTCCCTATATAAGAAAAAATCTAGGTTTAGGATTTTAATTTCCCTCATTCTCGCCGTTCGCTTCTCTCTCTCTCTATATATGCGACGACGTTCATGACTCTCTCTCTCTCTATGCGCAGGTGCCGGTGTCGGTGTCTGTGATGTCGTTCGCTCTTCTCTTGGCTCTCCTTCTCCTCGCCTCTCTCTATTCGCCGTTCCATTGACCAGGTCCAGCATCGTCGCCGCCGCCGTCTCTGTCGCCTCCCTCGTCTCCGTCGCCGTCCTCTGTACTTGAGGTAATTTCTCTCTCTAAGTCTACTATTAGTACCTTAATGAATAAGTATTTCAACATATTTTCCTCAATCTGGATTTTACGAAATGGATCTGAAAAACGCTAGTGATTTTGCGAGTAGATTGAATTTGATTATTTTTGTGTAAAGTAGATGGAAGAGATTACCATTTTTATTTAATGCCTCGACTCAGATCCGATCGGGTCTCGGATCATTCGGGTTCGGAATAGGAGTTCTAGTGTTCGGATCGGATTCGGATCAGGCCTGATCCGATCCGAACCCGACCCGTTGCCATCCCTACTTGTTCCTATCTCCAGATAAATAAATAATACTGTTTCAACACTTTTATTTTTAACGTTACTCTATTAAATCTATAATTATATAATGGCTCAAGTGCTTTTAGCACATCCATTTTCCCGCTCAAAATTTTACATTTTCTAAATCCCAAAATTGCCCCTACCAATAGCGTTAGAAATAAGCTGCTCCCACATAAACACCCCTTCTCGATCTCTCAACCGACACCTTCTCTTTCGCCTTCTTCTTCGATTCCGGCGTCGTTATAATCTCTCCTCTATTCTTTGCCTCTCAATCTTACTAAAACTCTCATTTGGGTATTAGGATTTGGGGTTATCTCCATAATATCTCCCTTATTCCCTGCCTCCCAATCTCACTAATACTCTCAACTGTGTGTTAGGGTTTTGGGTCAGTGACGGCATTCATAGGAAGAAACAAACTCAAACGCCTCGGTTACTTCTTCTTCAGCTACTTCTCTCTCTTTTCCTTCTCCATTTCAATCTTACTAATGCTATTAGGAGTATTTAATTTCAATGCTTGAATTACTGAACCTTTTCTATCATCGCCTAATAGCTTGAGGTTCCCAATTCCCCTCTCATTTTTGTTTCATTTTTCAGGCCTTCTTCTTCCAAGCGATTTCTATTTGATTTTATGAATTTTATTCATACAAAAATACTGTTGGGGAGAAAGTTTTGATTTTTGGACTTTCCAACAATATCTATTTTGTTTATCATCAGAAGCTCCGTATGTCTCCCTCAATTCTTCTTCTTCTTTTCAAGGTACGTCACTAAATCCCGCTTATGCACTGCTGCCTTCTTTTTCCTCTCACAATTGCCTTAGAATGGAAACATAAATAATAAATTATTTTTAAATTGATTGTTTTGTTTCATTCATTTTTGTATCTTTCAGTAATTCCAAACATCTTTTCATCTTTTTTTTTTTACATTAGATTAGGATCAATCATGTTTATTGTATCACAGTTCATTCTCTTCTCTGTCTCTAAACTTGGTTGATATATTATTTAGGAATGGTTTGCTTGCTTCAAGTTATTCTATAGGCCTTGCTTCAAGATTAATTGTACTCCCTCCGTCCCAAAATGAATGTTCGCGATTGCTCTTGATCAAGAGCAATTTCAGACATTCATTTTGAACGGAGGGAGTACTATTTATGGTTTTTGTTAATTAAACCACAGCGTTTTATGAGCTATTTTATTTCCTAATCATTATATGTAGCATGGAACGTGATGGTGTACATTTGTGAATCAATTCAAATTGGTTGCAGGGCACTCTATTGTTTTCATGAGTACAAATATTGGTGACCATTGTGCAGGAATTAGTCGCGCTCGGTGGGGCAATGGCGGGCCTGAATCCCTAACTAAATGGAGATCTGCTGCTACAAGAATGTGAATCTCATTCCAGGCATAAGGGCAAAAGTGAGGCCAGAACCTTTAATTTTTGTTTATATCATTAAATGTGCATTTATCTTATATATGGAGTGCTTAGAGTTTTATGTCATTATTGGAATGTTAAAAGATGATACCATCATCTCTAATCAGCACGCACCACTCAGCCCCACTTTTACTCTCTTTTTTAAGCACCGGTTTGACTGAAAATTGTCATAACTGTTTTCATGTAAGCTTTGTTCTCTTTAGAAGAGATGGCCCAAGAAGGAGTCGTCTCCGTCCTTTGACCTCAAAACCCACCTTATAATTTCAACTTTGCAAAGAGTAAGGTAAGTTTTGACGCCAATTTCTTCCCACTTTCATTCGTAATTCTGTGTTGGTGAACTTATTAGTAAAATTGATTTAGTTTTTATAATATAAATATGTTGTGGAGTACGTTTTTTAAGCAACCAGTAGTTTACATGTGCTAGGGAGCTATTTTGTTGATAGTTTTGCTGTGTTTTATAATGTCTTACGGTTTTGTTTTGAAATTTTGTTTTAAGTGTGAATCTGATTAATCTTCTGGCCATTTTTTTGAAACTTGATGTAGTCAAAGTCGTATATGTTTTTGGTTGCTAATTGCAGTTTTGTTTTCGAAATTTTTTAGATGCTTGTAAGTTTAATTTGCAAGAGGCAGTGTTAGAGAAGTGACATCCACTGAAGAATTTGTGATTTACTCTCCCCTTCTTGGAATGGAATTCCAATTTTATTATTCATCCAGAACATACTTGGACATTCCATTTGGGACGGGGGAGTAAACTTTTAGATTTCATGAGACTGGTGCTGGAAAGCAATATTCATGTCATTGATGAAAGGGAAAGGGTTATCACGATCTGTTTTATCCCGAGCAGCTGTCAAGTTCTCTCTAATTATGAAATGACATATTTGAAGTTTTAATGCATCTGTTTTTTTCCAACCCCATTATATGTGATATTTTACTTGATGCTTCAATAGACTCGATCACCAATAAGGTTGATGCTAATATGGATCTCTCTTTTGATCCAACCACGTGTAATCTCTCTGATGTGTTTGCTTTTTGTCGGATGGAACATGCTTTTTTTGGATTTTATTTCATAAAAATATCCATGTTCCAGTTGTTAAAAATCTTTTTAACTTCCTTTCGAAAAAAAAAAATAAATCTTTTTAACTGTTTGTTTGTGGCCAACAATTATTATATTCAAGAGCGAGCATGATCCAACCTCCATTCTCTCTTTTTGAACCAAAAATCAATTAAACTCAATACTTCCAAGTAGGGGTGTCAGCGGTTCGGTTCAAACCGCGGTTTGAGACCGAACCGAACCAAACCATGTGGTTTGGTTTGGTTTTTATGCTTCTGTGGTTCGGTTTGGTTTGAAAATATCACAAACCGTGCGGTTCGGTTCGGTCTGCGGTCTGGCTCTTATAAACCGATCAAATCGAACCGAACCAAACCGTATCAGACCGAACCGCCGAACCGAACCACGGAACCGAACCGCCAAACCGATAATCCAAACCGCAATATGAACCGTTGATCATTTGTTAGATTTAATCTGGGTCATTGATTGGAACACATATAAATGTTTTATTTCCCAACCCTAATTATCAGTTCCCATTTCTTTCCTTTCGATTTTGAACGAGCGGCTCCTCCCTCCAGTCTTCCCCAACAACGACGCCGCCGATCCGTCCCCGGCGCCGACCGATTTCCTACTCAGGCATCCCTCTTCTTCACAACCCTAATTCAAATCACTTCCCATTTCTTTCATTCAATCGAACGAACGGCTCTCCAGTAGTCTTCCCCACCACGACTCCGGCGGCGATGGCTCCATTCCTCCGTCCCCGGCATGGCGGCATCATTCATCATACTCAGGCCTCCCCCGACACTTTTGATTTGCAGCAACAGCAAGGAAGTGAAAAGGTCGCTAAAAGGGGATTTCAAATCTCGATCGTTGCCTTGCCGTTAACGAGGTACTCTCTCTCTCTCTCCGTCGATTCCAATCATCTTAAATTATCTCAAAATTTCAATTTCCCCATTTTGATGGTTTGAACGTGTGGATTACTGAGTCCTAGGTTTGTTTTTGTTTTCAGATTTGTTTTTCGGTTTGAACCTCGGTTTGAACTGCGGTTTGGACCTTGGTCTGAACTGCGGTTTGAACCGATATTTGAACCATGGTTTGAACCGCGGTTCAAACCGAACCATGGCAGTTTGGTTCAGTTCGGTTTGGATGTTCTTGTGGTTCAGTTCGGTTTGGAAAAATTCCAAACCGATGACTAGCGGTTTGGTCTCTAAAAACCCCCAAACCGAACCGAACCGAACCGTTTACACCCCTACTTCCAAGTTTTAGGACATCTTTTTATTTTGAATTATAATATTGCCACAAATACATATTGACTTTAGTTTTACTTTTTGTTTCATTCTCTCTTTTTGAACCAAAATCAATTAAACTCAATATTTCCAAGTTTTAGGACATTTTTTATTTTGAATTATAATATGCTTTTGCATTTGTTTGTGGGCTGTACAACCCTTTTATTTTGCTGGTAGTAAACAAAAAAAAAAAATCAAAGTTAATTTTGTAAAACTAAGAAGCCATGCTTACCAAATACTACTACATCTGTTCCAAAAGTAGTTTTCATTTTATGTTCTTGATTTTATTAACATTAATTTTTTTTGGATGGATGGAGTAATTTTGTTTCAAAGTGTAATACCTACAAGAAACAATATTAAGAAAGATAATTTTTTTGGATGGATGGAGTAATTTTGTTTCAAAGTGTAATACCTACAAGAAACAATATTAAGAAAGATAAGAGTGAGGATTGGGCCATCAAGTAAACCTAGAAGACATCTCATCCATCCTTTTTGCATGATCTTATGCAGGTTATATAAAGCATTTCATGGAAGTTTTCTTGTATTACAGTAATACAGTTTATTCTAGCGGCTGATGTTATTGCTTTTGCCACATGGCTCTTGGGCGGTTACTGCGTATGTGCAGGGTTAAAGGGTGATAGTACCTTGGAGAAGAGTAGACTACATTATTCCGTCCTGACATCTTATATTGAACCTTTGCTTATGTGGTGCAGTGCAATACTCCCTCCGTCCCACTCGAATTAGGACAAATTTCCATTCGAATTAGGACAACCCAAAAATAGAAGTGTTTTATTTAATGGGACCCACATTCACACTCACAACAATTTTCCACTCATTATTCTATACCCCACTTTCTCTTTCCTACTTTACTTTTCATACTCACAACACCTGCTTCACTAACACTTTTTCCATAATCCCCATGCCCAACCTAAAAATTCTAATTCGGGTGGGACGGAGGGAGTACATATTTGCAGGTCTCAGTGACATGACTTCTGAAGTTGCTAGGAGCTATACTTGTGCTTATACTTGATGTCTGCTCTCAACTACAACTAATTGTACCCTAATTTATATCTCTTACTACTTTTGTCTCTAAATGAGTGTTCAAATTTCATTTTAAGGGAAACTTTTTGTACAATTTCATGGTAAAATTCATATATAATCTTGTAATCCTCTTTACAAACATTTAGTTTTTGCAAGTATAAAGAGACCGGTTAAAAAAATAAAAAAAAACACTTAGGGACAAAGTTATGATTAAAATGGACACTCATTTTGAGACAGATGGAATATGTTTTTTAGATCTCCAAATGACCAAATCCAATTATTCTTTCTTCTGTAACAAGCCAAGCTGTGAAGCAATGACTTCTGAATTTTGTACTGTCACTATCTACTGTGATGGCATTTGCTTAGTGTTTATCAAGATTGTACAAGTGAAGTTTTTGTTATGATATATTATTGTGTGGATGTCCTTTGAACCGGAAGTTTACAAGATAATCTTTCGCGAAGCTTACCAGGGAAGCTTTGTAAATATCTTCAGCGAAGCTTACTAGAGAAGCTTTGTAAATATCTTTAGTGAAGCTTATTAGGGAAGCTTTGTAAATATCTTTAGAGAAGCTTACAGAGGAATCCAATTTCCTCCTATAAATAGTAGGCTCTAGTTTTCATTTCAATACACCTTAGAAGTTCTTAACTTCTATCTTTCTCTCTTGTATACTCTCTATAATAGTCTTGAAATAAAATATTCTCTATTAAGATTTTGCTCTTAATTCTCCAGTTTTATAACACGTTATCAGCACGACTTCGTTCTAGTTCCACATCCTGAGCTATAGTTACCAAAGTAGGTACGGTATTGGTAAGATATACCTAGTCTCATTTCAAGTTATTTCAAAATATTATAATGTCAAATCTCACAAAACTTGACTTTGTAGCTCTTGATATTACGGGTAAGAACTACTTATCATGGATCTTAGATGCAGAAATTCATCTAGATGCCAAGGGTCTGGGAGAAACCATCAAAAACGGAAATACTGCCTCTATGCAAGAACGTGCTAAGGCAATGATTTTTCTCCGACACCATGTCCATGAAGAATTAAAAACAGAATACCTCACCGTGAAAGATCCACTTGTATTTTGGGACAATTTGAAAGAAAGGTATGATCATCAAAGATTTGTTGTTCTCCCAAAAGCACACTACGAGTGGATTCATTTACGTTTGCAGGATTTTAAAACCGTAAGTGAATATAATTCTGCGATGTTTAAAATTACATCACAGTTAAAACTATGTGGGGAAGGAATTACTGATAATGATATGCTAGAAAAAACGTTCTCCACATTTCATGCCTCGAATATGCTCCTGCAGCAGCAATATCGAGAAAAAGGTTTTAGAAGGTATTCTGAATTAATCTCATGCCTTCTTGTGGCTGAGCAAAATAATGAGATCTTATTGAAAAATCATGAAGCCCACCCTACTGGCTCTACTCCGTTCCCTGAAGTGAACGCGAGTATATATGATAATAATGGGAGAGGCCGAGGACGTGGTCATGGACGGGGCCGTGGACGTGGTCGTGGTCGTGGCCGTGGTCGGGGAAGATTTTATAATCAGTATCATAATAATAATCACCCCAATAATGATGGAAATATATCTCGCCACCTGAAGTGGAATAGAGAAGATAATAAAGAAAAATCATCAGCTAGACAAACTGAGCAACCGATAAAAGTTGAGAATTTATGTTATCGGTGTGGAATGAAAGGTCATTGGGTCCGTACCTGTCGTACGCCAAAACATCTTGTTAAACTGTATCAAGCATCAATGCTGAATAAAGGGAGAGATGTCGAAACAAATTTTGTCTATGAAAATGATGATGTGAATCAAGACCCATCTACAAGTACACATCTGGATATATCAGATTTTCTCAATCCAGAGGGGGATGATTACATGCTTGATGGTGGAGAGACCCAAATAAATTAAATATCTAGATTGTAATATTTTACTTAAGTGTGTTTTATTTCAGTATGTTTTGTAACATATTTAACTTTTGTTTGTAATATAAGTATTGTCTTATATTTTATTCCTTTTATTTTTTTTGAAGAAAATGGCTAGCAGAGATGATGATGTGTGTCTTGCAGACAGTGCATCAACACATACTATACTCAAAAATAAAAAGTACTTCTCTCAAGTGATAGTGAATGATGCTAATGTTAGTACAATATGTGGTAGTACAAAGATAATTGATGGCTCCGGAAGAGCTAACATAGTACTACCAAGAGGAACAAAAATCAGTATCAAAAATGCATTACTCTCAACTAAGTCTCAAAGAAATTTACTATGCTTTAAAGATATTCGGGAAAATGGATATCATATTGAGACTGCTAATGATGGGAGATGGAATATTTATACATTACAAAAACTGAATCAGGTAACAAAAGTGTGGTAGAAAAGTTACCTGTATTTTCCTCTGGACTGTACTATACAAAGATTAGCACCGTTGAAGTACATATGACAGTACACCAGAAATTTACTGATATGAATGGTTTTATTATATGGCATGACCGGTTGGGGCATCCCAGTTCTAATATGATGCGAAGAATTATGGAAAATTCACATGGGCATCCATTGAAAAACCAGAAGATTTTTCAATCTAAAGAATTCTCATGTGCTGCTTGCTCTTAAGAAAAATTGATAATTAAGCCATCACCAGCAAAAGTTGGAGTTGAATCTCCAAAATTTTTAGAGCGAATTCAAGGTGATATATGTGGACCAATTGATCCACAGTGTGGACCATTTAGATATTTTATGGTTTTAGTAGATGCATTTACTAGATGGTCACACGTAAGTTTATTATCAACTCGCAACCTGGCGTTTGCGAGATTACTCGCTCAAATAATTCGATTACGATCACAATTTCCAGATTATGTGATCAAGACAATTCGCCTTGATAATGCTGGTGAATTTACATCAGAGGCTTTTAATAACTATTGTACATCTATTGTAATAGATGTTGAACATCCAGTTGCTTATGTTCACACACAAAATGGTTTAGCTGAAGCATTTATTAAACGAGTTCAGTTAATAGCTAGACCATTGCTTATGAGAGCAAAGCTACCTGTCGTAGCTTGGGGACATGCTGTGTTACATGCAGCAGCACTTATACGTATCATGCCATCGAGTTATCATAAGTTCTCCCCATTACAATTGGCTTATGGTCAGGAGCCAAATATTTCCCATCTAAGAATTTTTGGGTGTGCGGTATATGTTCCAATTGCTCCACCACAACGCACCAAGATGGGACCCCAACGAAGATTGGGGATATATGTTGGGTATGATTCTCCTTCAATTATAAGATATCTTGAACCATTAACAGGAGATCTATTTACGGCACGTTTTGCCGACTGTCATTTTGATGAAAAAATATTCCCAACATTAGGGGGAGAAAATAATAAGCTGGAAAAGGAAATCAAGTGGAATACGTTGCAATATCATCTTGATCCTCGTACAAAGCAATGTGAACTAGAAGTTCGAAAAATAATCCACTTGCAAGAAATAGCGAATCAATTGCCAGACGCATTTACTGACCTAAAAAGAGTGACAAAGTCACATGTTCCAGCTGTAAATGCTCCAATACGGATTGATGTCCCGATTGGACAATCCGTTCATGAATCTAAACCACGCCTGAAGCGTGGAAGGCCTATCGGTTCCAAAGACAAAAATCCTCAAAAGAAAAAAGGAGCAAATTGTGAGAAAAACCCCGTCGAGGTAAACGAATCTCCTGAAGAGATACATGACAAATCTGATCAAATACTTCTAGAAGAAGTTCAGGTACCTGAAATCATTGAGAATGATGAGATCTCGATCAGTTATGTCAATACTGGAAAAAGATGGAACCGAGAGGAAACAATTGTCGACAATATTTTTGCATATAATATAGCGCTTAATGTTATGGAAAATAACGAGGATCATGAACCAAGGTGTATCGACGGGTGTCGATACAGAAATGATTGGCCAAAATGGAAAGACGCAATTCAAGCAGAATTAAACTTACTTGAGAAGCGTGAGGTTTTCGGGCCTGTAGTCCATACACCTGAAGGTGTAAAACCAGTAGGGTACAAATGGGTCTTTGTGCGAAAACGAAATGAAGAAGGCAAATTAATAAGATATAAAGCACGTCTTGTTGCACAAGGATTTTTGCAAAGACCTGGAATTGATTATGAGGAGACATATTCTCCTGTGGTGGATGCAATTACATTTCGCTATCTCATTAGTATGGCAATACATGAAAAGCTTGATATGCGTTTAATGGATGTTGTCACTGCATATTTGTATGGCAGACTTGACAATGATATTTATATGAGAATCCCAGAAGGATTCAAGATGTCTGATGCATGCAATTCAAACTCCCGGGAAGTTTGTTCTATTAAATTACAAAGATCTTTGTATGGTTTAAAACAATCAGGACGGGTGTGGTATAACCGTCTTAGTGAATACTTGGCAAAGGAAGGATACACGAATGATCCTATTTGTCCATGTATTTTCATTAGAAAGTCGGCTTCAGGATTTGTAATAATTGCTGTTTATGTTAATGATCTCAATATTATTGGAAGTCCAGAAGAACTTTCAATAGCTGTTAATTACTTGAAGAAAGAATTTGAGATGAAAGATCTGGGAAAGACAAAGTTTTGTCTTGGCCTACAAATCGAGTACCTTAAACAAGGTATACTTGTCCATCAATCAACTTATACAGAAAAAGTCCTGAAACGTTTCTATATGGACAAAGCACATCCATTGAGTACCCCAATGGTTGTTCGATCACTTGATGTGAAAAAGGACGTGTTTCGGCCTCGAGAAAATAATGAAAAAGTCCTTGGTCCAGAAGTAACATATCTTAGTGCAATTGGTGCATTAATGTACCTCGCTAATAATACAAGACCTGATATTGCCTTCTCAGTAAATTTATTAGCAAGATATAGTTCTAATCCAACCCGAAGACATTGGAATGGAATAAAGCACATATTTCGTTATCTCCGAGGAACTACTGAGATGGGCTTATTTTATTCATATAATTGTGGATCACAGCTTATTGGCTATGCAGATGCAGGTTATTTATCTGATCCCCATAAGGCTCGATCTCAGACAGGTTATTTATTTACAACTGGATCTACAGCTATATCATGGCATTCCACGAAACAGACGTTAGTCGCCACTTCATCAAATCATGCTGAAATTATAGCAATCCACGAAGCAAGCCGTGAATGTGTTTGGCTAAGATCAATGATTAAATACATACGAGGGACGTGTGGATTGGCTTTGGATGCGAAAATTTCAACAACACTATTTGAAGACAATACAGCATGTATAACTCAACTCAAGGGTGGATATATCAAAGGAGACAGAACAAAGCACATATCACCAAAGTTTTTCTTCACTCATGATCTTCAGAAAAATGGTGAAATTGATATTCAACAAGTTTGTTCAAATGACAATCTTGCGGACTTGCTTACGAAGTCATTACCAACTCCAAGATTTGAGAAATTAGTGCATGATATTGGAATGAGGCGACTAAGAGATCTTGAGTAATGTTTTATTCAGGGGGAGTATCCAGAAGATACTAAGATTACATTGTACTCTTTTTCCTTCGTGCGGGGTTATTTTTCCCACTGGGTTTTGTTACCCGCCAAGGTTTTAACGAGGCAATGAGTGTTGATTGAAAAGATTTTGCGTTGTACTATTTTCCTTCGAGATTATTTTTCCCACAGGGTTTTTGCTCAGAAGGTTTTTAATGAGGCAACACGTGATATCTTAGCAGCGGACATCCAAGGGGGAGTGTTATGATATATTATTGTGTGGATGTCCTTTGAACCGGAAGTTTACAAGATAATCTTTCGCGAAGCTTACTAGGGAAGCTTTGTAAATATCTTCAGCGAAGCTTACTAGAGAAGCTTTGTAAATATCTTTAGTGAAGCTTATTAGGGAAGCTTTGTAAATATCTTTAGAGAAGCTTACAGAGGAAGCCAATTTCCTCCTATAAATAGTAGGCTCTAGTTTTCATTTCAATACACCTCAGAAGTTCTTAACTTCTATCTTTCTCTCTTGTATACTCTCTAAATAGTCTTGAAATAAAATATTCTCTATTAAGAGTTTGCTCTTAATTCTCCAGTTTTATAACAGTTTTGACTTTTTAAGCAGAATTTTGGTTTTATCGAGAATCTCACTTTTAGCTTAATATCTAATGTTATGTCCTTCCCTTCCCTTCCTTTCAATCGCTGGATTGATTTCTATATTTTCAGGGTACAGTAGTATGATCTATTGCCTTGCAAGAGCAAATTTCATTTTTGCGTATCAGACAACAAAGTTTAAAAGTTTTTTATTTATCGGTTTTCATTTCGAGTTAAGGTTGTAGTATCTTAAAAATATTCACATCCATACTTGCTCGAACTGTAAGCTATTCTTGGGAGCCCGTGATTTCTCATGATGTCGTTATAATGGAATGTTTGACATTGCGTGACCTATGCTTCCATGATGGAAAATGTTTGGGGTGCTCATATTGTCAGAACTTTGGAAAATATTTCGATAGCTATCTTATATTGTGATAGTCTTTAACTTTTTAAAAAATAATCTTCATATTTATAGTGGCACTTTTTTTTTATTTGTTCAAGTTTTTTGTCAAAGTATTATACCGTGCGTTTAACGCACGGGTGTTTGTTGGTCCCAAAGGGCAACAAGGGTTTGAAAAATAGCTAGAGGGGGGTGAATAGCTGTTTTAAAATTCTTTTCGTACCCTTGATAAACTCAATTGCAAATGCGCACTTTATCAAGTAAGCGTTATGATATGCGCCTAAGTGAGTGAGTGAAATGCACAGCGGAATTTAGTAATGTAAATAGGCGCAAAGTATGATAAAGGGGGCGCACACACACTCTAAGTATTTTGGCTCAAAGTGGGTGAAATAAGAAACTAAGGCAAATGAGTTAATAACACAACACAATTCAGATCAATCAATCTACAATGAGTAAACAAGCAAATAGTGAGTGAAGATAATATCTTGAAAGTAAATGACAAGATAATAACACAAGCTATTTGGAGAGGTTCGATCAATGAAAGATCTATGTCCTCTACCAAGATGGTTAGTCTTGGATTTCTAATGGAGATCTTATATTATGAGAGAGTGTTACAAATTACAACTTTTGAGCTTCTACACTAACTCAAGATCTAATATTCTATGAATGAACAAATCCAAAACAATAACCGGTGTATCTCTAAAAGAAGGATCTAAGTGATCAAACTTAAAGAGGTGCGTGTGTGATTTTAGTATCAAGGCTCTTTAGATCTTTATGATTTAGAGCACAATGAAACTAAAGTGTTATAGCTTGAAGATCTGGGCTAAGGATGAAGGTATGAAGATGTTCTTGAGGAATTCTGGAAAAACAAAGGCAATCTTCAAATCTTCAACAAATGCTTTGAGAGAGAAATTCTTGAAATTCTTAGCAAAACTCAGCAACTTCAAAATGTTGAAGTTATGGGGTATTTATAGTGAACTTCCAAAAACTAGCCGTTGGAGATCCTTGTGGATAAGATGTGTTGTCGCTCATTGATTGGAGCATGCATATATTATGGCCATTTTGACACTCAACATAAATGTGACCGTTGTGGACACGTGTCAACAGATTAGGCGCATATGCGTCTTTTAACCACCGTTGGATCATTGGCGTAATTTGAATTCTCTTCAAGTCTTTAAATCTTCAATAAATCACTGAGTGTTGAATAAACACTTTGAGGCGCGTTGAGCCAAGAGGCGCATAGAGAATGCGCGCATATGAGGCGCATGGCGCGTATGATCAAAATGAGGCGCATAGCATTTCTTAGAAGAATGCTTATATGCGCGCGCTAGAAGGCGCATGGCGCATAGGCGCATGGCTCAACTCAAAATGTGATTTTCTTGAATCTTGATCTTCTTGCCCTATTTCTAAGCCTATTCTATAACAATGGACAACGTAAAAAATGAAGTATAAATACTTCTTACATGTGGGTCTAAAGTCCATGAAATAAAACTTAGGTGATGGATCAATCAAATCTAATAAATCCTATTACATTAAAACTGAGATATATGTGGGCATACCCAACAATCTCCCCCTATTTGATTGATGCCATTACCTACTATATCAAGGACAAACATTATACTTGATAAAAACATGTTCAAATAGATAACTTTGATAAATCATGTCTCAAGTTAATGCACACACTAGTCCAAGATATAGATTTCTAATCTATTCCAAAAAAGGATAACACATTACATATGGAAAGATAGAAACAATAGTTTAACACATTCAAAATGATATATGAATTTTAGTTTTGAAAAGTGTTTAAACCAAGTTTAAAACTCAATGCATGAAAGTATGAAACAATTCAATATGATGCATATGAATTTAAACAATATTCATTGTTCTACAAACAAGGAGTTTGAGTGAACAAGGTTTGATAATAAGTGATGCATTGTTCTCATTAAAACTTGGGGTGTAGGAGTTACAGATTACAAGTTTTGAATAGAACAAAAACAAAAGGTGCTAAAACAAGTAAGCACTAAATTACTAACACAAAAGAGTAGTTTCTATTACAAAAGATTCTAATAACTTACAATCAAAATAGAAACTAAGGGTTGGGAGGCGCGTCATCGTCCTTCAATCCTTCAACGATCTCTGAAACGGAGCGCTGAATCTGTTTAGCGAGCTGATGACTACGGTTCCCTAAGCCCTGAGTGTCAGTGACGCTAGAGTGAGTGGCAGTGACACCGTCTCTGATGTAACTCAAGTGATTCACATTGATGTTTTGATACTCATCAATGGAGCGCTGAGTGATTTGCTGCTGCTGAGAAATATTTTCTTCTAAGATTTAAAGCTGAGCTTCAATAGCATTTTAAGCCGTGATAATGTCAGAAGAAATGTGATCGGTGCGTCTGTCTGAGCTTGAGTGAGCAGCAGTGAAGTGAGTAACGACCAATTCTTTCAAAACATCCAACTTTGATAATAACACGTTCATGTTGGATTGAGACGCAGCAGACTGACGTATGAAAGTAGGCGCAGAAGATGTGGTTTGCGCCTGATCAGAATGAGGTTGTACCTGAGTCTGCGCCGGAGGAGTAGCATCAGAAAGTTTTTCCTTCAGTGAATTTATCTCCCCCTTAATGGCAGCAATCTCTTCAGATTGATCAGTAAGCATTGAGGTGAGAAGCTCAAATTGAGACTTGATCTGCGTTTGACCTTGCTCTAAATTTGCTTGCCCCTGCTGCAAAGATTGAAGAATAGAAAGTACCTCGCTCAAATCTGGAGCAGATGGAGGAGGCGCAGGGGTTGATTGGGGCGCATCAGATTGTAGAGGCGCAATAGGAGGTTGAGGCGCATGAGGAGGTGAAAGAGTAGGAGACGCATAGTCATCTTCAGATTCATCACCAACTGTTTCCGTTGTGATTAGATCTGGTCCAGAAGGAGGTGGAGGCGCAACAGGAGAAGGAGTGCGCTGAGGAATGGTCTCTTGCTCCCCCTGAAATGGTTCATCTATGTCTGAAATATCATCGCTAAAAAGATCAGAATGGAGTTGTTCCCTTAACACTTTGGTCTTTTGAACTTTGTGGATAGGAGGCGCACGGGGAGCGGGGGCGCGTTGAGTAGGCACGCGCTGGGTAGGCGCAGGAACAGTAGGGCCTTTCTCAACATCAGCGCTTGAACCAGCGCCTTTCTTGCGCTCTAGCTTCTCTGACTCAGCAGCTTGCTTGGCTTGAAAATCTTCATCTCTTTTCCTTTGAGCCTCAAGTCTGCTGGCTTCCTGCACTAGCCTTAGATCACGATCTTCATCAGATTCAAATTTGGTGCGTTTGATAGGCGTACGAGGAGGGTCATCAACCACCCGTTTTCCTTTGCTTTTCTCTGCTCCTGGCAAGGGATCAGCGCGTTGACTTGCGCTTGCAGTTACTGCGCTTTTCTTTATTGGTGCGCCTTTAAGAACTGGCGCATCATCTGATTCGGTTTCTTCATCGACTAAGCCTTCAACGGTTTTGATCTGAATTCCCTTGGCGCGCTTTGCAGGCTTCTTTATGCGCTTTTTGAGATTCAAGTTCGCTTTTCCAAAAGTTGGAACATCATCAATTTTGTACTCAGGATTCTCATTCAAAAATTTGACTAACTCAGGATAAGTTAGAAAAAGTTTTGTGAGAAGAAGGCAGTGAGAGCGGACTTGGTCTTTCCATCATTCTTGTTCTTCACATACTTGTCAATCTGCTCACGCAACGTTTTGAACAAAATGTGAGGCCAGTGAAGCTTCTCCTTGGCCATGATGGCAGCGGTGTATTCCCATTGTTCCACCGTGAATCGGTTCACGTTCCCGGTTTTGAATACAATAGAAGTTCCCACTAAGTGCGCTATATGAGTCAAGAGTTCTCCACCATCTCGAATTTCAGTGGTTTTGATATTATTTTGAAGTGTAGGAATATTTAGAAGAGAGGCAGCCATCTTGTTCTGATCGTCAATAGAATAAGTCATCGGACGCCCAATAATTCGATCGTCACCCGTAGACGGAAAACTGAGTAAGTGTCGAATCACAGACGAGGAGATATGGATGTCTATATTTTGAATGCGAGCCTCAATCCTGTAGTGAGTGCGTCCATTAATATCAATTTCCACTAGAACAGCGGTGGAAAAGAACTCATCCACGAGGAGCGGAGAATAAAATGTCTGATCCATAGTGAATAAAGGGAGCAGACCAGAAACGCGCAATGTTTCAATGATCTCTCTTCCAATATCTTCACCAGATAGCTCTAGTAGATCAAGAGTTTCTTCTAGTTTGAAATTTGCAAGGTCCTAAAAAAATAAACATTGATTGATTTTAGAAGTGACAGAGGCGCATAGAAACATAAGATGATCAAAGTAACATAGGCGCGTAAAGAATTGAGAAGCGCATAATAGAATCAGGCGCACAAAAACATAGAGATTCAAGGCGCATGATTGGATTAGGCGCATGAAATTTTAAAGGCGCATAGGGTTACAAGGCTCATATTATGGTTCTATGTAAATACTAAGGAAAAATTAAAACAACGAAATTTGACTAAGTACAAAGTTAGGCGCATAAGGTTTTAGGCGCAGAATGATTTAGGCGCATATACAAGTAGAGGTGCAGAAAGCATTCAGGCGCATAAAAGAAATTAGGCGCATAATGATGTATATAGGCGCATACCGTGTGAAAATTTTATCTTAGTAAGAAAAAACATACAAAAACAAAATAACAAGCATTCAAATGAAAGAAATGAGAATCAAAAAGTACAAATTTTCGAAAACAAGATAGAAAATTTTAGAGACCAAAACATGCAAGAATGACGAAGAACACGAAGAACGACCCTTGAATGCTCGAAGAACATCAAGAACACGAAAATCATGAAACTTCACCAAAACAAACAAATAATATATCAAAACGACCGCATGACAAAGAGGAATCTAAATATGTAAACAAAAACATGAACAAATCAACAATGAAAGCACAATGAACAAAAGAAGAACCGAAAATTTGAAAAGTTTAGAAAACCAAAAATTCAGATTCGCAAAGATGAAAGCATTAATCGTAAAGATGTTGTATTAAAAAGACTCGAATTCATTAAATGAACACAACCCAACAAACTATATCAAAAATGGAGAATCATAACGTGAAAAATCAAAGAAAAACGAATTCGGGTTTGAAAATGGCGAATGAACAAAAAAAAAACTGGAAAATAAGGAGATTAAGGTTCAAGAGATCATACCATTTCGTCTTGTGTAGATGTTGATGCTTTCTTAGGACCCATATATATATATATATATATATATATATATATATATATATAACGAACATGAAGAAGAAAATGAGAGGAAGTGATGAAGGTAGAGAGATAAAGAGATGAACAGAGAGAGACTGTGAGAGTCGGGGAGAGAGAGAAGAGAGATAGAGTTGGTAAGGGATTGAGGTAGGTGATGATGAATATATATAGGTTAGGTTTAAAATTTTGCACTGATATGGAAAAAAAATAGGGTCAAAAATTTAAAAAGATGGGAAGTTGAAAAGATGTGCATTAATGAGGGATTTTGAAAGACGGTTCATCATTATAGAAAGGTACGGCGCATTTATGAGGGATTTTGGGGATTATAAGGGCATTAAATGTTGAATGACACAAAGTACGATTGATGTGATATCTTGGTTTTTGAAAATTGCTCCACTTTCCCTTTAAGTGTATGAGCAATTTTGACTAATTTTTGCACAAACATCAAAAACATCTATTTTGGTGTAAGTTTGGGGTGCAAGAAATATATTCCCAGAAAATAAAGTTTTTCGAAAAACGTAAAACGAAGGAAAAATTTAATTGCACAAGTACCCTTGAACAATTAAAGGAATGTCAAAAGACATAGATTCCTACAATAAATAAGAACAATCATACCTGGTACTTGTGAAACTTTAATACGTTCAATCATTGAAATTAAATGTTTGAGCATTGAATGAGCCGCAATAGTTAATGCGCGCATGAAGGGGCGCATTACTCATCAAGGCTCGCAGAATGATTTAGATAGCATTACGTAATAGGCGCGCAGAGATGTTTGAGCGTGCATAAGCGTTTGGCGCGCATTAGATGCTAGGCGCGCAGGAGATGCTGGGCGCGCATGAGATGCTGGGCGCGCATGAGATGCTAGGCGCGCAGGAGATGCTAGGCGCGCAGGATAGTGAGGCGCGCACATTGAATCTTATGGCGCATGAAGTTTCCTTGAAACTTTGAAATGATTTAACATTTGAACCTAGTATACTCATAACTCAACAAAACATAAAATCATTAGTATTGACAAAACTATATTGAATTTAGTTGAGTTCAAGCATACCCATTTCACCTCTAAAAAACGTGAACCGTTTCGCGTCAAATGCTTTTGTTAAAATGTCGGCGATTTGATAGTCGGTTCCCACGTGTTCCAAATGAATATTGCCCTTCTCCACGTGGTCTTTGAGGAAGTGATATTTGATGTCGATGTGCTTGGTCTTTGAGTGCATGACAGGATTTTCGGAAACCGCAATTGTTGATGTATTGTCGCAGTAAATGGGACAATTTTCTTCGATGATATCATAGTCCACCAATTGCTGCTTCATCCAAAGTATATGACAACAACAACTTCCCGCAGCGATATATTCGGCTTCGGTTGTTGAGACAGATACAGAAGCTTGTTTCTTACTTGCCCATGACACAAGTCGATATCCGAGGAAATGACAAGTGCCACTAGTGCTTTTCCTATCAATGGTGCATGCTGCGTAATCCGCATCTGAATAACCTACAAGTTTAAAGTTTGAATCTTTGGTGTACCAAAGTCCAAGGTTAACAGTGCCGGAGAGATATCTTATAATACGTTTCACAGCAATTAAGTGTGCTTCTCTAGGGTCGGATTGATAACGAGCACAAACACTAAACATAATATCGGGCCTACTAGCAGTAAGATAAAGGAGTGAGCCAATCATACCTCGATAGAGCGTTTGATCAACACGTTTACCTTTTAGATCTTTGTCGAGTTTGTTGCCGGTGGCCATTGGAGTATCGTATGATTTAGCATTTTTAAGTCCAAACTTCTTGATTAAGTCCTTTGTGTATTTGGCTTGATTGATAAAGATGCTTTCACTCATTTGCTTGATTTGAAGCCCGAGGAAGAATGTGAGTTCTCCCATCATGCTCATTTCAAACTTGCTCTTCATTAGTTTCTCAAAGCGCTTGCACAACAATTCATTTGTAGAACCAAATATAATATCATCAACATAAATTTGAACAAGTAATTTATGACCATTATGTTTGGCAATGAAAAGAGTTGTATCGATTTTACCGCGAGTGAAGCCTTTTTCGATGAGAAACTTGGATAGTGTATCATACCATGCTCTTGGTGCTTGCTTGAGTCCATACAAAGCTTTCTGGAGTTTGTACACATGATTTGGAAATTGTGAATCTTCAAATCCAGGTGGTTGAGATACATAGACTTGTTCTTGGAGTTCACCATTTAGAAACGCGCTCTTCACATCCATTTGATATAACTTGAAGTTCTTGTGAGCGGCGTAAGCTAGAAATAATCTGATAGCTTCAAGTCTTGCTACGGGCGCAAAAGTTTCATCGTAGTCAATTCCTTCTTCTTTCCTATAGCCTTGTGCAACCAATCTTGCCTTGTTTCTTGTGATGGTTCCATTCTCATCCATCTTGTTCCTGACCACCCATTTCGTACCAATCACTCCATGATCATTTGGTCTTGGAACTAGAGTCCAAACCTTACATCGTTCAAATTGATTGAGTTCTTCTTGCATTGCAACAACCCAATTAGGATCTTGGAGCGCTTCATCAGCCTTCTTCGGTTCAATTTGAGAGATAAAAGCAGTGTAAGCATCAAAGTTTGTAGCTATCCTTGTACGAACACCAACTTGTAGATCACCAATGATATTAGCAATTGGGTGACCTCTAACTTCACGAATTTCAGGAGGTAAGTTAGGTTGAGTCATAGTAACTTGAAGGTCTTCAATTGGTACATCTTCACCAGATTCAAAGTCATTAAAATTTGGGGGTTGAACTGGCTCAGAATCGAAATTTGGGTTAACACCAGATGCAGCGGTAGAAATAGGCGCGTGAGAGGAATCATGAGGCGCATCATTGGAATGAGGCGCATTAGAGGATTCACCAGGCGCATTATAAATTGAATTAGGCGCATTTGATGTAGATGGATTTCTTTGAGTTGATAAATTCTGATCTTGAGTGGGCGCAACATGAATAGGAGCACCTGTATCATTTAGCTCAACAGAATCATCAGCAACATTTGGAGCCAAATGTGGCTCAAGGAGAGAATGTTCAACAAATGTAACATGTACAGATTCAACTATCACTAATGTAGATCTATTAAAAGCACGAAAAGCTTTAGAGTGTTTGGCATACCCAACAAAAATACCTTCGTCGGCTTTGGCATCGAATTTACCTCTATGTTCGTTTCCGTTGTAGAGGATATAACATTTGCAACCAAAGATCTTGAAGAATGTAATGTTGGGAGTTCTACCACGCCAAAGTTCATACGGAGTCTTGTTGTAAAGTTTGTTGATGAGGGAACGATTTTGAGTAAAACATGCAGTGTTGATAGCTTCTTCCCAAAAGTACTTAGGTAATTTAGCTTCAGCTATCATCGTCTTTCCCGCTTCAATCAACGTCCTATTCTTTCTTTCAACAATGCCATTTTGTTGAGGGACTCCGGCGGTTGAAAAGTTGTGATCTATCCCATAATCTTCACAATATCGAGCAACACCGTTGTTTTTGAATTCTGTTCCATTGTCGGATCAAACACTAACGATGTCATCTTCTTTTTGGGTTTGGAGCAGTCGAAATAAGGTAGTGAGAATATCATAACAATCATCTTTTGTAATCATCATCTCCACCCATGTATATCTTGAATAATCATCCACCACAACTAGAGTATACTTGTTTTTTCGAATACTTGCAGTGGTGACTGGTCCAAATAGATCAATGTGAAGCAATTGCAAACATCTAGTAGTTGAAGGATTTGACTTGCTTGAAAATGACTGCTTCGGTTGTTTGCCAAGTTGACACGCGGCGCACTTTTTGTCATGATGATCAGCAACCTTGGGAAGTCCTTTGACAAGATTATTCCTGCTGAGTTTAGATAGATACTTGAAGTTTAAGGGACTTAAGCGCTTGTGCCACAGCCAACTATTTTCGCTCACACTTTTTGCTACAAAACAAATATTAGTACTAGAGTTCATACTATGGAAATCAATAATATAAATATTTGTCTTACGATATCCCGTGAGTAAGATAGCTCCAGTTTTGCCATTCTTGATAAGACATTGCGTTGAAGTAAAATGGCATTCTAATCATTTGTCGCAGAATTGAGATATGGATAATAAGTTGTGCTTGAGCCTTCGACGAGTGAGACTCTTTCAATGCACTCTTTGTCTTTCTTGAGCTTTCCATATGCAACAACTTGACCTTTGTTATTATCACCAAATGTTACGGAGGGACCTCTTTCTTCATGGACATCTTCTAATAAGGATTCATATCCAGTCATGTGTCTTGAACACCCACTATCGAGAATCCATTCATAATTTCTAGCTTTTGAAGATCCAGCCATGAAACAAAGAACCTGAAATATAGTCATTTAAGCAGGTCCCCTTTATTCCTTTTGGGTCCTAGGGTTAGCAACTTTTGACAACCCACTCTTGCTTGACCTTAGGGTTTTTACGTCCTTTGGCATTGGGAGTGAATCACAAAAGGCATTCCACGGCCTTGTGTCCTGAACAATCACAAATGGAACAATGATGAAAGCCACCAATCACATGAGTTTTCACAAACTCTTTACTTTCTTAGGGATGGCATTCTTCTTTGGGTCAGATGAACTAGCCTTAACAAAATCTTTCTTTTGAAATTTTGGAGCGCTTTTTCTTGAAGGGTGCATAGGGCTAGGAGGCGCACGGCGATGAGGCGCGTGGCTCTTAGGCGCATAATGAGCACTCGAAGAAGGAGCACGCCTATTTTCAAGAATGATTTTGCTAGGAGATGGTACATCTGTAGCTATATCTTTCCCATTAGCTTTCCCAAATTGCTTCGTTGGGTAGACATAATGAAATGTTTGTCTCTTGACTTTTTCCTGTCCTTTACCCATTGAATTAGAATGTTTTTCCTTGGGAATTTCAAAAGTTTGCTGGTTAGTAAATTCACTATCTCTTTCAGCACAGACATCACATTTAAAGTTGTCACTAGTTGATGAGAATCCCAAGCCACTTTTATCACCACTGACTTTTTGGGACTCAAATATATTCTCCATAGTGACACGAGAATTGGACCACTCATTTGTAATCTTTTTAAGATCAGTAATTTGAGCAACCAATTCATCGTTTTGAACTTTAAGAAGTGAGTTCTGTTCTGTTAGAAAAGTGTTTTTAACAGTAAGAGGAGTCATGCTCTTTATCTGCTCCTTAAGGAGGGTGAGTTCAGATTTAAGTAGATATTTCTCGGTCTTAAGCTGGAAAATTTCATCACATGATAGTGCTAAAGCTTTCTTCATATTATCAAATCTAGTGATTACCTTTTCAGCCTTTTTGAACAATTTTTCTTGTTCAGCAATCACTTCATCATCATTGATTTTGGAGATTGGAGCAGTTGCTTCAACTTGAGGTCTAATGTATGCTCCTTTTCTCAACTTGTTCCTTGCACTAAGATCACATCGTGAGAATAACAATCCACCATCGCTTTGAGCCGGAGTGAGAAATCCTTGTTCAACGAGCTCGCTGATGGTTGGTCCTTTCTTCCTTTTCACTTCTTGAAAACCTGCAGATTTCTTGATAGGTTTATTCAAGGCATTCATATCAGGAACATCCTTGGAGAAGTCATCATCAGAATCATAAGTATCAACTTCATCATCATTTGCCATCAAACAAACGAGTCCATCATCGGAATATTCATCGCTCTCATCTGAGTCTGTTTCAATCCAAGTGTTCTGCTCATTTGCTGGTGCTTCTTCTTCCGTAACCATCCCTTGTGTCGAGTGAATTTGGGAGTGAACTGGGAGTATGGCTGCTCTTCTTCTGCATATATTCAAATTTTGGAGTAGGGCAGCTTGAAGCAAAGTGTCCTGGTTTCCTGCAATTAAAACAAACAAGGTCTTCTTTTCTTTTGAGTCCCTGCTCCTCGTGAACTTTGGAGGAGCTCTGCTGGTAGATCCTTGAAATTTGCTGGTTGAGCCGGGCTTGGTAAATTTTCTAAACATCTGGAATCTCTTTACAAATAAAGAGAAGTCTTCATCGTCCATGTCCAATAGCTCATAAGTAGAAATTTTGGGATCTGAACTTTTATCATCTTGTACCGGCGCAGGAGCACGCGCAGGTGCAGGCGCAGCTTCTCTGTGTGCCACCATAGCCATAGATTTTGACTTTCCTTCAGTTTCGCTGATTCGTTGGAGTTTGAGCTCATAAACCTTGAGATTTGCATAAAGGTTCCTTAAAGTCCATACATCTAAAGTTCCGGCGTCTTCAAGAGCCCTAGATTTATGTAGGTATCTTGATCCAAAGGCTTGGAGAAAATTGACATTCAAATCTTTGTTAGAAAACTTCATACAAGTGAAATACATAGATTTATAATTTCACAGTAGCGTTCATAAGTTTGTCTTAAAGTTTCACGGGGAGTTGAGAGAAATTGTTGAATCTCTTTTGAACTTCATATTTATTGTTTTCCTTGCAGACGGTGTCTCCTTCAATATGCTCTTCAATAGCATCCCATAGCTCATTGGCGGTAGCACAATGCATGACTTGTTGTTTCATTGCCGTGCTTAGAGTGCTTAGAAGTATATTTCTTGCTTTGCCATCATTTGCAACTCTTCTTGTTCTTCCTCAGTCCATTCCTCTTTTGGTTTCTTGACGGTTGGTTGAACAGCATTTGTGCGCGGATTTGGATTCGCTTTCATAGGAATGTAAGGTCCATAAACCACGGTGTCATGAAGTCTTTCATCGATTGAGTTGAGATGAGTTAAGATGCTGAATTTCCACACGTCAAAATGATCTTCATCAAAGACGGAACGTGAGTGTAGTTTGCAGTTGCCATAGGTTTTGAGTTTGCCATTTAGAATCGGCACCCAAGCTGTTAAGCTTGAAAAACGAAAATGTTTTATAAAGGTGTTTGCTCTGATACCACTTTTTGGTCCCAAAGGGCAACAAGGGTATGAAAAATAGCTAGAGGGGGGGTGAATAGCTGTTTTAAAATTCTTTTGTACCCTTGATAAACTCAATTGCAAATGCGCACTTTATCAAGTAAGCGTTATGATATGCGCCTAAGTGAGTGAGTGAAATGCACAGCGGAATTTAGTAATGAAATAGGCGCAAAGTATGATAAAGGGGGCGCACACACACTCTAAGTATTTTGGCTCAAAGTGGGTGAAATAAGAAACTAAGGCAAATGAGTTAACAACACAACACAATTCAGATCAATCAATCTACAATGAGTAAACAAGCAAATAGTGAGTGAAGATAATATTGAAAGTAAATGACAAGATAATAACACAAGCTATTTGGAGAGGTTCGATCAATGAAAGATCTACGTCCTCTACCAAGATGGTTAGTCTTGGATTTCTAATGGAGATCTTATATAATGAGAGAGTGTTACAAATTACAACTTTTGAGCTTCTACACTAACTCAAGATCTAATATTCTATGAATGAACAAATCCAAAACAATAACCGGTGTATCTCTAAAAGAAGGATCTAAGTGATCAAACTTAAAGAGGTGCGTGTGTGATTTTAGTATCAAGGCTCTTTAGATCTTTATGATTTAGAGCACAATGAAACTAAAGTGTTATAGCTTGAAGATCTGGGCTAAGGATGAAGGTATGAAGATGTTCTTGAGGAATTCTGGAAAACAAAGGCAATCTTCAAATCTTCAACAAATGCTTTGAGAGAGAAATTCTTGAAATTCTTAGCAAAACTCAGCAACTTCAAAATGTTGAAGTTATGGGGTATTTATAGTGAACTTCAAAAACTAGCCGTTGGAGATCCTTGTGGATAAGATGTGCTGTCGCTCGTTGATTGGAGCATGCATATATTATGGCCATTTTGACACTCAACATAAATGTGACCGTTGTGGACACGTGTCAACAGATTAGGCGCATATGCATCTTTAACCACCGTTGGATCATTGGCGTAATTTGAATTCTCTTCAAGTCTTTGAATCTTCAATAAATCACTGGTGTTGAATAAACACTTTGAGGCGCGTTGAGCCAAGAGGCGCATAGAGAATGCGCGCATATGAGGCGCATGGCGCGTATGATCAAAAGAGGCGTTGCATAGCCATTTCTTAGAAGAATGCTTATATGCGCGCGCTAGAAGGCGCATGGCGCATAGGCGCATGGCTCAACTCAAAATGTGATTTTCTTGAATCTTGATCTTCTTGCCCTATTTCTAAGCCTATTCTATAACAATGGACAACCTAAAAATGAAGTATAAATACTTCTACATGTGGGTCAAAGTCCATGAAATAAAACTTAGGTGATGGATCAATCAAACTCTACTAAATCCTATTACATTAAAACTGAGATATATGTGGGCATACCCAACA
>JAOWBW010000131.1:2552286-2612598 GCA_026119855.1 Campanula takesimana | reverse complement strand
TTCCTTATGTGTGGGATGACAAGTGTCAAGCTAGCTTTGAAGAGTTGAAGAAGAGGTTGACTACAGCTCCTATCCTTGCGCTTCCTAATGAGCAATGATGATTTGGTAATTTATAGCGATGCTTCTAAAGAAGGCCTCGGGTGTGTGTTAATGCAAAACGGAAGGGTGATTGCGTATGCTTCAAGAAAGTTGACTCCGAGTGAACAAAATTATCCTACCCATGACATGGAGCTAGCTGCGATTGTTTTTGCGTTGCATAAATGGAAACATTATCTTTATGGAGCCAAATTTGAGATTTTTACCGACATCAAAGTTTGAAGTACCTTTCTCACCAAAAAGAGTTGAATAACAGGCAAAGAAGATGGATGGAGCTATTGAAGGATTATGATTGCACAATCTCTTATCACCCGGGTAAAGCAAATGTGGTAGCTGATGCCATTAAGCCGGAAATCTTTTATGGCTTCATTGATGGTGCGTGAATGGAAGATGTTAGAGGATGCTCGATATTGGGATCCTTGTGAGTCAAAGCATGGGGCTATTTTTGCGAGTATTCAAGTATTACCAGTTTTGATTCAGCAAATAAAGGAAGCTCAGAAGGATGATCCGGAATTGGTGAAAATCGTGGATAAAATCGAAGATGGCAAATTTGAGGATTTCTCTCTTAATTCCGAAGGAGTGTTAACTTTCAGAGGTCGGTTATATGTACCTTTGCGTGGATGGGATTAAACGCCAAGTTCTTGATGAGGGCAACAAGTCGAGGTATACTAATTCATCCCGGGGAGCACAAATGTATCAGAATTGAAGCAACACTTTTGGTGGAATAATATGAAGAGAGAAATAGCGGATTTATGTATCCAAGTGTCTAACATGTCAACAAGTTAAAGCTGAGCATCAAAGGCCCGCGGGTTACTTCAACCGTTAGAGATCCGGAATGGAAGTGGGAACATGTTACTATGGATTTCGTGACGGGATTACCTCGCACTCGAAGAAGGTTTGATGCAGTTTGGTGTCGTGGATAGATTGCCCAAGTCTTCTCATTTTCTACCTATTGAGATTAGTTACTCGATGGAAAAGGCTTGCAACCTGTTGTATATAATGAGATTGTGAGATTGCATGGTGTCCCGTTGAGCATTGTGTCTTATCGTGACCCTAGATTTACATCTCGATTTTGGCAAGCGTTTCAGAAGGCTTTGGGTCAGAGTTGAAGTTCAGTACAGCTTTTCATCCCCAGCAGATGGGCAGTCAGAGAGGACTATTCAGATTCTCGAGGATATGTTGCGAGCTTGCTCAGTTGATTTTTCAGATTCTTGGGATTCTCATTTACCTCTCGTGGAATTTGCCTATAATAACAGTTTTCAGTCAATATTGGATGGCCCCGTATGAAGCTTTGTATGGAGAAATGTCGTCTCCGATTTGTTGGGATGAAGTGGGAGAAGCAAAGATTTGGGGTATTGATATGGTGAACAAGTCAGTTGAGGAGGTTAAGATTATCCGAGATCGTTTGAGTACCGCTCAGAGTAGACAGAAAAGTTATGCCGATCACCGGAGGCGAGATCTCGAGTTTCAATCGGGTGACTTTGTGTTTTGAAAGTTTCACCTAAAGTGGGGATTCGAAGGTACGGGAAGAAAGGCAAGTTAGCACCGAGGTACATTGGCCCATTCGAGATTCTGAGTAGAGTGGTGATAGAGCGTATCGTCTTGCGTTACCTCATTCTCTTGAACAAGATCCATAATGTTTTTCATGTCTCGATGCTTAGGAAATATGTGTATGATCCTTCTCATGTCTTGTCTGAGGTTCCCGAGGAAATTGAACCAAGTATGTCTTACGAAGAGCATCCGGTCCGAGTTATTGATTCAAAGGTTCAAGAATTGCGAACTAAGAGTATTCCCCTTGTTCGAGTTGTGTGGAGGAATCATACCGTGGAAGAGTCGACTTGGGAGCTTCGGGAGGAGATCGAGAGGAAGTACCCTTGGTTGTTTGAGGTTGAGGTAAGCAATCCTAAAATTCGGGTCGAATTTTCTTTAAGGAGGAGTGAGTGTAACGACCCCAAAATCCGTTTTATTTATTTTAATATTTTTATTTTATATTTTGAGAAATTTTATTTTAAATTATGTGTGCATTTTATGTGTTGCATCATATTTCATAATTTGCACATCTTGATTGATTATTTGTGTTAGTTGTAACAAGTGTTAAGAGAGTTAATTATTTAAGTTGAAACCTTAGGATCCTTATTTGAAAAGTATAACTTTAGGGGTTTATGTGTTAAAGGTGGAAGTGGAGGGACTTAAATGAAAATTTGAAATTAGCAAAACCATCCTTATTTCCCCTTCCTCTCCATGCGGTTCACACACACACACATTCACCAACTTTCCCCAAATCATTTCCCTGAGAATTCCTCCATTTGTTGAAGAAAGAAAAAGAAGGTAAATTTTGTTCTTGTTAATTTTCTTTCTTTTAATTTACTACTCCATTTTCAAATCTAATTATATATAAATGATCAGGGAGTTGAGTAGATTCTTTCTACCGATCAATATTATTTTTCTTGATACTTTTTTCGGAAAATAGGTAAGTTACTAATCCCCCTTTAAATGTTAAAATGGTCATAAGTATGCTTTATATGCTTTATATGTGATAAAACAATGTTTTGGTATGTTTTATTTATACTTGTAATTTGGGACAAAGGGGTAGTATGAAATTGGTTCTTGTTGGTGTTAGTATTGTTCTTAGGCTGAGTTTAGCCTTTGTGTAAGTTGTAGATGTTAAGTGTTGCAAGTATTAGTAGTTTTGGGTTGTGAAACGAAAGGAGTGAACTTTGGTTAAGTTTTGGTCTGCCAGGTGATGTGGGCGGCCGCCCAAAATAGGGCGTGCGGCCGCACATCTATCTGAAGGGTTTTCTTCTTGGAACAGAGTATTTTCGGCGGCCGCACAGCCCCTGTTTGGGCGACCGCCCAGTCATCTGAAAAGTTGAGAGTTTTTCAAACCAAGGGATTTAGAGGTCAATCTTGGTCCAGTCATCTGATTGTTGTGGATCACTAAAGTGGTAGAATTGGTTCATTTGTGAACACAATTGTTGTGAAATGTGAGTAATTGATTAAGTGAGCATTGTTGAACACTTTGTAATGTGTTGGAATAGTTCATCTTCTTGATGTGTTTGGCATGGTTCCCTACATTGGAATCATTGTCCCTGATTGTTTTTAAGCAAGTATTTCTATATGGTGCTTGCGTGTAAAGTCCGCTGGTACTTTTGTGTGTGTTTGGGCAGTGATAGGGATTATAATGGTCTCACAAGCCAAGTACATTATAAGGCTTCCTATCATTGGTTTTTCCATTTTTAACCCCCTTCCTTAGGCCAAAGGTTGGGCACTTTGGGGTATGACTTTGTGTCATTTTCCCCCGTTGTTGTTGTTGTTGTTGTTGTTGTTTGGTTCCGGAACCCGTTTCAGCTCTCGATGCTGCTCAGTTGAAGCCTCTCAGATGGTTATTGTTTTGGTTCGAGAACCTTGGCTCAGTATCCACGTAGACTGTTTATTTCCGCTTTATGTGTTGTATGATGAGTTGGTAGTTATTTCCAACCGGTATGGGACGGTTGGCGATAGGGAGCCTCTCATATTATGTGCTATGTGCTATATGATCATTTGTGGCATTGTTCCTTTATGTTTATCATATTAGCATGT
Source organism: Campanula takesimana (assembly GCA_026119855.1). Taxonomy (NCBI): domain Eukaryota; kingdom Viridiplantae; phylum Streptophyta; class Magnoliopsida; order Asterales; family Campanulaceae; genus Campanula; species Campanula takesimana. The sequence goes on along the minus strand of JAOWBW010000131.1, from coordinate 2,608,923 downwards.
AATGTAGTTGCATTTTAGTAGCTTACTGAGATTTATTCTCACCCTTTATTTGTTTACCGTTTTAGATAAGAAGAGTCCAGGGGATAGTTCACAACACTGGGAGGACGTCGAGGAGATCTTTGGGTAAGAACATTTGGGAAATGTTGTGTAAGTAAATGATACATTATATAAATGTAATACCTTTTGGGTAGTGTACCCGTGACTCAGTTGTGGTATCATCTCTTTAGTAGATGTTCGTGTTGTAAATAGTAAGTAAAGTGTGTGGCCAAGTGGCTAAGTACTTGTTTGTGAAAGTTTGTTTTGTGACTTGTAGTCAAGTCTAGTAAATGTTGTTTGGCTATATAAGACTTTTTATGAAATTATATTTCGAAAAATTTTCTTAAATGTTTGCGACGTCTTCCGTGCGTGTCCCGGACGTGGGGCCAAGTAGGACCACGGGTCGGGGCGCGACACCTACTTTCAACAATACCCCCTACAATGGTTTGTTTAGTAAAATTCAACTCCTCCCAACTCATCATTTTATACCCCACCACTTTTATTTTATTTATAATATTTATTTTATGATTAATAAAATAATAATAATAATCATTTATAATTTAAAAATAATTCATGCTTAATTAATTTGTAATTGCAATAAATAAAATACGAGATTTTTTTTTAATTTTTATTAAAAATAAGAAAAGTTACAATAAACTTAGCTCGCGACACAAGTGATGAAATTGCATAGCAAAATATGGATTCCAAGTGGGCACAGCTGAAGGCATGACATTTGGTTGATAATAAAAATTTGGGACATTTTGAGGACGTGGTTGGTTGGAAGATTGGTTTTCTTATTGAAAATCATTAGGATTGTAGTAATTTGGTGGAAGATTACTTGAATTCTGAGTGTTGAAATAAGGATTATTGGGATTGTTGGGATCCATTTCACTACAAAGATGTTGGAAATTTTTAAAAATAAGGGTTAAAGAAGGATAATTAAGAAATTTATAGGGAGAAAAGTGGGGGGGGGGGTTTCGGTGTCTAAATCAAATAAAACTTACATCAATTTATAGAGGAAAAAAATGATGAATTTTGGCGAAATAAATAAATAAATAAATTTGTTGTAAAATAATTGAACTCAAATAATTGGGTTGAAAATTAAATCTGAAAATCTGGCGGACCAACCAGGGAGAGCCACGTGTCAAAGCCAAGAAATAAAATCTGCTATCGCTGCGACTCACGCGCCTTGTCTGGCGGTGAGTCGCACGCAGCACGGCGCCCATGTCGCCCCCGATGAGGGCTGCCGCGTGTCCAGGCATGGGCCCCCTTTTTTTTTTTCATCAACCGGGTTGAATTTTTCTCAACTCTCATCTTCAACCCTCTCACTCTCAACTCACCATTGTAAGGCCCTCAACTAGTTGAGGTTTTCTCAACCACCCCCTCAACTCTTCCATAGTACATGGTCTTACATTTCACATTTCAGTATTAAGATAATTACATTTAGTTATTATTACAGTTGAAAGTTGAGTAAAATGTTTTATGTTTATATATATATATATATATATATATATATATATAATATTATCTATAATATATCTATATATATAATATATATATAATATATATATAAAAACAGGTGTTACATTTATTTACAAACAATGTTACTTATAAGTAACAACTGTTACATTTAGTTATACTCCCTAAGTCCCCGAGTATATGTCCACCCTGTCATTTACACGGAGATTAAGAAATTGTGGAAATGATGTAAGTGTTGTGAGTATGATTGGTGTTGTGAGTTTAAAAGTAAAATATGAGAGAGAATAAGTGGTGGACATATACTTTGGGACGGAGGGAGTACTTAGTATATGTCCACCTTTCCTTTTTAGTCCGTCCCAGAGTATATGTCCACTTCCTTAAATGGCAAAGAATCTTTACTATTGCTCACATTCATTTTCTTTCCTACTTACTTTTACACTCATAACACCAATCAACTTATTATTCCCTCCCACTCATTCTTTCTCATACTTTACTTTTATAGTCACAACATTTACATAACATCCACCATTTCTTAATCTCCGTGTAAATGGGAGGGTGTACATAAACTCTGGGACGGAGGGAGTATTACTTTTGGCAAACGAAAAAAACTGCCAAAAAAATTATAAAAACTAAAAAAAATTGATTTTTTTCCTGAAATTATAAAAACGAAATGTGGATATATACTCTGGGACGAATTAAAAAAATATTTTTTTCACGATGTCTGTCTATACCAATCTCGTTCTCGCTTTATCAACCATTTTAATGTAGTTTCCACCATTTCGTGTATCAACCATTTTAATCTAGTTCCATCATTTTCGTGTACCATCTCAAGATGTATAATCTCACTATATGAAAACTAACTAGTAAAAAATTGCCACAAATTAAGGATGACTAAAACACGGTTTCGATTCCAACCGCCAGTTCCGGAAAAGCTTGAAACCGTAACCGAACCGTTTCTCTTCTGGTTACGGTTCGGAATCGTCGGTTCACGGTTTGGAACCTCCATTCCACTGATTTTTTTTTAAAACATTTTTTCACAGAAAAAAACAATTATAATAATATTTTATTGCCGATTTTGTTTTTTGCAAAAAGGTATAGAAAAAATGTTTTAAAATATTAAAGAGGTCCGTCAGTCTTTTCTTTTATATACGAAAAAAAATTATTATTTTTATTCACTGAATTTGGTTAAAAATTCATCAGAACTCAATTTTCTTGTCAACTTTCCGTTAGTAACAGTTAATTATGATGAAACCGTTAGAAATCTAACAATTTTGACGGTTTTCTAACGGTTTTGCTAACGGTTCTGGTTCGGTCAAGGTTGTTCATAGCGGTTCGGAACCGCCGGTTCACGATTTACAGAGTGGATGAACCGGAACCGGCCCGTGTTACAAATGATTCCGGTTCACACGATTCTGGTTTTTGTGAAGATTCAAAGCGGTTTCGGGCTTTTTGATTCCGGTTCCTGTTCTATTTGACGGTTCCGGTCTGATTCCGGTTCGATTCAGCCATCCCTACCACAAATAAAGCAAAACAAGAGGCAATGAGTCACAAATCTAAGTTGCAATTTGCAAAGACACCTCCAACTGGCCCACGAGGAACCACTTTTACTACTATCCTCTTCACTTTCCGTCGGTCCATTCACACCCTAACACTGTAAAACAAACACTAAGCATGCAATGCAACAAAAAATCCCCACCTTTTTCCATTTTTTTAATTGTTATCGTTTTCATTAAACAATTAATAATCCCCCACTGACCAAATAAGGGAATTCCTATAAATATTCACACAAATCTTCCTACTTTCATGGCTGCTATATTCCAATCAGCTCCCATCATAATTCAATGACTCGCCCTGAGTTGACTCACCTTCTCCTTATTCTTCTCTCTCTCTTCAATTCAGCTTCCTCCACCACCACCCAAGAGCTTTCGACAGGCTTCACCGCCACCCCGGATCCATCAATTTCATCTTTCCAACCCTTACTAACCGACTCATCTGGTAATTACTCACTGAGTTTCCTCCGAGTCGACCGGACTCAGCTCTCTCTCGCCGTCATCCATGTTCCCTCAGCCGAGCCAGTATGGGTCGCCAGCATGACCCGTTTGCCGCGGTGGTCTGCCCCGACTGTTTTATCCTTTAATGGCAGTCTCGTAATTTCCGACCCCCACTCGAGGGTATTTTGGTCAAGTAATACAAATGGGGACCGTGTTTGGCTTTCCAATACCTCAAATCTTCAAATTGAGAAGCGAGATTCGCAATCTGTAATTTGGCAAAGTTTTGAATTTCCATCTGATACCCTTATGGAGACCCAAAATTTCACTAGTGCCATGGTGTTGGTTTCTTCAAACGGGCTTTATTCTATGCGGTTAGGACCCGACTTTATCGGGTTTTACGCCAAGTTTAAGCCAAACTCGGATCCGGGTCAAATTTACTTGAAACACAAGCCTCTTGAAGCCAAAGCATCTGTTATTGAAGGACAAGGACCCATTTACATCGTACTCAACCCGGATGGTTTTCTTGGTATGTATCAAAACGGGTCAACACCAGTCGACGTGCAATCCTTCAACAGTTTCCAGCAACCCGGTTTGGGTAATCGGAGGATCCGACTCGAAAACGATGGGAATCTCAAAGGGTATTTCTGGGACGGGTCAAGTTGGTTGTTGGATTACCAAGCCATATCCGACCCGTGTGAGTTGCCAAGTTCATGCGGGTCGTACGGGCTGTGTCAGTCGGGTAAAGGGTGTTCATCTCGACAACCGGACGGAATACACCTCCGGCGGCCGGTGTGTCAAGAGTGGAATAACTCCGGCGACTTTTGCGGTTTGGTCAAACCAAAAGCCGGTTTTGAGAAGAACCGGGGTGGAGCTACCATATAAAGAGATAATGGATTATGAGAAAATGGATTCTCTTTCGGACTGTGAGACCGCATGTGAGTCAAACTGCACGTGTTGGGGTGCGGTGTACAGTAACTCCTCTGGGTTCTGCTACATGCTAGATTACCCCATACAAACTTTAATCAAAGTTGGGGATGAGACAAAAGTGGGGTATTTTAAGGTGAGGGAGGGTGCAGGGAAAGATAAGATGGTGGTGGGTGTGGGTGTTGGGATTGGTCTGTTGGGAGGGTATTTTGGTATTTTGTGGAGTGTAGGGGTAGGATATTACAGGTTTAAGAAAAGGAAGAGAGGGGTTAGTGGGTTTGGAGAAGAAGATGGGGTGACAGGTGTGGCCCATATAAAGATTTGGCAAGTGATAGTTTTAGATCAATTGAGTTAAGTGAGAGAAGGTGATGTAAGGGATGATGTATTTTGAAGAGAGAGAGAGAGAGAGAGAGAGAGAGAGAGAGAGAGAGAGAGAGAGATTATATACTGACAAAGACAAAGGTTTTGACTTCCTAAATTTGGATTGTGGGGGGCCAGATGAAAGTAGTTATAATGTGATATGGGCCCACAAAGAAATGTGCTTCATGAAATGCTTCATGATCTATCAAGATAGTTGGTCATTAGTTGACTTTGTGTGTTATAGTTGACATTGTAAATATGATCATTATTATTTTGTTGAGGTCAAAATTTTTTTTCTTCATATGTTTTGATTTTGTTGAGGTCAAAACTTTTTTTCTTTCAGAATTTTTGAAAATTTTGTGTGAGACGGTCTAATACGTGAGATGTGTTTCATTAAGAGAGTAAATGATTTGCTCTTCTATAGGCGGGGCGGGCAATCACATTTCTTCTCTCGTTGAGATCCGTCTCACATAAGACTTCATTTTTGAGAAAAAGAAAAATTCAACAAAATGAGAAGTGTTGTATATTTTGAAATTTTGATGTATATTAATATCTTTAACTAGGAATGGATGTGGGAATGTAGAAATGTTCACTTTTCTATATGTACATACACATAGTAGAAAACAATCAAAGATGACCCATTGCTTAACTTTATATTTACTTGTAATGTATTCTTTTTGTTGTTTTTGGGTATCATTTCATAAAGAATTGGATAAAACATTAATCAATGTAAAGTATTCCTTTGAGACAATGATTTGCTATCTACAAATTAAATGTCAAGGATTAGAGAAGGAGATAGTCGGAGCTAATCATACATGGAGAGAAATAATTGATATGAGAGACTCAAATATTATTGATGCTAGAGGTACATATATATATAGGATTACAAAGAGTATTCTAGAGTCCTAATCTAATTAGGAAAACTAATACAAAAAGGAAACTAATGTTCTAGAATAATCTAGCTTGGTTTACAAGATACAATCTCTATGTATGGTAACTTGATATTTACAATATATGCTAGGAATATATAATATTCCTTAATATGCCCCCGCAAGATGGACGACCGAGAGGATAGTCCAATCTTGGAAATTGATGAGATGAACCGGGTTGATGAAGCGAGTTGATTTGATGTCGTCGCGAGACGGGTTTGGGCACTTTTACGTCGCGAGACGGTCTTTGGCACTTTTACGTCGCAAGACGGTCTTTGGGTTTACGTCCCAACCACGTCGACGATTTTACGCTGGAATGACGTTTACTTTGAACGTTTCATCGACTACGTCGCAAGACGATTTTATGTCTCAACGAAGAATTTTGGGTTTTGGTCGCTACTATGGCGGAGGTTTTTGGGTTTTGGTTTTGTGAAAAGCAGAATGTTTGCGGATTTGGGTACAAGGGTGTTGTGGGTTATTGTTGAGAATGAATTAGGGTCAGAAGGGGGTTTGTTTGATTTTTAGGGGGCTGGCTAAAAGGGAATTAGTGGAAAGTTTAAGTTTAAATTTTGGCAGAAGTATTGTGGGGGATTAGAGAGAAAGAAAGAAGAAGAAAAAAAAAAGAAAAAAGAAGAAAAAAAAGAAGAGAGATCTGGTCAAGATTAGAAAGAAAGGGAGATGGTGGTTTGGTTGAGGTTGGTTGACCGAGAAAGAAGAAAGAGGAAGAAACACAAACAGAGAAAAAAATTGAGACCTTTTTTTTTTTTAGAAAGCGAGATGAAGAAAAAAAAAGGGCTTTGTGGCCGTATTTTCTTGGTTTTCAGTGGTGGTGATATGGCGGTAAGGTTGAGAAAGTTTTGTCGTGGTTGTTTGTATGGTGGTTGGCGGAAGCTTTTGTGGTGGAGATAATATGAGGCGGCTTATAGGGTTTTGGTGGAGAAGTCCCATAATGGATCATTAACTCTGATACCATGTCAAGGATTAGAGAGATCTCACAACAAGAAAAAGGGGTTTTAGTGGCACCAGGTTAGTGGCATTACATAAAAGAATGACATTAAATACATGTATTGAGGCATTTGGTATATAGTGGCACTAGACTATAATCATTTAGTGTGACTTGATACGAAAAATGACACTATATGTAATTTTAGAGTCATTAATGACAATGACACCATAAAAAACACATTTCTAGTGGCATTCTAGTGGCATTTAAGGTTCACATTAAAATAAATGTGGCTGATTCAAACAACATGTCACTCATTATTGTGTTACAATAATTTTAAATTGGGCCTATCGAAATACACTAACTCCATAAAGCCCATATATTGACATTCGATCACCAACAATATAACAAGAGGTGCATTCAGTTCGCTATGTTTTGGCGGGGAAAGCAATCGGCCAACAGAGGAAATTCTGGTTTTCATCAATTTAATGGTATTTTCTTCCTTTATTAAATCAATTGTTTATTTGATGCAATCCTTACAATCAAACTAGCATAACCTAATACTTCCTTTGTCCCAAAATAATCCTCCTATTTGTCATCATTTTCTCAAGAAGTTCTTCACATTTCCACAATTTAGAAATAAAAGTGTATAAACACAGCGTGGCTCGTGTAGCTAATGTTCATATCCTTAAAAAGTTTGAATAGTCAAATGCGAAGATAATTTTAGGACCGGGGGATATGTAGTATTCCTCTACTGATCTACTCTGATGTATATTGAAATGTAAAAAATGGTACTCCATCCGTCCGAGTATGAATGTCCATATCCGCTTTTGATTAAGAGCAAATTTGAACATTCATTTTGAGACGAAGGTAGTACTATATTACATGCATTAAAAGACTTGAGCATGCAATAGCAGTTATATGTGGTTGGAGCAAGTAATGTGATATAAAAAATCTCAAATTTATTACTATGTCCATTCCATTCATTTATGTATTAACCATGCTTGAAAATCATTGTATTCACTCATCTAAGGATCATATTGCAAGAAAGGATTTTTGGTAAAATCTTTCAAAGTAATGCCTACATACAAGTGCTTCAAGCCTCAAGAATCGGTTATCGCAATCTTCAACGCGTAAAACCTCTTATTTAATTATGTATAGCTAATTTGAATAATGCCTCAACTTTTGAATCCTCCATAAATGATTTTGTCGATTCTCTTTCTGTTTTTACTAGTGCTTGAAGAATCTTCTGTAGCAATATTCAGCAAGTAAAATCTTCTCTTTTATTTATGTATATCACTAATTTAGTTTGAATAGCAGAAGTTTTCTTCTATAGTTGTAGCTCTCTTATGAAAGCCAAGTGTCTAAGAAGGAGACACTCGAAGATGAGCTCAACAAGAAGATAATACTGGTTAGGGGTGGCAAAATGGGTGTTTTTGGTGTACCCATTAAAGTTAAAATATCCGGATATCCAATGGATTTTTAACTTTAATGGGTAAACCCAAAACACCCATTTTGCCACCCCTAATACTGGTCTATCATACAGGTATGTCTCTAAGAATGTACAATGACAATGTTCGTACCTAAAGTTTCAAGAATATTTGTTACTAAATGTCATACTTTTCATTTTTGTTTGTCTCAAAATAAATGTCGCTTTACTAAAAATAGGGTACGAAGTTTGGTGATCTTCATATCCTACCCATTCTAATAGGCGCAAGCATTTCAATGGCATAGGAAGTGTCACTCTACCCATATGAATAGATTGGGGCAATTAAGGAAACACAACTAAAAGCTTAAAAACATTGACTTGTCAACTATGACATTTATTCCAGGAGAGTAGGAGTGTATTAGGTGCTTTGTTTTTCAAGGTGTAGATGTATCTCTTTTATTACTTCTAAACTTTTTATCTTTCTCTGTGTGTGCAGATTTTGAAAAAAAAAAAAAAAACAAGATGCTGAACTTTGAAGAATCCAACGATGACATTGGGTTCCTATGTAGCATTTAGGGACAAGCATATTTGATTAGAATAGTTGGCTGAAGTTGGAATGTTTGTTATACATTTGTTATCAAGTGTTGCTTAAAACAAATTGTTACCCACATTTACGGTAGCAATAATATAATTTGAGTTCTTAATAATATTTTGTTGAGTATTTGTTGTAGTATTTTCCTATTTTACTATTGAATTTCTGGCGGGCTTAGTAGTGATAATTGCAGTATAATAACATGTTATTTAAATTGTTAAATGATTGATAATATTATGAGCAATTCTATAATTCTATATTGTTAGAAATGTATTGACATTTGCTCAAATAAAGAAAAATGTATGACACATTGACATTTAAATTTAATGACACTAAATTGACACAGTGACATTTAAATGAATGAAACTAATATGGCAAAATGGCATTTTGATGAATGACACTAATTTTACAGTGACATTTAATAGAATGACACTAATATGACATAGTGACATTGAAATCAATGACACCGGTTCGACACAGTGGCATTTAAGTGAATGACGCTAATTTGAAATAGTGGCATTTATATGAATGACACTAACTTCACACAGTGACATTTAGATTAATGACACTAATATTGTGGTAGTGGCATTTAGATCTAGCGTGACATCACTATAGGTGACATTAGTTATGTAGTGCCACTGACCAAAAAATGCCACCGAAATCAGTAAAAGTGGCATTATTGAATGCCTTTTTTTTTAAGTTTTTCTTGTAGTGGATAGTCGGAGCCAATTATACATGGAGAGAAATAATTGATATGAGAGACTCAAGTATTATTGATGCTAGAGGTACATGTATATGATTACAAAGAGTATTCTAGAGTCCTAATCTAATTAGGAAAAACTAATACAAAAAGGAAACTAATGTTTTAGAATAATCTAGCTTGGTTTACAAGATACAATCTCTATGTATGATTACTTGATATTTACAATATATGCTAGAAATATATAATATTCCTTAATATTAAACTATGTCCATGTTTGGAAGTATGGTTCACAATTTGGTGAATAGTGAATACTCTATTCCATCTGTCTCATTTGAATTGTTCATCATGGTAATATAAAATTATTCATAATGACATTGATTTATTCTATTGTAAAATACTCTATTCCATGTCTCACTTGAATTATGATATTTTATCATTTTAAGTGTTTTATTTGAAATATGACAACTCAAAATGAAAATGTTTCTTTAATAAGACCCATATTCACACTCACAATAACTTTTCGTTCATTATTCTCTACCCCACTTTTTCTTTTCTACCTCATTTTTTATACTCACAACACGTACTCCACTAATACTTTTCCTTAACTCTTGTGCCAGGTTCAAAAATCTTATTTCAAATGCGACGAAGGGAATATAAGGTAATTTTTTGGATAATAAAAATACCTTAATCCATTATCAACAAGTTTTACACCACTTCCATCTCAAAAAATTAGTTATACTTTCTATTTTAGTTTGTTCTAAATTCTAAAATTAGAGAGTTCAAACTCTTAATTGTCCTTGTGATGTGTAATTACTGTGTTTTGCTTCAGTAACATAAAGGGATGAGTATTACAGGTATCCTCAACCTTGTAAAAGAAACATATGGTCCAATTTTTGTGAGGCATATACTACTTTTTTTTTTTTTTTACTTTCATGAGTTAAGGGTAAATTTAAACAGGGAATGTATTACTTAAAAATTGAATTATTAAAGGTACTAATACCAATGTTTCAATTATTATTTTAAAACTTCCTTCTTCTCCCTAAACTCTCTGTCCTTGTAAACTTCCCTTAACTTCCTTCGTCCCTGCTTTGCACCGATCTACGGTGGTCGAGATCCGGCGTTTCTTCATCGGATTTCGACCACTACTTTCTATTGCTTTTTAGGATTTGTGTTTTTGAGTTTTTTCAATAATTTCTGATTTCGAAGAATCAGATTTGAGGATTATGATTTTGCCGAAGATCGATGGTGGTGCTCAAAATAGCCATAGCAAGCGCTCTTCCCACCATCAATTTTCTCGTGCAATCAATTCGATTTTTTCGTTATGTTACATGTCTTCTCCTCTTCGTTGGGAGCCTTTGTCTTTTCCCATTCATTGGGAGCTTTTGTATTCTCTCCTCTGTCGAGAGCTTTTGACTTCTCTCCATCGTGTTGATAGACTTTATCTGATGTTCGGATTTCTCCTTGTTGCAATGCTTTGGATGCTTGATTGGACTTTTCTTATCGACCCAAATGCTTTAATTTGTCGTGTCTTCAGCGCCAAATATTATCCATGTGGGAGTTTTTTGAAGGCCATTATTAGGCCGTCTCCAAGTTATGCTTGGAAAAGCATTTGTGTATCTCCGGTCATTGTTAGCAAGAGCGTTCAAGGGAGATTTGATTCAAAGTTGAGCTTTTTAATTTTAGAAGAGTTAGGCTTTCTCATGAAGGCGGACAAAATTTCGATGATTGTACGCATTATTCAAAAATCCTCAACTTTGGGATGAGCCTCCGAATGTTGTGGAGTGCCATCTTTTTGAATTTAATTAATGAAAGTTGTCTGTTTGCTTCAAAAAAAAAAAAAAAAGGGTACTAATACCAGTTTTTTTAATGTGTGCCTTAAGGCACATGATAAAATTTAATTATGGCAGCGAATCTATGTAATTATTGCAGTTTTAGTTAGAAGATCTCAACAAATTACTAAAAATTGGTATAATTAATTAGATTTACTGCCATATTTAAATCTTATCATGTGCTCTAAGGACACATGTTAGAAAAATCGAATACAATACATCTTATTTCGTTCATGATTTTGTCTTTTTAGCAATTACTTAGTCCCATGAGGGTCACTTGTGTACCCACCCATCTAGTCTTAAATTAGCCAACGTTGACGGCTTAAGAGAAAATAAATGATCAAGTTGTTATACTACTACTAGTGCTTAATGCTTAGCCCTCCTCCCCTTCTCCTTTGTAGAATTTTAAAACCATGCATCCACTTGGGGTAGCCAAATTTTCATCAATCCTACCCAGAATGGAACCAGCACCGCGCAACCACCACCGGCCACCCACCCGCCCTCCGCTCTTCAATCATGGACTACACCAACCTTCTCTTCCTTCTAATTTACGTGACAATTTTTGCTCTAAACATCCTTTAATATGGGATGACCCCTTGCACAATCTCAATCTTAATTACTACTTCTGCCCCTAAATGAATGTTTTTTTTTTTTTTTTTTTTTTTAAAATTTACTCTTGGGTAAAAGCAAATTTAAAAGTTTTTCAGACATTTATTTCAGGACGGATGGAGTAACAAATAAAAAAACATTTTTGTTATGGATCTAATGATTATGGCACGATGGGAGCGGAAATGGGGTTCCTATTTATAAGCTAAAATTACTACCCAGTCACTTACCGACTATTTGTTGATTTTAAAGCTCTAAAAGTCCAGTATTAGAAACAAAAACATGTTATAAGATTTCGTACAAATATAATACCATAAACTTCCTTAGTTTGCACCAGTGTTTTAAAAATCGCTAGCTCGGGCCTAACGCATAGAGCGCCTAAGCGGGGCCGAAAAATTACATAGAAAAGTCACATTTTGTGAGCATTTAACAGTTGACACAAAATGTTACTCTCCCAGTCTCAAAAATGAATGTTCAAAAAGAGTTTTCAAATTTACTCTTGTTAAATTTGAGACGCTGGAGACGATGGAGGAGACGATGGCGATAGAGATTGGAGACGGCGGCGGATTGGCGGATGACGGCTTTGGGGATTTCATCGTTAAGCCCTAGACCTAGTCGAGTGAGATTTCAAATGGAGAGTCTGAGATATCTCGCGAATTGAGATTTTTTGTTTAATTTTTCCTTGCGTTGAATAATAAAACGGCTTAGTTTCATCGATCATTTTTTAAAAAAAATATAACAGATGTAAAAGACTCCCAAGCCGCCAAGACCACCTAGGCCGCCCAACACCTAATTTAGCCGGTTTGACGAAAGTCGCGACGGACCACCCTCGATTAGCACATAGGCGCCGTCTTTTAGAACACTGATCTGTATTAGACATTTAAATAGTATCTTATGGGAAAACATAGGGAGTGAAATGGTAATCCTAAAACCAAAGGGAGTGATGGTAATAAATAACCAACTGCCCCTTTCAACCAGAAGACCATGTGTTCTTTTTGGTTTGCTTTTCAAACATTAGGGTTAAATACAGAGAATAACCAAATCCCTAGGGGCAAAATTGGATTAAAACTAAGCCAGTTTCACTAACAGTGACGTTAATAGTCCGAGTACGTTTTGGAGGAAATTAGTTCCTCCATAAGTTATAAAAAGTCTTGTTTTTAACCCTTAAACCCTAAACCTTAAACCCTATAAAACAACTTTAAACCCTAAACCCTAAACCCTATAAAACAACCCTAAACTCTAAGCTTTAAACCTTAAACCATATAAAACAACCTTAAACCCTATAAAACAACCTTAAACCCTAAACCTTAAACCTTAAACCCTATAAAACAACCTTAAACCCTAAACCTATAAAACCAACCCTAAACCCTATAAAAACAAGACTTTTTTTATAACTTAGGGAGGAACTAGTTTCCTCCAAAATTTTCTCTAATCGTCCGACTATCCACCCAACAGTCGACCAATCGACCATCCTCACCGGCTCGCTCTCACCGCCGATCAATCTGATTTACCCCCACTTTTAACTCCGTACTAGGTCAGTTTCGATCCTCTCTCTCTTCCAAAACCTAATTTTGTTGTTTATATACTTCATCAATAATTTGTGCAGCAAAATGAGATCTTCGGATCAAATTGTGAGTGAGAAATGAAATGAGAATTTATTTTTCTTCTAATTGGTAGAAGAAATGCCATCCATGTCCTAATAATGTACTCCTGTGTGTCAAAATACACGTCGTTTTAGACTTCTTCGTATATTACGAAATGCAATTAATACATATGAAAAGATTTATGTACCCTAAAAGAATCCAACTAACTAGATAATTAAATGCTTAAACAAGATATAGTTTGCAATTAATGAATGAGGGTATAATTGGAAAACAAAAGCAAAGATGTCTTGGAAATAGTAAAACGTCAAATATTTTGAAACAAAATTGAACTCCTAAAACCACTGGCGAAGCTAGAGCATAGCTAAGGGGGTCATTCGACCCTCTTGAATTTTGAAATATGTCAATTTTAGTACTTTTAAAATTTTAGAAAATGACATTTTACTACTAAAAATAATGAATTTACTCATTTTGACCCCCTTAATTTTGAGAAAAAAAATAGGGCAATTCCCATTTAGTCCCTCATTAGAATCTAAACTACCACCTAATCCAAGGTATTTTCAATATTACCACCTAGTCCAATGGATATTAAAAGGGCATGAATGCCCTTACTAAATGACTGGAAATTACATGATTACCCCTCCCTCCTCAACCTTTCACCTTCTCACCGGTCAACAACTTTGACCGACCGGTAACCACCTCCGGCCGACCACCACCTCCGGCAACCTTTTTCCGGCCAGTTTTCCGGCAATATTTTCCGGTGACATTTTCCGGCCACCATTTCCGTCACCGTCTCCGGCGACCATTTTCCGGCGGCCACCTCCGGCCACCATATTCCGGCGGCCACATCCGGCCACCATTTTCCGACCACCGTTTTCCGGCGGCCACCTCCAGCCACCATTTTCCGACGGCCACCTCCGGCGACCATTTTCCGGTGACCACCTCCGGCAACCATTTTCCCGGCCACCATTTTCCGACGACCATGTTCCGGCCACCATTTTCCGGCGACCACCCCGGCCACAATTTTCCGGCCACCATTTTCAGGTAACCATCCCCGGCCACAATTTTCCGGTGACCACCTCCGGCGACCATTTTCCGGCGACATTTTCCGGCAACCATTTTCCGGCGACCACCTCCGGCCACAATTTTTCGGTAACCACCTCGGCGACCATTTTCCGGCGACAATTCCGGTCACCATTTTTCGGCGACCATTTCCGGCGACCACCTCCGGTCACCTTTTTCTGGCGACCACCTCCGGGCACCTTTTCCGGCCACCTCCGGCGGCCATTTTCCGGCGACTACTTCCAACCACCGTTTTCCCGGCGACCATCTCTCCGGCCACCTTTTCCGGTGACCATTTTCTGGTGACTATCGCCGGCAACCATTTTCCGGCCACCACCTCCGACCACTTTTTTCCGACAAACATTTTCCGGTGACCACCTCCAACGACCATTTTCCATTGTCCATTTTATTTTTATGAAAAAAAACAATAATTCTTTATTTAAAAAACAACTTCACATTTTCTACAAGAACAAATTAACAACTCTTAACAACAAATTCACATTTTTCAAAACAATAAAAAAAAATTCCTAGAACAAATTCACAGTTGTTCAAGAACAAGTTCACAGTTGTTCCAGAACAAGTTTACAGTTATTCCAAGAACAAATTCACAATTTTCAAAAATAAAATTACTATTTTTTCAAGAACAAGTTCACATTTGTATGTTCACAATTGTAAGTTCGCAATTGTTCCAATTGTAAGTTCGCACTTGTTCGAACAAGTTCACAGCTGTAAGTTCACAATTGTAAGTTCACAAATGTAAGTTCGCAATTGTAAGTTCGCAAATGTAAGTTCGCAATTGTAAGTTCGCAATTGTTTCAATAACAAGTTCGCACTTGTTCCAAGAACAAGTTCGCACTTGTTCGAACAAGTTCGCACTTGTTCGAACAAGTTCACAGTTTGTAAGTTCACAATTGTAAGTTCGCAATTGTAAGTTCGCAATTGTTCCAATAACATGTTCGCACTTGTTCCAAAAACAAGTTCGCAATTGTAAGTTCACACTTGTTCCAAGAACAAGTTCACCGATGTTCTAACAACAAGTTCACAGTTGTTCCCAGATGTTCCAAGAACAACTAAGAAATTCACAGTTATTCAAAGAAAAAATGTGAACTTTGCAAACCAAATCAATACAATACCAACAATGAATCTTTGGTACACTCAAAACCACCGGTCCACCACCAAAGAACAAATTATTTGCACAATTATCACAAAAAAAAAACTGAGATCTAAACCAAATGTAGCAGCAAGAATCTAAGCCACAAACACAGAATATAACACTTTCAACAAAAATTTTACATCAAGCAAAATGTATTAATCTTGTTCCTGTCATGCGCACTAGGGGGAGAGAGAGAGATATACTGGATCTGCTAGATCTGTGCTGCAGCTGCAAGATCTGGGAAAAACCCACCGGTGTCGAGCAGAGCAGTGCGTCGGTGACGGGGGCTGCAGTAGATTTGGGAACCTTTAGGGCACCTGGAATGTCGCCGGATAATATGAGGTTGGGAAGGAAGGGAGCGGTCAAAGGAGGAAGGGGAGGGGTCGCCGGCAGTAGGGTAGGGGTTCCCGGAGGAGATTAAGGAGGTCGCCGGATGTGTGGAAGAGGCTGCCGGTGACGAAGAAGAATCAGATCTACAGGATCATCGGCGTTAGGGGAAGGGTGGTGTCGCCGGAGGTTGGGAGGTGGAAAGAGAAATGGAGGGAGATAGATCTAGATCTAGATCTGAAAGAAAGGGTGCCGATGACGGAGAAGAAAGGGTGTGCCGGTGACCGGAGATAGGTCATCGGGGCTAAGGGAGGTGTGGGTCGCCGGGGTTAGGGGAGGGGTAAGGTCGCCGGGGTAAGGTCGCCGGAAGGCTTGCTGAAGGTGGAATGTTAGAGAGAGAGAGAGTGTGTGCGTGCGTGTGACTGCGTGAAAGGAGGAGGGGGTAGGGTTTTATTTATAGCAGGGTAGTTTTCGGGATTTAATAATTTTAATGGACTAGGTGGTAAATAAGAATATTAGTTTGGACTAAATGGTAGATGGAAATATTAGGTTGGACTAGGTGGTAGTTAGGCTTAGGATGAGGGACCCTATGGTAATTTTCTCATATTATATCTACGTCCATATATAAAACCAAATGTAAGAGAGGTTCTACAGGAAATATTAAAAGACCAAACAGTTCATAAAAATCAAAGTTTGGTCATGTATTGAAAGATGAAATAAATATGAATGTACACATTCAGACATACATATATGCGTGCTTGTAGAGGAGTGTGTGTTTGAATACGTCTTTCTATAGAGAAAATTACCGTAGGGTCCCTCATTATAAGCTAAATTACCACCTAGTCCACGCACATTTTCAATATTACCATGTAGTCCACGCACATTTTGAATATTCCCATCTAGTCCATTAATATAATAGAATCCCAAAACTACCCCCGATTATAAATATAACCTTACCCCCTCCTCTCTCACAAACACGCACTGCCTCTCTCTCTCTCCCCCCAAATGCCCGACCTTCCTCCCATTTCCGGCGACCTCACTCCTTCCGTCTCCGGCGGCCTCTCCCTTCTCAATCGCCGGCGACCTACCCTTCCCCCACCTCCGACCCCTCCCTCCATCGTCTCCGGCGACCCCCACCCAACTCTCTACTTTCCCTCACCAAGTCTCTCGATCTCATACCCCCTCCGCGCGAACCCCACCCCAACTCCCCCGGCGACCTCACTCCTTCCGTCTCCGGCGGCCTCTCCATTCTCAATCGCCGGCGACCTACCCCTTCCCCCAACCTCCGACCAGTCTCTACTTCCCTCACCAAGTCTCTCGATCTATCATACACACAGAGTTAGTTTCTCTCTCTACTCCCTCATCTCCGGCGACACCTCCAAGGCTCCTCTCCATATCTCCGGCGACCTCTTTCCTCCCAAACCTTCATCCAGATCTGGATCTCCGGCGACCAGTTGCAGATCTCACGATTACGCCTCTCTCTCACACAAGCACACGTTTACTACCTACCCATACCCTCTCCGGCCAGATTTGACGCCAGATCCGCCTCGGTCTTCAACTCCGGCATTGATGTCATCATCTCCGGTAAGCTTGAAAAGTCAGCAACCTTACCAGTTTTGGTGATTTTTGTTTTTATTGTTTGTTTTTTTTTTCCAGATTGTTGTGTGTATCAAGTTGATTTTAACAGATTAACTCAATTTTTGAGCAGTTCAAAATTCAGTCTTATTTTTTCAGTTTGTTAATATAATCAATTTTAAGCAATAGTAAATTTGTTCTTGCTCACTGAGGTGGTGGCTATAGGATTAGTAGAGACTTATTTTGGTAATGGATTTGGTTTGTTAAGTTTACATATGTTGGTGAAACAATTGTGAATGATTTGTGAAATAATCTTTTATGGCTGGTTCTGAATGATACATATTTGGTAATGTAAAAGTTTCTTTTTGATAATTGTAGCTTGAGATTTGTACTGTATTTTAGAAGTGATAAATGATTTTGGTGATATGGGGGAAGTTTGTTTTCTTTTTGTGATTATTAGTATGAGCACATAGTTTATGTTCATAGCCAACTAAGTTATTGCTGTTACATTTTGGGATTATGTGGATGAGGTTAATCTCAGGTTGTATTGGTTCCAACTGTTTTGCAAACTTGTTGGGTTGTTAAGTTCACATTTGTGAACTTGTTTGGTTTGTTAAGTTTACTTTTTGATTGATTTGGGTTGTTAAGTTCACATTTGTGAACTTGTTGTTAGGACATCTGTGAACTTGTTCTTTGAGCAAGTGTGAACTTACAATTGCGAACTTGTTTTTGGAACAATTGCGAACTTACAATTGAGAACTTACATTTGTGAACTTACAATTTTGAACTTACAACGGTGAACTTGTTCGAACAAGTGCGAACTTGTTCTTGGAACAAGTGCGTACTTACAATTGCGAACTTGTTTTTGGAACAAGTGCGAACTTGTTATTGAAACAATTGCGAACTTACATTTGCGAACATACAATTGCGAACTTACATTTTTGAACTTACAATTTGTGAAACTTACAACTGTGAACTTGTTCGAACAATTGCGAACATGTTTTTGAAACAAGTACGAACTTGTTATTGGAACAATTGCGAACTTACAATTGCGAAACTTACATTTGCGAACTTACAATTGTAAACTTACAACTGTGAACTTACTTATTAGTTCACAGTTGTTTGGTCGCCGGATTCGATCGTGTTTTTAGTAGTTTTGTTGACAACTGTGAAGTTACTGATTAGTTCACAGTTGTTTTCGTCGCCGGAGTTGTTTAGATGACAACTGAGAACTTACTGATAAGTTCTCAGTTATTTGATCACCGGAGATGATGGTAGCTAGAAAATGGTGGCCGGAAAGGTCGACGAAGGTGGTCGCCGGATTATGGCACCAAAAAATACTCGCCGAAGGTGGTCACCGGAAAATGGTTGACGGAGGTGGTTGTCAAAAAATTGTCGCCGGAAAAAGGTGACCGGGAGGTGGTCGCCGGAAAATGGTGGTCGTAGGTGGTCATCGGAAATGCTGGCCGGAAAATGGCGGCCAGAAAATGGTGGCCGGAGGTGGTCGCCGGAAAATGGTGGTCGGAGGTGGTCGCCGGAAATGGTGACCGGAATATGGTCGCCGAAAAATGGTGGTCGTAGGTGGTCGTCGGAATGGTGGCCGGAATATGGTCGCCGGAAAACAGTGACCGGAAAATGGTGGCAGGAGGTGGTCGTCGGAAAATGGTGGCCGAAGGTGGTCGTCGGAAAATGGTGGCCGAAGGTGGTGGCCGGAGGTGGTCGCCGGAAAATGGTGGCCGGAAGTGGTCGCCGGGAAATGTTGCCGGAAAAAGGTTGCCGGAGGTGGTGGCCGGCCGGAGGTGGTGGCCGGTCGGTCAAAGTTGTTGACCGGTGAGAAGGTGAAAGGTTGAGGAGGGAGGGGTAATCATGTAATTTCCAGTCATTTAGTAAGGGCATTCATGCCCTTTTAATATCCCTTGGACTAGATGGTAATATTGAAAATACCTTGGACTAGGTGGTAGTTTAGATTCTAATGAGGGACTAAATGGGAGTTGCCCCATATAATATACTGAACTAGGGTATGGCAAAATACGATTTTGAATTTGATTATTCAACCCCCCCCCCCCCCCCCCCCCCCCCTTCTCTTCTCTGCTACAGTATAATTTTTCAAGTTTGTCTACGGCGTATCAAAACCAAGCAAACCTGGAATTTAACCTGGAGGATTACTAATGTAATACCCCAAAAAATTCAAGTATGGTATTTTGGGATTAATTTATATTTTGGGATTTTTAGACCAACAAAATGATTAGTGGAAAAACATATTATTTACATTGGGGCCTTAGTGCAAGTTATGCTAATTAGGTTTTAAGTTAATTTTGGGTATTAAGTTAGTAGTGTAATTGTTTTATTGGCCTGTTGGATAACTAATTATAGTGGTCATTATTGTGATAGTAATATGATTTGGGCCAACTAAATAAATTATGATTAGATTAATTTGTTGGGCTTGACATATTTAAATAAAAGGACATATTGGTAGTATTTACCCTAAACCTAAGTTAGAAGACAATTAGAATTAGCAAAGAAATAAAAGTGTAGTTGCTGCGGCTGTAGAGAAAACGCAGCAGAGAGAAAGGGATGGCCATGCCGAGAGGTCAAGATGACATTGGTGAATATTTTTATTACTTGTAAGGAATGTGTTCTTTAATCATTTTTTTTAAGTCAATTAAAGGAAGTAAAGAAGTGAGATAAGTATTCATGTGTATGCTACTTGAAAATTCGGTGCAGAGACAGAGAGCATAGGTGTGGTTGATCAATTAATGGTAAAAGTCAAAAGGTGTATATTAGTATTTGAATGGAGAATGGAAAATTAATTGGCTAGCAGCACCATACGGTTGATCTGATTTTAGCGATTTTAAGGTAAGGGATTGTACATCATTTAGGTTATTGCTTCGTTATATTACCGTTTCAGTTATTAGGCTTCCGCATTATTTTTGGCGATGTACGTTCTTTTATACGGTCAAACTGACATCGTGTCAGTATTCGCATTAACTCCCTCGGTAACCGTCTTTTGATAATCTTTGTTATTTGTTTGCTAAATTTGTATCATTTGTTGGCCCTTTGTTAATTCGTTTGCTAAATTTGTATCATTTGTTTGTCAATACGTGAAACCTTTTGTGAGCTTTTGAAATTCGTATTTCGTATAAAAAGAGTTTTGATGAGATAAGCTTTTGAAAACATTTTCTATCATATCAATGAGCACATAAGTTAAACAACTCGTTACGGTGGTGGGGTATATTTGATTTTGGCCTGAAAAGACAACTTTGTTCGCTGCTCAAAAGGAGTGGTGGGGTGATCCGGATTCACTGTTTAGACCATGTGGGGTAATTTTGTGTGCTCTTCAGAGTATTTGTCCCTTCGGGGAATTTAGGTTTGAAAAGGTCATTAGACCACTTATATGATCATGATATCTGTGAGGGGTTTCGTTATTTACGGCTGGTATGGGACGGTCGTAAATAAATAGATCTCTCGATTTAGTTTTGTTCAGTTATCAGTTATTTGAAATTCCGAAATCTGTGAGTGGTTTAATTATTTATAGCTGGCATGGGACGGTTATAGATAGTTAAATCATTCGAGTCTTTTTGCATCAATTTGTCATCGTTTGGAATTCCATAATATCTGTGAGTAATTTAGTTATCTACAAACGGTATAGGACGGTTGTAGGTAATTAAATTGCTCGAGTCTGTTCTGTTAAATTTGTAAAACCTTTGAGATTTTGTGAAAAGCGTTTGAATTTCCTTTTTTTGATTTCGTACTCGTTGATATTCCTTCAGGTCAACTCCTCCCTAGTAACCGGAGGGGTTTTATATGAACTTACTGAGCTTTTGTTCGCTTACCCTTTCATCCTCTCTTTCTTCCAGGTGTGATAAGTGAGATAGCTCGAGAATTGCACTTTAGAAGCGATTCAGGTTCTTTGACTTTGGCAAGGATCTTAGATGGGAGCTAAGACCGGAAATTTGAAAGGTTTTGTATAAGTAATTATCATTTAAGAAAAATTTGTAAGTGTTATTAAGGTTATTTTATGGTTTCGAATTGTGAATGGTGACTGATTCCATCCAGGTTCAAAATGTAATTAATTTATTGGGAAACTGATTCCATCCAGGTTAAAAAAAAAAAAAAAGTCAGATGGTTAAAGGTTCTAGTGTAAACTGTAAAGAGTGCATTTCCTTGCTGGGAATTGAACATTGCACCTCCCAATATGTTATTAAGATATGGAAATGCACTCTTTACAGTTTACACTAGAACCTTTAACCATCTGACTTTTTTTTTTTGTTTTTTTTGAACCTGGATGGAATCAGTTTCCCATAAATTAATTACAGTTTCAGATTCCATATCTTTGTCGAATTGAAAGCTGGAGTATTCGCTTTGTCCGAGGACAAAGGCGGTCTGATTTAGTGTTTTTACTCTCTCCGTCACAAAATACATGTCGTTTAGGAGTTAATTTTTGTCTCAAAAATTTGTCGTTTTACTATTTTGAAGTTTTTTGTTGTTGTTGTTGTTGTATATCAATTATACCCTTATTAATGATAGTGAACTATCTCTTGCACAAGCATTTAATTGCCTAGGTAATTGGATTACTTTAGGGGTATATTAGACATTTTCACATGCATTAATTATTCATTAAGAACAGTGCAAGTGCTCAAAACGACATTTATTTTGAGACGGAGGGTGTACTTGTTGTTGATAGTACGATCTTATCTCATTCAATAGATTTGTTTATAATAATGCTGCAATGGTTTTTTGTTACTTTGTGTGTGTGTGCTGTTTTATTATTTTCTGGTGCAGTGTACACTAATGGGTATTGATCTAGGGTCATTCAGGTTTTATAAATGTCGTATTTGACTTGTCAACATTTTACAAGAAATTTACTTTACATGTTGTGGAAATAAGTAGATACTAAAGTTAAATGTTCATAATATGTTTTTCTAAGTTAACTTGTATTCTCTGACAGGGTTTTCCAGCTTATCAACAATTTCGTGGAAGGAGATGGCTTATGCTTGTATCAAATCTTAGATTCATTTTGTAAAGGTCATTTATGTATACATAGCACTAAAAGTCAACTTTTTATTTCCCTTGAAACACTTTTTTTTTTTTTTTCCTTCTCTAGTGAGAAGTAAGTTTACAATAAGTTTTCATTAAAGCTGATAACAGAATAAGAAAAGTAAAACTTAATACAAAACAAGAGAACTGCAAAATTCTAGAGGAACGGACGACTCGTCTACTTTAGATGCTTCGAACTGGCAAAAGGGGGACGTCTTGAGTTGAGGGGCAGCAGGGTTGAGCTTCAGTTGTACGTGGCCAGGGTTGAGTTTGGTATCGGTGTGAAACTCGCGAGTGATCGTAGATTTGACAGCTTGCATGATCTGGGTTCCAGATTTGCTGTAAGCTGGGTGTGGTCGCTCCCAAAAACGCCCTCTGACATAGTGGTTGAGCTCGGTGCCGGCAGGGCGAAGATTGATGTTGAAGGTCGAGGCCTGGTGGAGGTGAGCTTCTGGAATATCTTCAATCGTGGTGGCGGAGCTGAAAGTCAGAGAGGTTTCCGAGCGCAGAGAGTAGTGAGCAACTTGGTTGGCATCTCCATGAGTGGTAGCAGTGTGAGTACCAGACTGGTGTCTCCAAGTGGGATTTCCATAGCGCGGAAGGTCTGGATAAAAAACAGGATGGCGATATAGAGTTGGGAGAAAGAGGGAACCCAACCATTGCAATTATGGGTGTCCAATGTTTAGTTTTGGTCATAAGACCGTCCATGAAACGCAGATAATACATGATAACAGCAGAACAAGGTACAAAAGTGGACACCTTGGGGTAGTTATTCTTCATGTAGGGGTGATTCGAAGCAGCAGTGAGAATGAGTGAATCAATCTGCGGGTCCGGGATTGAGGGAGCAACTGTGGGTCGACGGCCATCGAAGCGGGAGCGCATCGCATTTGCTTGAGCTTCATCTCGTTGCATTTCTGGCAGGGTCAGCGTCGACGGCGACAGGTCCAACCGGGTTAAGACAAAGTTTTCCGTCAAGCTGCTCTCTTAGGGACTCCAAACGGTGGCCATCTGTATTGCTTATTAGTACTCCCTCTTTCAAAATATATGTCGTTTTAGACTTCTTCACACATGTTAAAAAATGCAATTAATACATAACAAAAAGACTTATGTGCTCTTAACATGATCCAATTTCCTAGACAGTTTAAATGCATATATAAGAGATAGTTCTTAATTAATGAATAAATGTATAATAGGTAAACAAGAGTAAATATTCATTGGTAATAGCAAAACGTTAAGTATTTTGGAACAAAAATTAACTACTAAAACGTCATGTATTTTGAAACGGAGGGAGTAGTAGAACATTATTCATTGAATGAGACTCTGTTACTCTTAATTCCAAAAAGAGAAAACCCTACTATATTGGAGCATTTTCGTCCGATAAGTCTTTGTGCCATAGTTATAAATACCGTCCCGGTATGCGCACCGTTTTAGCTTTTGGAACGGAACGTATCGGTACCGGAGCGTACCGGCGCACCATACCGGATTTACCGCTTTTTTATATATATTTTTGATAATTATTATGTTTTTATCATTACATAATAATAAAACATTTCCCAAAACATTTTTTAGTTTATAAAACAACAAACAAAACAAGCATCATGAAACAAACGTGAAAAATCAAATCTATATATATATATATATATATATATATATATATTAAAGTTGGTGAGGAGAGCCATGGTGTTGCCACATAGACAAGTCTTAGGGAAATGTTGCATTTGGTGTTGCCACATCATTACCACTCTTATAAATAAGAGACTTTTCAAATTCTTTTTCTTAGCTAATAGTATTAGCTAATAGTATTAGTTACTATATAGGGTAACTATTATAGTTAAATACTTTAGTTAACTAATACTTATAATAGTAATAGTTACTATAATAGGTAACTATTATAGTTAACTACTATAGTTAACTAATACTTATAATAGTAATAGTTACTATAACAGGTAACTAATATAGTTAACTACTATAGTAATTAATATTTATAATAGTAATAATTACTATGATAAGTAACAAATATAGTTAACTACTATAGTAACTAATACTTATACTAGTTTATTTGAAATTAAATAACAAGTATATGTTCAAATGTCATATCATTAAAAATAGAGATTGATTATAGTATAGGCTAATTATACTTTAGTAAATGAAATAAAAAAGAATCCCAATTTTTTAAACACTTCTTTTAGTAGCCACACTAGGGGTGGCTTGGTTGGTATACCAAGTGTATTTTGCGTATACCGTGTACTAACCGAATTAAACATGGTACAAGAAAATGCATACCATTACCAACCACCAAAGTCGGTATACCAACTTATTGGTACGGTTGGTACTTGGTTGGTATGGTCGGTACGTGGTACTCTACCAAGTATGAATTGAAGTAATAATTAAAAAAATCAAATGTTATTTGAACAATTTTTTGCATTTTCCATTAATTAGTGAACAATATAAAGAATAAAAGGTGAACCATGCATTTAAAAATGGTAAAAGAAAACATGACTACAATTTTATTATACAATTGAAATTAAATCAATTTACTAGAGATTTTTACAACTTGACTTGTGAGGAACTTTCACATAGAAATACATATGGGAGAAGGGGCGGAACAACACACTTTCGTGTTCTAGAAAAGTTATTGTCTTTAAATAAAAAATTATAATTAATTAATATAGTAATCATCATTTTAACTAATACTATTAATAATAATAATTAATCTATATGATTGCTATTATTATAATAACTATTATAATTTACTAATAATATTGATAGTAATGAGTGTGCTTTGGGGGAAACTAGTTCCTCCATAAGTTATAAAAAATCATGTTTTTAACCCTTAAACCCTATACTCTAAACCCCAAAGCCTAAAGCTTAAAACCTAAACTTTATAAAAACATGACTTTTTATAACTTATGGAGGAACTAGTTTCCCCCAAAATTTTCTCGATAGTAATAGTTAATACTCCATCCGTCCCGCTCAAATTAGGATTGTTGGTCAAATAATGTATACTTTGACCAACAATTTGAAGAAAAATAATTAGCTTAATGAAAATCTGAAAACAGTTTTTAGTTTATTATTAACCGTGATACACATCTTTTAAATTTTTATTAACAATATTATTTTTCTTCAAATTATTGGTCAAGTTATAAATTACTTGACCAAGAATCCTAATTCGAGCGGGACAGATGGAGTACTCCATCCGTTTCATGTGAATTGAGACTTATTTCCCTTTTCGTCCGTCTCACCTCAATTGAGACTGCCCAAAATGGCAAACTTTTTAATATTTTATATTCACCCAACCCCACCCATTTAACCCCACTAATTCTCTCTATTCATTTTTCACCACTCATTTTATCCAACCAACACTACTATTTACCCCATTCATTCTCTCTCTTCATTTTCCACCACACATACACTACTTTCTCTTAATTATTGTGCCCTTTTTTTGTCTCAATTCACATAAAACGGAGGGAGTATATATTAATAGCAATGATTAATCTATATAATAGTTATTATTATTATTATTATAATAAACTAATAGTATTAATAGTAATAGTTAATAGATATAGTAACTATTATGATCAATTAATAGTAAAAATGAATAATTTAACTTATATAATAACTATTATAATTAACTAATACTAATAATAGTAATAGTTAATTTATATAGTCTATTATAGTTAACTAATACTATTAATAGTAAAAACTAACTTATAAAGTAACTATTATAATTAACTAATACTATTAATAGTAATGATTAACTTATATAGTAACTATTATAGTTAACTAATAGCAATAGTTAACTAATATAGTAACTATTATAGTTAACTAATATTATTAATAGTAACATTTAACTTGTATAGTAACTACTATTGTTAACTAATACTATTAATAGTAATGGTTAACTTATACTATTAATAGTAATGGTTAACTTATACTATTAATAGTAATAGTTAACTAATACTATTAATAGTAATAGTTAACTTATATAATTACTAATATGATTAACTAATAGTATTAACTAAGAATGAGAATATCAAAAGTCATTACATTTTAGGATGATGTTGATGTGGTTTCTCCAAATTCAAGCTTTTACTAAAACATGTACACATGTCAAACTCACAGCTTTCCTCACCATCTTTAATATATATATATATATATATATATATATATATATATATATATATATATATAGGTAGGTGCTCAAATGAGAACCTAAATATCGTGAGAACCGTGAGAACCAACCATAACCATTAGATTAGAAAAAAAATCAAGGGTCCATATGTTAGATACAATTGATACACTTAGATACATTACAAAAAATTCGATAACACTTGGATACAATAGGTTAATAAGTATTGTATCTAAGTGTTGCACTTGGATACACTATGTTAAAAACTAATGTATCCAATTGTTTTTCTAAAATTAACTAATGTATCCAAGTGTATCCAATGTATCTAACATCTGGACCCTTGATTTTTTTTCTTTTCTAATCTAATGGTTATGATTCACTAGTACAGATTTGAGCTTAGGAAACACGGCTTAGATAGCGTTTCTAGGAAACGCTATCTAAGAGGTGCTCTAAGATAGCGCATCCACCTTAATTGATCAAGTCGAATGCAAAAAAATAAATAAAAAAATAGCTACTATAGCGCATGCATAGAAAGCGCTACGTAAGGAATCATCTTAGATAGCGCTTAGGGAACCGCTATCGTAGTAAGCGTATTAAAAGATTTTTTTTATTATTTCTTTCTCGGGTTTGACCTTTTTTTATTTTTATTTTTTTTTATCAAAAAGCGCTATCAAAGGTTTGATAAACTAAACCAAAAAATATTGCCTCCGGGCTCCGGCCATTCAGTTCTGAGTATTCCCATGTTGCCCAAACAAAATCCATTGTCTACTTCCCACAATTGACGCTCACACTTCCCTCCCCAGCCATCGTAACCGCCGCCACCACCAAAGTTCGTCTACAATCGCAGCAGCAGCAGCAAACGAGACCCTTCCCCCAAACAAAATCCATCGTCTACTGCCCACAATTGACGACTCTACCCTTTGACGCCTTCATCTCTGGTATTCCGTGTTCATGAGCCTTCGATCCCTACAACATCATCAACTTCCCTAACCCAGATTCAAGTCCTGATAGAAATTTCTAAAAAGCAGTAGAGATGTGTAAGTACACCGCCGGTGAGCAATTGAACGGCCAAGAGAACTACGCCGGAGATCCAGGTCAGCGTTGGCGACGGTTGCAGTCTATTCCGAATCTAGGGAAAATTCAGGTAACAGACATAAATTAAATCAATGCCCCACTTCCAGATCTGCAATTTCATTGTTTCCATCTCTGATTCGGTTTATTATTGGTTCTTGATTGTTCAATTTGACGAGAATAGTGATTTAAATTTTGAGGATTTTTAATCTTCTGTGAATGGGTATTTTAATTTTGGTTATTTAAAATCTGTAAATGGTAGAGTTTGAAATTGGGGATTTTTTTTTAAAAAAAACTGAGGTTTCAAAGTTGAATGCTTGTGAGTGGTGGGTTATGGTTATTGGTCAAAATGTAACGGTTCACTATTCGACTGGGAAAGAAATTGTATCCCAACTTCTTCCTGTGGCTAATGAATCCATAGATATCCGAAAGTATTATGCTGCTACATATCTGGGTCAATCCCCAAGTGTGATCCCTAAATATTGGCTTGCATTTGCAAATATTGGCTTACATTTGCAGCCTATGTTCCGCCTCTGGGTTTCAGTACATTTGTTATATCTTCCACACAATGGGAAGGTCAATCATCTCTTCAACATTTTTATGGAAACCAGAGAGTAATTAAGTTTGTTTTCCATTACCATTTTCAGTTCTGATTTGGTTCATTCTTGCCTTGTGGATGCAGCTGCCGTTACAGTGAGAAATATTATACAACTTCGGAGGGGATGAAAATAGTACTATAGAAATTGGCCAAGGAAATTTGAAGCTTTTCTTCACGAGTGAAGGAAAGCTTACTCAGTATGTCGATGGCAGAAGCTTGGCATGCTACTTGGTCAACACTTTGCCTCTTTTTCTTTATCATCCTTCTTTGGATAGTCACACAGCTGTTCATGTGCTAATCATTTCTGCCTTTGTATCATGTAAAAATTTCCAAATAATAGTAATTTTTTTCTATATAACCTATTATTAGTATAAATAATAAAATTGAAGATTAATGCATCTGTGGAACAATCTTTCAGCTTTTATTCTGCCAGAGAAAGTCCTCCTTCCCTTGCATTTAAAAGCAAGAGGCTTCTTCCGCACAAGTTTCAGCTCTAAATAAAATAACTACTAGGAATGATATTTAAAACGATAAACTGCTATGTGCACTTATAGTTTAGTTTATAATGTTTCTTAAACTTTGTCCATTGAGAAATAGAACTGAGTAACATGTGTGGATTTGCTTAAGTTACCTTTCAAATTCCTTTCTTTAACATTATGTTTTTGCCCAGATCACAAGAGTCTATAAGGAAAAGGACCATGTAGAATTTGAATATTATGTAAGTTATCCTCCTTCCTATTTTATCCTTGTCTATAGTTAAAAGTTTATGTCAGAACTTCTATAAGGTTCTGTTCAGCCACTCACTATGAACACAAAAAGTGATTGCAGTTGCAATTCCATGATTGAAATAATAGTGAAAAGTAATCATTGGCTACACTTCTAATTTCAGGTTGGCCCCTTACCAATTGATGATAGCATTGGTAAAGAGATTATTGGAAATTTCTTGCTCTCTTATATTGCACAGGGTCTGGCTAAATATGTCGAGTGGAGCGCTAGTATGATGGAAGATTAAGAAGCAAGGCGGAATCTTAAACCAGCTGAACTTCAGGCAAAGAAGGCTTGCTTGAGGTTTTGGACAAACTATGTACCACCAGCCACAAATTCAAAGGCAATTCATGATCAAAATTTCACTGGAAAGGTTGGTTACTTCTCCATGTGAGCCAATTTGCAATTGGTCTGGTTTTCAATTTGCTTGCTTAAATTGAGTTTTTATTTTCTTGTGAACAATCAACAGGCTTTTTCTAAGTTTGGAACTGTGTCATTCGTTTTTTTGCAGGGAAGAATAACATCACCTCATTTGAAGCACAACTATGATACGGTGTGCAAAATGAAGATTTTTCAGGTTAATTGGGCAGTATACTTGTATAACTGGTTTCTTAAGGAGAAGATGGCAGGGAAAGTAGAAGATTGGTATTACAACAAATTTTAGTTCTAACTATTATTGATTGTAAGATTAACTGTATTATTGATGACCGAGAACAAAGATCTAACTCTTGTTAGTTTATAACTATTGTGGATGATTGTAAGAATTATTGTTGGTGTATGTAATGAAAGGTTGATTGTTATTGTTGAATGAAATATTTGTTAGTTAATATTAATTTTTATTTATTCAATTTCATGGTTATAATTTTTATAAAAGTAGGTGCAACAGGGACAAAAAATGAAAATATATATAAATATATATATATATATATATATATATATATATATAATATATATATATATAGCCTTAGATAGCGTTTTTTATGCGCTATCGAAGTTAGCTTGCATTTTTTTAAAAAAAGCACTTAGATAGCGCATAAAAAGCGCTATATAAGTTGAATTCTGAAAAACGCTATGTTAGATCCTTCGCTTAGATAGCGCATAAAAAGCGCTATGTTAGCTTGCATAACGGTCGCTTACATAGAGCTTTTATGCGCTATCTAAGGCCTAAAAAAAACGCTGTTCAAGCCTAAATCTGTACTGGTGATTGGTTCTCACGGTTCTCATATAAAATGGTTCTCACAGGAGCGCGACCCTATATATATATATATATATATATATATATATATATATATATATATATATATATATATATATATATATATATATATATATATATATATATTTTCCCAGGAGTTGATTTTGGGGGAAACTAGTTTCTCCAAGTTATAAAAATTCCACTTTTTAACCCTTAAACCTTAAATCCTAAACCCTAATTCCTAATCCCTAAACATAAACCCTAAACTTTAAACCCTATAAAAACATGACTTTTTTATAACATATGAAGAAACTAGTTTCCCCCAAAATTTTCTCTTTTCCCAAACCTACCCCTCCTTTCAAATTACTTTATCAATGCACAGTCCCTTCCACTACCCTTCAAATCAGTTTCCCAAAAATCAATTTCCAGCTTCTCCCCTTCCCCGACATCCCACCACAAACTAGGAGTGTCAATGGTTCGGTCGAGACCGCGGTTTGGGACCGAACCGAACCAAACCATACGGTCTGGTTCGGTTTTTAAGTACGAGTGGTTCAGTTCAGTCTCAAAAATTGGTAAACCGCGTGGTTCGGTTTGGTTTGTGGTTTGACCCCTTCAGACCAAACCAAACCAAACCAAACTAGACCAAACTCCCAGACCGAACTGTCAGACCGAACCATCAGATCGAACCATCAGACCGCATATATTAGTCATATTTTTGTATGTCAAGTAACATCCACCTTTGAAATATTAAAAAAAGACTACATTACGTTAAACCATTCTTAAATCTCATTTTGCATCTTATTCAATATTTATTTCATCAAGTGTTATATTTGTTAAGGCACATAGTTAACAAAATTCTGATGTGTGTTCACTTCATTCAAATTCTTTATTCGTTAAAGATTCTTCTTCCTCCATATTTTCTCTTTTCGACAAAGTCTAAACCATGATTTGAATCGTCATTTGAACCTCGGTCTGAATGGTGGTTTGAACCACGGTCTGAATCACAGTCTAGACCACAGTCTAAACCGCAGTCTGAACCACATCATTGAACCGCGGTCTGAACCAAACCGAACCAAACCACGACGGTTTGGTTTGGTTCGGTTTGAACTTTTCCATGGTTCGGTTTGGTCTGGAATTTTCCCAAACCGATGACTGGTGGTTCAGTCTCTAAAATGGCCGAGACCGAACCAAACCGAACCATTTACACCCCTACCATAAACTAGAGTTGTCAATTTGGGACCGTCCTGCTATACATATGGGACGGGACAGTATAATCTAATCCCGTTAAAATGCGGGACTATTCGGGACGTCCCGTTTGGGACGCGGGACAAACGGGATGGGACGCGGGGTGGGACAAACGGGACGTCCCGCATTTTTTAAACCCAAGCCCAAAAATCATAATTCCAAGTATAAGTCTCTCTAGGCCCAAATTGATTTTAAAGTTGAAGCCCAATCCCTCCCAACCCAGTAGCCAGTTTACATCTCCAAAAAAACAACGATAGCCAAATACCCAAATCTAACCCTAGCCGCAACAAAGCACGAACACAAACTCGTTCTTCCACAAACAACGGCGGCGACGAGGCGATTGGACTGGTTCGACGACTGTCGACTGACCTCTCTTCTTCCGGCGTGAACAACTCTTCTCCTTCTCGTCGGTTAGTTCCTCCTCTCTTCTCCTCTTCACTTCTCCATACCTCCCAATTATACAAAAAATTGGTTAGTTTTCTGTATTTTGGTCATGTTCTTGAATGTTTAGAAAAGTATTTAAATTGATGATTTAAGTAATTATGCAAGAATTGTTTAGTTTTGATTGAGCTTTCTGGCTTGCTGTTGCTTGTTTGGCTGGTTGTTGCTGCCTTGTTCTACTTTTCCAAGTTGCATTTTTTTTTTTTTTTTTTGGGCTTGTTGCTGTGACTTGTGAGGAGTTTGAATTTTATGACAATTTCTAGTTTTGTTATGTACTTATGTTATGTAAGGAGTTGGATTTTATATTTTGGTTATAAACTTTAGAAAATGCAGTTTCAAGTGGTCGGTGAATGCTCATTTCAACATGAATAATCGTCTTTTTTTATCGCGTCGTCTTATCCCGTATTCGTCCCGCGTTGTCCCGCGTCCCGAGGTGATTTGGGATGGGACGGGGAATTTCAGTCCCGTGATAAATTTGTCCCGTCCCGTCCCGTATAGTTTGCGGGACAACATAGTTTTGTCCCGTCCCGTCCCGTTGTCCCGAATTGACAACTCTACCATAAACCCTCTCTCACCCTTCTCTCTAAAATCGACACCACCCACTATCTACTATTTCTAGAGAGAGTGAGTAAAAGGCACCACCAACAAATTCAACCTAACGCCCTCTCCACCCCCACTTTGTTTTCAGTCACGTCTCCTACTCATTCTGATATCGGATCTGCCTTCCCTCCATCGGCCTCCTCTTTTTGTCTCGATCTGTCTAGACGCTAATTTTTTGCCTTCGATTTTCATCCCGTCCGGTATTTACGTTTTGGCCGGTTCAGGCCGGTACGAGGCGGTTTAGGGCGGGATTTAAAGCGAAACAGAATGACAGCCGTTCCGTACCAGTTTTCCACCGGAACGGTATACACGGGTATGGGTCGGGATTTATAACTATGCTTTTTGCAGCAGACGCACCGCGTTCGACGGCTCGCACTCGAGCCCAGCCGAGACCAATTTTTTTCCCCCAATTTTTTTTGCTCGCCATTTTTTGCTCGCCAACAAAAGTAACATTTTTTATAACGAAATGTAACACTTTTTTTTTCTTTCAAATGTAACAATTTTTTTTTCTTCAATATGTACCACAATTTTGCTGCAATGGATTAAAGATAACATAAGATTGACAACTAAACTAATGTCACATTTTATAACAAATGAATGTAACATTTTTTTCTCAATTGTAACAGTTTGTATACTTAAATGTAACCTTCTATCTGATATTTAACATTTTAAAAAAAAAAAAATAACAATTGAAATGCAAACGATTATATACATGAATTCGTACTCTTTTTTAAAAGAAAAAAAAGTTACATTTACTAATAAAATTGTTACATTCATCTATTCATCTATATAGAAATTTATAATCATATACTCCCTCCGTCCCATTTGAAGATTCACCAATTACCCAAATGGGTGTCTCGTTAAAAGCTTCACAATTTTCTAAAATGGTAAAAAATGTAGGCCCCACTTGTCATACCCACTCACTTCTTCCTCTCACACACTTAAATTATGGGGCCCACTTGTCATACTCACTAACTTTCTCCTCTCACATATTTAAATTAGAGGCCCCACATATCATACCCACTAACTTATTCCCTCTCACAATCCTTTTTCCACTCATCACTTGCCATAATTTGCGTACCATCACCAAAATGGTGAAGCTTCAAATGGGACGGAGGGAGTATGTACTCTGTTACACTTCAGCTATTATTTTTTCTAACCACAAAAACTATCAAAGCTATTTATATTCTTTTGCAAAATTGCTGTTACATCTGACATTAAAAAGTGTTAATTTTTAAAGATGAAACTGTTACTTTTATCAGAAAAGAGTGTTACAACTCAGTTGACAAGCAACTCAAATTTTTTGTGTATTAAAAAGTACTCCCTCCGTTCCAAGTAAATTGAAACATTTACTTTGGAGTTGGAAAATTAAGGATATAATATTATATTAAGAATGAAAGGTAGAGAGGAAGAGAGGGAATTAGTGGGGGTGGAAAGAGAATGAGTGGAGAATAATGAGTGATTGAGAGGAAGAGAGAGAATGAGTGGATGATTATAAAAGTAATAAAAAGCTTCAATTTTTGGATTGTTGCAACTTTTGTGAAATACACTAAATGGCAAAATGTCGCAATTTCCTTGAAACAGAGGGAGTATGTTTTTTTTTATATAAAAATAAATCAAACCATATCATGACATATCTAGTTTTTGTCGAGACGAACACAACTGTATTTTTAGAAACAATTTATGACTTAAAAATCTCAAGATATAGCATTTTAAAGATATTGAGGTTTTTTTTAATGAATGACACGTGGCGAGATCTGGAAAGAGGGGCAAGACTGGAGCAGGCGGGTAGCAACTGGAGCGCCGGGTCCAACCCATGGGCGACCCGTCGCACACAAGAATTTGTCATTATATTATGGGCAAATTGCAAATTGGTAACCTGTGTTTGTCTCACGTTTGCAATCCCCAACCTGAGAGTTGAATTGTGCCAATCAGGCACCTGAGTTTGTCAATTTGTTGTAATATGGTGAATAAACTAACTTTTCATTAATTTTTTAACGAAGCTAAACACATGTGCCCTGCACATGACTTTTGGGAATGTCAATCTTGTCAATCCGAAAATAAAGAAAATAATAAAACGAAAAAAGACCATATGAGCTACACATGAAAGGTTTGAGAAATAAAATGACCAATATATCCCTACATTTATAACATATACACTCCTTTGACCCAACCCCCCCCCCCCCCCAAACAAAATCAAGAACCCAGAAACGGCCCTTCCCCATTTCCATCAGTTTTCAAATTTGGAAACTCATCTTCGGAATCTGGAATCTGGGTTCAAAAACTTAGATTTTCGAAATTTGGTTTTTGGTTTTCCAAAATCTGAGTTTTGATGGTGATTGGGGAGTAATCGACTGAGAAATTGGTGAGGGAACTATCGGTGATGAGAATTGATTTTTGTAGGTAACAAGGTATGGAGGCGGGTTCAGGTATTGAAGAGCGAGATCAGAGAAGGAAAGGTGTTGAGAAATTACGTGGTAAGGGATGATGAAAGGATCGAAATTGATTGGGCTGGCCGTGGCGGTAGTGGTTGAGAGGTGGGAGAGGGCGTGCTTTCTTTTAAGATCTGGTTTTGAATGGTGCTTTTGGGATTGGGAATGGAGAGAAATGGAAGGGGAGTGAATGTCGTGCTAGGTTTGGTAATGGAGAGAGATGGTGGTGGTGGTGTTAAGGGTGGCGATGGTGGTGGTGCTAGGGGTAGTGGTGGTGGTGTAAAAATTTTAGGTATATTTTTTATTATTCTCTTTATTTTCAAAAACTTGCAAGTTGACCCCCTCAATAAATATGTGCCTTGCTCAGATTCCATGAATTGACAAGATTGCCCTTCTCAAAAGTCATGTGCGAGGCACATGTGTTTAAGTCCGTTAAAAAATTAACGAAAAGTTAGTTTATTCACCACATTGCAACAAATTGACAAACTCATGTGCCTGATTGGCACAATTCAACTCTCAGGTTGGGGATTGCAAACGTGAGACAAACACAGGTTACCAATTTGCAATTTTCCCTTATATTATTAGTTCTATCATTGTAGCTCGTATATGTCCGTTTTTGGGAAAGCTTATTTCTCGGTTTCAAAATGCATTCGTTCCTTAGCGGAGTATACATGATATAACATTCTTATCTCTCATGAGCTTCTGCACTCCATTCTCTCATGAGCTTCTGCACTCCATTCGTAAACACATATCTAAAATTGGGGATTTAGGCATTAAAATTGACCTTTCCAAGGCTTACGATAGATTAGAGTGGTCATTCATTCAGAACACTCTTGAGCACTTTGGATTAGCACAAACTTGGATATCTTGCTGTTGTGGAATAAGCCCTTCCCAACCCAACACCCAAGCAAATCGCAAGAAAAACCCAGCACCACAAACAAGCACAAGAAATTGTTTACCCAGTTCGTCAATATGTTTGACTACGTCTGGGGGCACTACCAAGCCAGGATCTTGCACTATAATATGTAAATATGGAGTTATAATGAGTATAGGGGCGGAACATTGCTTATATAGCAAACCTACAATAAGACCTAAACCTAAACACAAGAGGAATCCCGAAAATCCTGCTATTCCTGAATTCTGTGACGCGGCACCAGGCGCCCGCCTGGTCCTATGCAAGCGTCCGCCTGAATTAGATTTCCAGGAGACGAGACCCTACTGCCTACATCAAGCACTCGCTTGGTGTAGGCTAAGCGCCCGCTCGCGCTCCTGCCAGATTTTTTTCCCTTCGTTTCCTTTAGGTTCTCTACTCCAACAATCTCCCACCTAGAGATCAACCGCGTATACAAGCCCCGTATCCGTCTTCAACTCATCTTTGGTGTCATCCCAGTGCTTACCTCGATCATGGTAGTGCCATCTCCTCCCCTATTCTCCAAGCCCCGTTGAAGATATACCCAGCTTCAACTTCGCCTTGCTTGAGAAACCTGGAGCCTTTGCCGATCTACTATCTCTGTTAGATCTGCGCAGCGGAATATCCGGTCCTGGAGTATTTGGTTCATCTTCAGTGACCCCTTGTCCTTGGTCATCATGAACGTTTCACTCCCACCCGAGTCTGGAATATCGATGCAAAATCCATTCACATCACAGCATTCCTCAAAATCCTTGAGCTTATACTCCCCACCATTATTGATGAAGGTCATGTAATTTGACACACCACCCTGAGAAGTTACTGGGGATACCCCCTTCTCACCCATGTGACCCAATCGACAATACCACAAATCCGTATCACCCTTGGCTGATGCCACCGCGATACTATCCTTGGTGTTGTTCATCAAATACAATCTTCCTTCCCTATTACCCCGAGCGATCTCACAATCCTCCTTTGTAATAACCTAGTTCCTGCAGCTAAAAGTTACCACGTAACCTTCTTCACCCAGCTACCCAACTGATAACAGGTTCTTTTTCAAACCTGGAATGTGTCTGACCCCGTGTAGATGTAAGACCTTCCCGTCCGATGCTCCTATTCTGACATCCCCCTTCCCCTTGATTTCCAAAGGCTCGCCATCCGCCAGATAGACCTTTCTGAAATCACAGAAAGTGTAATTTTCCATCGCCCCTGTATGCCCACATGAGTGGAATGATGCCCCCGAATCCAGCACCCATGATTCTAGCGCACTACTATCGCTCAGAATCAGTACATTGTCACCTTCGATTATTACATTCGCCGATTTATCCCCTCGCATGGGACAATCCCTCTTGTAGTGTCCTAACTCCTTACAATGATAGGACTCTACCGATCCTCTTGCAACCCTTCGTCTTTCTTTGTTCTCCACAGACTGATCCCCACCCCCGATTACACTTTCCCTTGACCCTGTTCTCCCTTTATTGCTAGAACCCAGCCTTCCCCTACTAGTTATAGCTAAATCTGATTCCGAAGTAGACGGTGTCCCCAACTTCTTTATGCGATTTTCCTCACCCAAGAGGAAGTCCTTAACATCATCATACATCAATTTGTTCTTACCCGCTGAAGCATTTAACGCTGTCACCGTTCTGCTCCAACTTCCTGGTAAGGATGCTAGCAATTGACAAGCATGAACCTCGTCATCGAAAGTAATCTCCAACGCACCCAATGAGTCTATAACATCCATAAACTCATCGATGTGTTTAGCTATGGATCCTCCCTCTTGCATCTTGAGATTACCCATCTTGCGTATCAAATCAACCTTATTTGCAGCAGATGGAGTTTCAAATCTCTCAGTAAGATAATCCAATAGCTCCTTAGTGGTTTTCGCCTTCTTGGTAGTCTTCGCGATCCACTTCGACAAAGTAGATCGAACCACCCCTAAGGCTTTCCGATCCATGAGATCCCAGTCTTCTTGTTTTTCGCTTTCCAGCTTGACTCCTTTTAGAGGCATATATATATATATCCTTATTATACAAG
Organism: Campanula takesimana; assembly: GCA_026119855.1. Classification (NCBI taxonomy): domain Eukaryota; kingdom Viridiplantae; phylum Streptophyta; class Magnoliopsida; order Asterales; family Campanulaceae; genus Campanula; species Campanula takesimana. The sequence continues at coordinate 2,570,930 of JAOWBW010000131.1, read as the reverse complement.
AGATCCTCTATTTGCATCCTTCAAAACCCGTAGTCAGACCCATCAAATTTCTCTACCGCTTGTTTATCCTTGCCCATTCTTGATTGCTTGATAAACCCGAATCGTCCGATAACCCCTGATCGTTCAACCGGAGCTCTGATACCAGTTGTTGTGGAATAAGCCCTTCCCAACCCAACACCCAAGCAAATCGCAAGAAAAACCCAGCACCACAAACAAGCACAAGAAATAAGAAACCCAAAGCAAAAGACAAAAGAACACAAGAAATTGTTTACCCAGTTCGTCAATATGTTTGACTACGTCTGGGGGCACTACCAAGCCAGTATCTTGCACTATAATATATAAATATGGAGTTACAATGAGTATGGGGGCGGAACATTGCTTATATAGCAAACCTAGAATAAGACATAAACCCAAACACAAGAGGAATCCCGAAAATCCTGCTATTCCCGAATTCTGTGACGCGGCACTAGGCGCCCGCCTGGTCTTATGCAAGCGTCCGCCTGAATTAGATTTCTAGGAGACGAGACCCTACTGCCTACATCAAGCGCCCGCTCGCCCTCCTTCCATATTTTCTTCCCTTCGTTTCCTTTAGGATCTCTACTCCAACACTTGCATCATGCAATTAATATATAACCGCAGTGTCATACAAAACAGTGATAAATGGTGAGGTTGGAGATAAGCTTTAACCTGTGCCTTACTGCAGGACTAGTCACCCAATTCCGGCCTGATGATTGCCTTGTTTCCATCTGTAATGACTTTCAGTCTGCTATGTCATTGACAGATACTCCCTCCTTCCCAAACTGATCTTCGCGTTTGACTATTTGATGCAATACGTATATTTGATTATATCAAATATTATAAATGTCTTAGTATTTTATTATTATTTTAGTTTTAATTAGTATTTTTATTAGTATTTTCGTCATTAATTTTGATGGGTCATTTAAAGTAGGTTTTAGAGTAGGATTAAAAGTTATTTTGCTATTTTTAAGTCCTATTATGTTACCATATAGGTTAGGAGTAATTCTAAAAGGTTTAAGATTGTTTTTCAAGTTTAATGGGCACTATAAAATAGGCCTCAAGTTGTATTCTGAAAATTAGCTTTTATTCAATAAAAACTCGATTGCTTTGCAATTATTTATCCCTCTTTAACCTCCTTTATTTCTTATTCAAGATTTTCTTTGAAATTCTTCTTGGGAATTTTTATTCCTTGCAGATTAATTGATTTCGACCAATTAATAGTTACTATTCTGCTGCGTTTTACATCAGTTGGTATCAGAAAAGGACGATCCTTGGACGATGGTTAACGGTGAAGAACACAACGAGGGCACACAACAACTTCTTGCTAATATTTAACGTATGTTGGAACAACAAGCAACGCGACAGGAAGAGCAAGCAACGTGACTAGATGCGCAAGCAGCACAAATTGCAGAGCTTGTAACGACGGTTGGACGTTTAGTAGTTGGAGGTGGTGTTGGTGTCAACCCCGTAAACCGAAACGGCTAGCGTGAGGAAGATCACCGTCACGTTGATCCGTACGGTAGGGATAATCAGCTGGAGAATTTGAAGAAATATCAGTTCAAGGAACGCTATGCTAGAGACAGGGAATGCACGGCAAGTTATCGGTCTGAGCGTCAATATTGGCGTAAAATAGCAGATGGCCTGCATATCCAGTGTCGATCATTAGAAAGAGAATTAAATGTTGTGCAACGCAACATTCACCAAGATTTGGGGGTTGATAGTACAGGTTTTGATGAGGATTTCAAAGGAGGAAAGATTAGTGATAATTTTTTTTCCGATGGTGGAGAGATTGCTCCAGAATTGAAATCCGATGAGCCACTTTTTGAAGTGGTGGTGGAACCTGATGTATGTGTGATAGAGTCCTTGGAAGTGCATTACGAGGAGCCACTTTTTGAAGTGGTGGTGGCGGCCGATTGTGCGGAGCGAGATGAAGGAATTAGAATAAAGATCCATAGCCAAGAACTCACAAACTCAACCCAGGACTCCAGGAACAAGCGCAGACCCGGACCCGGAGCAAGATCCGCCCACACCTTGTACCTTGGTCCGTCCGCACACAGAAGCTGATCCGACCGGACCTGTTGTTGGGGTCCGACCGCTCCCCGGCTCACACCCGCCCGGACCTGGATGGATTTGGCCAGAAAATTTTCAAAATGTTGATGCGCATTTGTCATATTTATTTCCTTGTGCCGAGGTGCCTGATTTATTAAGGCGCGGGAAAGAACGAGTTTATTCCAAATATCTCTTCAAGTGGAGCGGAAGACTTCAAATTGCAAGAACGAACTCGAGGACGAGTTCTTTTGAAGCGGTGGTGAATGATGCAATACGTATATTTGATTATATCAAATATTATAAATGTCTTAGTATTTTATTATTAGTTTAGTTTTAATTAGTATTTTTATTAGTATTTTCGTCATTAATTTTGATGGGTCATTTAAAGTAGGTTTTAGAGTAAGATTAGAAGTTATTTTGCTATTTTTAAGTCCTATTATGTTACCATATAGGTTATGAGTAATTCTAGAAGTTTTAGGATTGTTTTTCAAGTTTTATGGGAACTATAAAATAGGCCTCAAGTTGTATTCCGAAAATTAGCTTTTATTCAATAAAAACTCGATTACTTTGCAATTATTTATCCCTCTTTAACCTCCTTTATTTCTTATTCAAGAATTTCTTTGAAATTCTTCTTGGGAATTTTTATTCCTTGCAGATTAATTGATTTCGATCAATTAATAGTTACTATTCCGCTGCATCTTTACATCACTATTCAAACTTTTTAAAGAGATGAACAGTTGCTTCACTAGCCATGCTTTGCTTAAGCCTAAAATGTAGAAATGTGAAGAACTATTTGGGACGATGAGAAATGGCAAATGAGAAAATCATTTTGGGACGGAGGGAGTACTATTCAAGATTTCTGTAGTCAAACATCTTCCTCTATTCACCAAAGGGTTATGCAAGTGTATAGGTGATGGCCTTAATACTTCCTTCTGGACAGATAGATGGTTACATCAATTTATACTTCAACATCACCTTCTCCGTCCTATTCCAGAATCTTAGAAATCTGATTCGGTTGCCAAATATAGGTCCAATCAGGAATGGAAGTTTTGTCTTCGAGGGTTTCCGTGGCCATTCAAGTCAAATTCTGATACATTTGGTTGGAGTCCAAACAATGGGGGTCCATTAACTACTAAAACCTGGCTCCTATCCTCTTCCTCTTCTAAAGAGCTCAAGTATCAGGCATTTTGTTACACCCTCTCTACCATGCTCAAAAGGGTTTTTTTTTTTTTATTATTTCATTAATGATAGATAAATTGCCCGTAGGCTACATCAAATGGCCATGATGGTTACAACTAGGTCTATAAATAGGCTAACACAAATCTCCCAGGCTACATCAAATGGCCATGATGGTTACAACTAGGCCTATAAATAGGCTAACACAAATCTCCCTAACGGGATTCGAACTCGAGACCTCCGCATGGGAAGCTAACACCGGACACCGCTTGAGCTAGAGCTCTTTGGTTGCTCAAAATTGGGTTAGCCTATTCTTAATGCTTCAATCAGATTGGCTAATTTGGAACACTAGGAACAAATTTGTGTTTAATGAAGATGCAGATGCAGTTTGCGTTCCCCGCCCAATTTCGCACTCATCTGAAACAGGCTTTGCAAGATTATGTTTTATCTTACCTTCCTAAGCCTAAATCTAGTAGTCTCAACATATCAATTCACATAAGATGGTGGCCTTTTACTTATACTCTTTTCAAACTAAACACAGATGGGGCTGCCTTAGGAAATCCTGGTATAGGGGGTATAATTTGTAATCAGATGGGGAATTGTGTTTCAAGTAATTTAACTAAACTTTTAATAAGGTATACTCACTGTGTCCTAAAAGGTAAAAAGTTAGTTTTTTTTTTTTTTTTTTTTTTTTTTTTGTTATTAAAAATGAAGTTTCAGCAATAATTGTAGTTTGTTTAATCTTCCATTGCTCAACATTTGGGTGTGTTAGGGTGCAACCCAAAGTCCCACATCGGCAATTGAGGAAACAATTGCAAGCTATATAATAGCACCCACCCACTTCATTAGAATGAGGCATTTTGGAAAGTTCCCAAAAACAAATCCGTGCGGGCCTAGCGGACAATATCATACTAATGTGGGAAAGTGGTGGTGGTGGTCGCGGTCCCTACAAGTGGTATCAGAGCCATGGTTCGGATGTTCCTGACCGGGTGGCCGCGTGTGTGCTTTACATTGGTGGGGTTCCCCTTGTGTGACATTGCGAATGGAGTCTTGCAATCGAAGGCGGTGGTGTTCCGCGGGCCGGTTGGTACAAGCTTTCACAGGATATGGTCCTTGGTTTGAGGGGAGGATTGTTGGGGTGCAACCCAAAGTCCCACATCGGCAATTGAGGAAACAATTGCAAGCTATATAATAGCACCCACCCACTTCATTAGTATGAGGCCTTTTGGGAAGTTCCCAAAAACAAATCCGTGCGGGCTAGGCGCAAAGCAGACAATATCATACTAATGTGGGAAAGTGGTGGTGGTGGTCGCGGTCCCTACACGGTGCTTTTTTTTTTAAATGGACCACTTCTGTCCTAAAAGGTTATAGGATACTTCTAAAGCATTTTAATTTTAAAAAAGGAGAAAAACGAACGGACTTTTTTTGTGTTTTATTTTTGTTAAAGTTAATTATGTTGATAAGAAAATTGAAATATTCTACTCCCTCCATCCCGAAAGAACTTGCATTAATTTCTTTTAAACACGCTGCACGTGTACTGGGCCAGTTTTGATATCACGATAAAGTCTGATGTTCCATCCCAAAACCAAATGGCAATGGGAGGAGTAGCCCATGATCTTTGTATAGTCAATGCATGGCTAGTTAATTCCCGATGTGGGATAATGTTTCTAATACATTCATCCCTCTTTAATTTACCCCAATTATCATATTCGCACACTTTAAAACTACTTTAAAATGATGCAAATTGTTTTTGGACAAAGCAAATATTTATTATAAACAGAGACCCAAGAGGACAAAGGCCCGAGGATACTGAGATCGATACTGATATGAAACTCTTACAAGTGTAATAGACCTAAGTCAAACTTAAAATCAACGACCAGAAGTGTAACACAGAATTTTATCTAGTGATTAAGCAAGCCTGAGGTGCTAATCAAGAACTGTGCACGTATGATAATACTAACAAGAAAACTAAGCATTAAAAATCTTACTTAAAAATTGATGGAGAAAATCTTCTTTTAATTAAATTAACCTAGCAAGTGTACTACTTATCGATGTAGCTATATGCACAAGTGAGGTGTTGAATTCACAGAGACTTGAAAGATTAACAAGAATGCAATAATAAAAAAAGTAAACAGTGTGGATTTTAGTTTGAAGTAATTTAACTAAACTAAAACTAGAATTTAAATTAATCTAAGAAAACAAATAAAACGATAGATTAAATCAAGTTTAACGAATAGATTCACGTATTGGGTTCACAAATACTTTTACTCTATGCTATGCTTCAAAATAACAAGATCAATCTTTATTTTTGGGTTCGTGCACACAAGTAAGAATTTGGACAATTCAGTCGCCGGATTGCAATTCTGTGGTTCTCTTTATGATATATTTTTTATTACGGCAATATAACATGCAAAGAACATATTAAGAACTCAAGAACATATGAACCTATATCCTTTTGATTTCTATTATGGCGTCAGTTGAGTCTAATCAACAAAATAGTGGTCAATGTATCAATGTCCATATTACTGCAACAAGAGAAACCTATAAATTCTAAAGCCAATTTATATCTTAACATATAATTGAAACTAAAAAATTTAACATGAAGAATATTTGGATGAATAAGAATTAAATTGAATGGAAGAACTAAATCAATAGCATAGATTAGTATTTGCTACTACCAATCTTTGAATCTAAGAAATTAGCTACTCATAAAAATAAAATCAAGAACAAGAAATAAATTATAGAATATCAAAACCTGGATTTAATTGATGAATCACTGTTTACAACATATAATTCTTGAATAAAGTATGAATGAAATAAAGTGGATGGAGTGTTATATTTTTATTAGGGCTAATGAGGTGTAAATTAGGAAAAGCCCTAGGATTCTTTGGAGAAAAATGATAAAATTGATTTTGTGGCTGGAATTCCCCAGAAGCCCCTAAATTTTTTGTAATTTCAAGAAATCCCTCCAAAAATTCTCAAAAGGTCCTCCAAAATTTTTATAAAAGTTCCTATAATTTTGGAAATTACTAAATAACCCATTATATTTTGGAAATTCCTGTAAGGTCCCAAGAAAATTCCAATGTGGTCCTCCGAGTGTGCGGCTGCCCGGCTGGAAGGTGAACGACCGCACACTCTTACAGCCTGTTCTGGGTTTTGCTCCGGTGTATGTGTTGTCGCTTGGTTGTACAATGTGCGGTCGCACCATCTGCTCTGCGACTTGTAAATTTTATGCGTAAACTTTCGGAGGCCATAACTTTTTCATACGAACTCCGATTTGGATGTGCCAACTATCGTTGGAAATCTCTTTTCGAGTAATATCCAATTTGATTGCACATCACATCTCTTTATACTTGTTCTGATCCGTTCTTTATCTTTTGTTTTCACACTTTAATGCCCATGGATCCGTGCATTCTTCCGCTCCTTCCCTATGCTCATAAATACTCCAAAACCATAAAAACACCCAAGGTTGAGGATCAAATAAGTCATAAAAGTATATCATTTGGATGAGTAAAAACACATCCATAAAAAATCATTATGGATGATAAAATTACAAGAATTAAATCATGGCGATATCCAGTAAAAAAATGGATGCCTTTGAAGCCAATTTTCCCATAAATAATGTAGCCTCAATAGATTGTTAGAGACTTCACCCAAGTTTTCTCACCCTACATAATTTAGTTACAATATTGATTTGATGAAACTCTCATCGTCTAATAATAAATGTCATATTTTCATTTTTAATTTTTAATCCGTCTTAAATAAGAATCAATTTTTTAATAAAAAATAATCTAAGTAAAATCATATCAAGTATAAACAAATAATATGTATTGACAACACCACCGGCGGATATTATGAGAAGTAGAAAGTATGATATAATGAGTACATATAGACGTGTCCATTGCCGGTTAACCGGCGGTTAGCCGGTTATAACCGGCGGTTGAGAAGACGCCGGAGGTCTAACCGTAACCGCCCCGGCTAACCGGCCCTAACGGTTAAGGTTAGGCGGTTAACCGGTTAAACCGGTTAAATCGTCTGCCTTTTTCATTTTTTTTAATTTTTTTTTTAACTGAAAAATGTCAAAAAAGTGACTGAAATCTGAAAATTTAACTGGAAAAAGTCAAAAAACTGACTGGAAACTGGAAATTTAACAGAAAAATGTCAAAAACTGACTGGAAAGTGGAATTAACTGACTGAAAACTAACAAACTAACTGGAATTGTTTAAAAACTAACTGGAAATTCGAAATTTAGGTGTGTCAGCCGGTTCAACCGCCGGTTATAACCGCCGGTTTGACCGGTTACTCAACCGACGGTTATAACCGCCGGTTGGCCGGTTCCCCTAAACCTTAACCTTAACCGGACCGGCCATATACGGTTCACGTCCGAAACGGTTGGCCGGTTAGCCGGTTGGCCGGTTTTGACCGGTTAGAAAACCGCCGGTTAGCCGGTTCCGGTTGATTTTTGGACACGTCTAAGTACATACATAATTCTTTACATCCCCTATTAACACTTTCTAATAAATAAATGCTTCAAAATAAAAATAAAAATTAACAACCACTTATTTCCTTATTCATACTTGCTTATCGGATTTCGAACCGCTCCACCCACCAGTTAGCTCCACCCAATGGTGGTGGAGATTGGAGCCACCTCATTTTAGCTACACCCAACTGCTGAGATGTAGCCGAGCTCGGTGGGACCCACAAAAAATTGAAATCATCCGAGCCGCACAGATGATGAGTGTGTGTATGTGGCCTTGATCGGAGCCGTTGGGTGGAGAGGTGGAGCTAACTCGGTGGAGCGGTTCCGGGTCCTGATGATATTTAAAGTACAAAACTTTTAAAATCAAAATTGAATTGATGTTTGACTCAAATGAAGTGAATGAGTAAGATCATAGAATAGAAAAGTTAAATATAGGCATGGATGGGCTTTATATGGTTTTAGTAGGTAGATTTCCCATCTAGTTTTTAATATTCGGGGCCTCAACTCTCACCATCAACCAACCACTCATCAGTGTTCAATTGCATGAAATTGTTCCAACCTTGCACATGTACTTGAAAAATAGAATATCAATTATAATGAGTAAGTAAGTTTGATTCTAGATGAATGTTTATTTCTATTTTTTTTGTTTTAAAATGAATATTTTTAAAAAAAAAAAAAAACTTTTTTTAGAGCCGGAGAGGGAGATCGGATATATACATATCTTATTAAGAAGCATCTTACAAACTACACAGATACCGCTAAAGAAAATACCCTTCGATTTTATGCTCGTCTTTACTAGGTGAATTAAAAATTATTAAGTTGTCAAAATATTACACATTTTTTTTTAACTCTAGGCAAGTGCGATATAAATCGTTCCAAGTCTTTTCATATTATTTGCTCTATCTATTTCGAAATAAAGGGTCATTTAGGGGGAGGGGGGGGAGAGAGAAACTTATGTATTTAATGAATGTTCATGTTTTGGTAAGGTTACAAAATCACTCATTGTCGAGTATGATGTTCTAATTCACACTCACAATTTTGAGGTGAGATCCTCCGTACCACCAATAACAGTTTGACACGTGGTAGTAACTTTGTTAAATTTTAAACTCTCGTTAACTAACGAGATTGGGAGAAATACAGAAGGTCTCTTCTCACTCCATAATTGACGTAATTCCTTATCAACTAGGAAAAACCCCGTGCTGCGCACGGAAATTTGTTTACAATTTATCGTTTATTTAGTCAGTCAAATATATTTTATTATGATTAAAGATTTTTTTTTATGTATCTCAAAAATACAACTTAAAAATAAGACATGTAAAAAGTAAATAATCAATTACACTGTAATTTTCTTTTTATTTCGGGCGGAAAAATTAATGAGTAAATCATTTTCTAACTTTGGATTTAAAATCAAGATTAATATTTTTTTTTTTTTACTTTTCCTTTGTTTGCAGGATTAGAGTTGCCTCAACATAAAATTTTTAATTCATTAGTTAAACAAAATAAATTGCTTGAAGACTTTTCATTTGTTCTAAGTAACAAATCAAAAATTTATTTTTTGTGACTTTACATTTCAAATTATGACTTTTCATTTCTTATACCGGATAAGTTAAAGTCACTTTATCATAATTATTTTTAATATATTAAGTTTTATTGAGACTCTTCTTATTTTAGTAACCGTTGCACTTAAATGAATGCATATAATGATCTATGAAAAAAAAATCTTAGGTACAAAATTATTTGAATGTAAATTTCAAAAAATCATTCATTTTAATATAAGCAGGACATTCAATATGGAATGAAGAGAGTAACTATTATGATTTACTAATATTATTAATAGTAATAGTTAATTTATTTTTAAAAAATAATAATTAACTTATATAATAACTATTATAATTAACTAATATTGTTAATAGTAAAAGTTAATATATATAGTAACTATTGTAATTAACCATTATTGTCATTACTAAAAGTTAATCTATATAGTAGTAATTATTATGGTTAGCTAATAATATTAATAGTAATAGTTAACTTATATAGTAACTATTAACATTAACTAATACTATTAATAGTACTCCCTCTGTCCCTAAATGAGTGTCAATTTTCAAGAAATTTTTGTCCCTAAATGAGTGTCTTTTTTTAACATAACTTTCTCCCTAAACGTTTTTTTTCGAAATTTTTTTCACCGGTTTCTTTATACGTGTAAAACTAAAGGTTTGGAAAGGAGATTACAAGATTATATATGAATCGTTGTTACCAAATTGTTCAAAAAGTTGAGATTTTCAATGTCCCTTAAAATGAAATTTGGACGCTCATTTAGGAACAGAGGTAGTAATAAGTAACTTATATAATTATTATAGTTAACTAATATTTTTCATAGTAATGGTTAACTTATACAATAACTATTATAGTTAACTAATAGTACTATTAATAGTGATAGTTAACTTGTACAATAACTATTATAGTTAACTAATACTATTAATAGTAATAATTAACTTATACAATAACTATTATAGTTAACTAATACTATTAATAGTAATAGTTAACTTATATAATAATTAATATTATTAACTAATAATAAGAATATCAAGAGTCACTTATCAATAAGAATGGTGATGACATGACTTCACCAAAAGCATTTTTTTTAGCCTAAACTGTCCAAATGGCAAATTCGTATTCCTCCGCTTCGACTTTTAATAGATATTCCCTCCGTTCCAAGGAAGTTGCAACATTTTGCTATTTAGAGTATTTCACAAAAGTTGCAACAATTCAAAAATGTAAGCTTTTTATTACTTTTATAACCCTCTACTCATTCTCTCCTTTCCTCACAACCACTCATTATTATCCATTCATTCTCTTTCCACCCCCACTAATTATCTCTCTTCCTCTTTACCTTTCATTCTTAATACTATAATATTATATCCTTAATTTCCCAACTACAAAGTAAATGTTTCAACTTTTCTTGAACGGAGGGAGTATAGATTTGGAGATTCAATTTCATCAAAATTCTCAAACGTCAAGTTTTGTAACAGCGACAAAATACTCATCTTTCATCCTCTACGACCGGAAAACTCTTATCAACTGGATTCTACACCGTGGCCCAAAGAATTAATTTCAGCAAAAATCCCTCTCCTTGAAGCACCCATTTCTTCAAGGTGTTTTATTAATTTTTAGCAGCAAAATCTCTGTCGACATCATCAGCGATCTATCTTCCTCCCTGTGGCTTCAAATTCAATTAACCTATCACCATTGTATTCCAAAATTCTGGTCAAAGAAACAAAGCTCAGTTTTGATTAGGGAATATCGGGAGTGACAGGTAACAGGTTCTTCCACTGGCTTGAATAATTGACTTCTTCCTCAATAGACTGGACTGAACATATGAGGTTCTCGTAGTCACGGTGAAAAAATCTCATGTACCACTTTTGTATGACATTATATGTACCACTTGTAATTCAACCGTTCACATGTTTGCATAATATTATAATAATACTAATCTTAATAAATGTGAGCCATTAGGAAACAATAGTTGTTATTTCCTTATTTCTCCCAATCTCATTAGTTAACGGGTGTTTAAAATTTAACAAATCACTGCCACGTGTCAAACTGTTATTGATGGTACATACATTGGAACATACTTATAGTACAAAGGATCTCAGCTCCACAATTTTGATGTCACATAGAAAAATCAAGCGTGTTTAAATATTTTTGCAACTAATATTAAAAAATGGGGTGAAAGAGTATGAAATACTCATTTATTTATCTTTGTGTATCTTTGTGATTCTGATAGTAATTATTGTATATAATTAGTTTAGTGTTATTTTAGGAAATAGTTATAATTATTTAGGAATAGTTTATTTTAGGTTAATTATTTTGATTTTGATTTATTTGACTAACCTACTAATGTTTATCTTTGGTAGTTAGTGTTTTGTATTTATGTAAAGATGGACTCTCTTCTTATGGAATGATTGGATGACATTAAAGATTGACATCTAAGAAGATCACATCTCCAAGAAAACTTCTCAATCCCGTGTCTATAAGAAGCGGATCTTATTCAGTCATGTGACACAGATTTTTTCATCTTCTCTAAGTGAAGTTTTTGGTTGAGAGAAAGTTCTTTTGTATCTTGAAGTTCTTAGTCATTAAGACTTCAAGATTGTTTTAGTGTTTGATTGATTCTAGGAGTCTAGAATAGCTTTTGATCTTTTCGTTGTGTTTGTTTCTTTCATAATATTGTATTCTGCAAGATCTTTATTAATGAAAGTTTTCCAGCAAGTAATTCTTGCTGAAGTGTTTAAATTCTGGGTTTTAATTTCCGCTGCATTTAATCTCTGTTCGTCGACAGTTGACTTGACAGTTGTGGTGTCACTTGTGAGATCAACTGTACTCACAAGTGGTTCTGCCCAGAAACAGTCATAGCTTCTTATTTCTTTCAATTGGCACCAGAGCTTGGTCTCGACATACTGAGATCGATCTTTGAAAGTAGCCATTATGGACTGTACTCATATTCGTAATAAGCCGCCTACACTAGATGGTTCAAACTGTACCATTTGGAAGGCAAAGATGATCATGTACATTAAAAACATAGATCATCGTGCTTGGGTCAGTATTCTTATGGGATATACATCCCCTACTATGGAAGTAGTTGATCCAAAAGCAAAACCTCCTGCAACTAGTGAGGCGAAAAAGGAAAAAAAATTGTCCCAAAATCTGAGCAAGATTGGAACACGGAAGAAATTGCCCTTGTAAACTACAATGCAAAGGCAATGGCTGCCATATCTGATCATGTTGATCACAATTTGTATCAGTTATTTTCTAACCATACCGTGGCCAAAACTGCTTGGGATATTTTACAACTTCATTGTGAAGGGTCTGATAGTGTCAAACAAACAAAATTAAGGAGATTGATGACAGAGTTTGAAAATTTAAGAATGAGAAAAAATAAAACTATTCAAACCATTCTGCTAAATTAATGGATATTTCAAATGAATCCTTTGCATTAGGAGAATCCATCTCCAATGCAAGGTTGGTTAGTAAAGTTTTAAGAACTCTCCCAGAAAAATTTAACATCAAAGTCTCTGTCATTGAAGAAACTTGTGATACTCGGACCGTGAGTCTTGAAAAGGTTCTAAGTATTCTAACTACGTTTGAATTGAACCTCGAAGTGCAACAAACTAGCAAAGTAAATTCAATTGCTCTTGCTAGTGCTCTTATTGTGTCCAAAGATCTTGTAGAATTATCAAAGGATATTGATGACTTAAACTTAGAGGAAGATGAATGTGACTTGATCACTCAAAAATTCAACAAAATGTTGAACAAAAAACGTCAACAAAATTTTCCCAATACGGTTACTGCTTCTTCCCCTAAGATTGAATCATTCAAGAAAGAAACAAGTAATAACAAACTTTTTTCTGAAAACAAAAGATCTATTTGTAGATACCCCGGGGAACCACGGCTTGGCTAGAGCGGTGAATTATCCTAGGATGTCTAACTTGTTTTAGATTGTTTAGAGTCGCCACCTATGTTTTTAAAGGAACATAAGAAAAACCTAGAAATAGCCTAATTTATGTACAAAACCAGAGATTCGGGAGAGAAGGGTTCGGGGGTTAGGTGACGGAGTGGGAAGTACTTAAACACCCACTCCGCCCCGCTTACGCGGGTCTTGCTACTATTGGTGTTCTAATAATTACATGTCCTTCAATTAATTAAATAGAAATGTGCTAACAATTGTGATGAGAAGAAAAGAGGAAATAAAGGGGAAATAAAATAGAATTGTTTTATTTATTTAATGATAAAGATTACATGTAACAAGTAATGTTAAGGAATTACATTAAGAGATGAAGAGAAATTAACATGGTGAATTAAAGTTAAGATTAAAATGTAGGGAGATAACCTTAACTAACTTCAATATGTGAAGTAGTCATGTTGGTCATGTCCCATTAATGGGGATTGCATACATCAAGAAGAAGAAAACAAAGGAAGAAAATGGAGTTGTACTTTGAGAAAGAGGACTTGGAACCTTGACTTGAAAGTGTTGTTGTTGTGATGAAATTGTTGTAGAACAATTTGTGTAGAGTCTTGTTACTAAGAATTCTTGTTGGGAGAATTCGTGTATAATGTAGTTGGTGAATCAAGGTTGGAGTCCAAAAAGAAGTCCCTTTCCAAGGTAGAAGATGATGGTTTTTATAGGTAAAAAAGAGAGGGAAATGATGGAGGGAAATTGTCATCCATGTGAAATGGAATGGGCCAATCACAAATAAGATAAATGAATAAAAGAAAAATTAAAGAAATAAAAGAAATCAAATAATAAATGAAAGAAATATTAGTTTTTTGGGAAAAGGCTTAGAATTTGGGATTGGGAGTTAATGAGAAAAGGGGGGGATAAATGTGGATGTAAAAAGATGGTTTTTGTGATCAAGAAAAGATGTTTGTAAATAAGAAAAGGGAGGGAAATAAGGTGCAATCCGTTACTGCCAAAGTGGGAAGCGCGCGGGTCCGGATTTTGGGGCGGGACGCGCGCGCGGCTCACTGGCAGTGCCGGAAGCGCCCGCGGGTGAAAAATGACAGAATGACAGAATGACCCTAAAAGTTAACTCTGTTATGCAGTTTAGTCCAAAAACTAACGGAATCAGTTAGGAACTTAACCGAAGTAACAGAAATCAACAAAAATAAGTTAAATAAAAATACTTTGTATGCAATCGGGGTGAGAGGTCCAAGGCGGGGTGTCTACAGAGCCCCTCGGTGACGTGGATTGCGAAGCAAAACGCGTCGACGAAAGTAAAAACACCCGCCGAGGACATCGACAAAGAAAAAGAAAGAAAAGAAAGCAAAGACTCGATGAAAGCAGTAATTTGAAATTGCTAGAGATAGGGGTGCGCTCCCTGCATGAGCGACTTTTGCTGGAGTGTTGTATTGGAGCTCATGGGAGCTTGTCTCGATATGGACCGAGTTGTCGACTTGGAGCTCATGGGAGCTTGTCTCGATATGGACCGAGTTGCCGACTTGGAGCTCATGGAGCTTGTCTCGATATGGACCGAGTTGCCGACTTGGAGCTCATGGGAGCTTGTCTCGATATGGACCGAGTTGCCGACTTGGAGCCGCATCTGCTTATGTTGTTGACTTTGTGGGGTATGGGCACGGTTGACCACTTTCTGGCGGGGATGAAGTGATTTGAGTAGCGGATGCTGTTGACTTCGTGGTGGTACCTGTTATGTGTGTGCTTGACAGGTATATGTGTTCTTGCAAGAAGATGCATGAAGTGTGAAATGAAGAGAGAGAAATTGTGCTCGTGGTGTGATGGGATTTTGGAACACCCTTGCAATGAGAGAGAAGTAAGAATGTAGAGAGTGATCTTGTGTGCGGTGTGATTTTGAGGAAAGCATTGGATGTATTCATACCTTCACTTACCATTGCCGCTTGAGTGGAGATGGATTCTTGATGTCCGCGGAGGATGCTTTGATGGAGAATGTCCATTCTTTAGATGTTGATGAGAGAATGCCCTTGATGTTGGGTTGGCGAGATGGTACTCTGGATGATGGGTTGGTCGTGCCAAAAGGCTGCCTACGTATCCCTTGAAGAGAATCAGACCAGCGTAGTTCAAGGATGATGGAGAACGCTGGAGGAGAGGCTAGGAGCAAAGCAAAGTAAAGCATATACTTTTGCACATAGAAGGAGAAAAGAAAAAAAAAATCTTTTTTTTTTTTTAAAAAAAAAAAAAAAATTAGAAAAGAAAGAATATGCACACATGTGAGGAAAAGATTTTTTATTTTTTTAGTTCTTGGGTGAACCATTTTAACCGTTGTGTGCTTGTGAAGCCAACCCAAGATCAAGTCATGTTCAGTCGAAGTCCGGATTACCTCTCTTGAATTCTGTTGTCGCCGGTGTGCCCAACGAAGTTGATGTCTAGCCCCAAGAGATTTGTCGATTATGGGGGTTTCAAAAGGCTTTTGATGCCGAGATGAGGAGTTGCTGATTGTAAAGCCCCTAGAATGCGTTTGATGCCAAATTTTGAGGGACTTGCATAGCTCCAAGATAAATCAGCTCTTTGACCATTAGAGTAAATCGCCCTTTGTTGTTGGCGTGAGCAATCCCAAGAGAAGATTATGGATGCCAAGCTTCGAGAAATTGCTAAGCCCCAAATGTCATGGACTTTTTGTTTGTGAGCTTCAAGACGGTGGAATGTAAAGCCCCAAATTATCTTGTGATTGGCTCGGCATTGAGAGCGGATGTACCGTCGGGTAGAATTATTGATAGAGATCCCCTTCTTGCTCTTACTGGGGAGATGAATGGCCTCATTGTGGTTGATACCCAAATGGCGGAGGGCTTATGTCAAAGGATGCAGTAATGTCTTGCGGTGCCGTCGAGGTCGCGGAGGATAAGGTCTTGGTGTGATAAAGTCCCAAATGAGTATGCTTGCTTGACTCTTCTTGAGTTGAACTAATGACGGATCTTCGGATGCAACTAGTGCTGTGGCCCAACTTTATCTGAGCTGCACCTTGTGCTTTTGATCTTGGAGAAGGGGGTGCTGAATTGCAGAAACATTGGGATTGGCCGTGGCATTTCCCGCTATAACCCTGTTTTGATTAGAGTTTAGCATATTGAATCTTTTTCCTTTTCTCTAAGACTTTTTTCATGATCTCGTTGAAAGTTCTAACAAAAATCATCAACTTCATTCATAACATCGGAGTCTTCATTTAAAACCAAGAGGCCTTTGACTTGAAGTGTTGAGAGACCTTTGAAGCTTGATCTCTTTCATGGAGCCATAAGACTACTCCACATTGCATTGCTTGAGCATTGTTGTCCCCAAAAGACGTCGGTTGCGAAGCCCCAATATTGCCCTTTGCTTGAATTATTGTAATGCCGTAGCCCAAAAGATTGTAGATTGCGAAGCCCATTGAGACCTTCGGTGCCGAATTGGGGAATCTTTCAATGTTGCACATGACTTGGCTGGGGATACTGCTGGGGAGTTAATTGATCTTTGCCGAGGGAGCCTTTAAGACTTGACCGTAGCCCCTAGAGTGCCATCATTGATTGCGAGAAAGGTCCATCCTTGATTGGGGGAACGAGCACGGGCACACGTGACAGGAGGGCTTTTTGACATCCCTTTTGAGAGACCTTGAGGATAGTCTCACACATCTTTCTCGAGCATAGTCCCTAGGGCGTATTGATTGTCAAGTGAAGCAAAAGAAGTCCTTGTCCTTGAGTCACATAGCCCCTAGGGCGTCACCATTTGAGCAAAGCAAGAGTGACTCATCCTCGTGTGAGGGAATAAACATGAGAGGATATGGCAAGAGCTACTCCATTTCTCGGGAGCCTTTCGGCGTACTTTAGAAGCACATACTTGAAGAAGCCTTGAAAACTGAGACACATGTTGTTGCTATTTGCTGCCCAAGCCAATTGACTAGCTAGGGATTATTTGTGCAACCTCGTGCCCTTTTATGATGGGCTTGTTCTCGATGGATCTTGGTTACCACGGGCCTTCTCTTCGTGAACCCAAAAATGCACACTGCTGGAGAATGATACCAATAACCCAAGACAACCTTTGATGGTGCTATATCTTGTCGAGCCTTTTTCAATCCCAAAGTTGACTCGGTGGGAATTGACTTGCTGAGGAGATTCAATGTAGAACTTGTCTTCTTTAGAGGCCGGGGATCTCCATTTCTCTTTCCCTTCTCTCTCTCACTCTCTCATTTTTTTTTTATGACGCACCCTGTTTTTTGCCTAGACCGCCCTTTCGGGTTTTCAATCTAGCGGGCATCTCTTTGCGTCTTCATCATTTTTTTTTGACTCAATTGATGAGGAAGTGTGCATTGACTCTAGCTGAGGAGATAAGACATGTGATTTTGCGGTGGAGACCTCTTGTCACTAAAGGTGAGTGACATTGACTTGACTAGGGAAGTGTCCCTAGTATTGACATGTATTTTTTTTTATTGAATTGAATGACTCACGAAGGCAAGTAAGTCATTAAGAGAGAAGAGAATGAAATCCCCAATTTGATTGCAAGAAATTGGGAGTATGCAGAAAGAATAGAAGTCCCTAGACTCGACAAGGAGCGCGAAATGATTCCAAATCTAAGAAAGTTGTTCAATCTTTTTGGTGATTAATTCATTAGCAAATGAATCGTACAAAGATGTCTTGACAAGTTCGAGATGAAGGCCAATCACCATAACGCGCTAGGGCTAAACATATTTTCTTTCTTGCATGAGACCGGACCCGAAGGTTGCCTATGTTCCTCCAGTGTAGAGGCTCAGGTCACCGTAGTTCTTGTGAATTCTCCATTCTTCGGGATGGAATTGTTGCTTCGTCGTGTAGCTTCGTCCTCCTTTGGTGGATGGAATGATGTTGATCTTGATGTGAACTTCTTTGATTGAGGGGGATTTTTTTTTTTTTTTTTTTTTTTTTTTTAATCCCCCTTTGAAAACTTTGCTTGACTTCTTCATGATTGTTGCCCCACCTTGTTTGTCTTGGCTTCGTCGTTGATGTTGGCGTCGATGTTTAGCCCCTAGGCGTTCAAGTGATGGCCTTGTTCTAAAACTTGTTTAGACATCTTTTCATCATTTTGCCAAGAATTAGATTGAACAACTTGGAAGAGTGTATGAGGATGAGAACGACTTTTATTTAATGAGAAGACTCGACACTTAACATGGGACGAGAGAAAACATTAATGCACACAAAAGAGGACTTTTGACTCTTTTTTTTTTTTTTTTTTTTTATTCCTACTACTAGGTAGAGAAAGAGAAATAGAGATTGTTGTCGTCGTCCTCTTTGTTGAAGCCCCATTTCAAAACCAAGCTTTTTCCTTGATGGGTTCTTGCATGTTGCCATTCTCTAGCGGTTGCTCTTCACCCACAGTAAATTCGCCGTCGTCGAACAAATCTTGGATGATGTTTCGGAGAAGGAAGCACCTTCGGTAGTGTGGCCACTATGC
>JAOWBW010000131.1:2501755-2552186 GCA_026119855.1 Campanula takesimana | reverse complement strand
TTATTTCAATACCTAGATCATGTTATGTGTATATAAAATTGTTTATGTGCCTTGCATGATGTGAAATATTGGAATATATGACGTTTATGTGTTATATGATTTTATGTGGTTTATTGTTTTGCAACTTTAATCGCACGATTCAATCGCAATAAATAAATTATGGTGGATTCAGAATTGTTGATTATTAATTTTTGATTGGATCAAAGTTTTAATAATCGGGGAAAAACGATTTTGAGACAAAATTTTCGAACTTTGAAAATTCTGCACATTCTGATGGTACTGGGCGACCGCACAAAACTCCTTGGGGCGGCCGCACAGTTTTGGGCGACCGCACAAGGGTTTTTGGGCGGCCGCACAAGGGGATCAGAAGGTCTGATTTTGGTTGAAAAACAGAATCTGGAATTTTTCGAAAAATTCAACAAAACCAGTAACAGAACCAGTCCAGACTTGCTGATCTGGAATGGGTTTTGGGTATTTGGTTTGTGTGTGGATTTTTGGGTTTGATTTTCCTATTTGTTTTAGTCTTGTGATTCCTAGATTGGTTCAAGTTTTGATGCTAATCTGCGTTCATCGAGATTCTGTGTACATGTTTATATTATGTGCTCATAAATGTGTTATATGCTATAATGTGATGACCTTCAAATAAAGTTTTAAGTCCTTCTTTGCCATGCCATGATTAAAACAACTTGTTTTTGCATGGGTAATCTTGATGTGGGTTCGCCTCCGCGAGGTGCATTAATCTTTATTCATGTATGAGCAAGATGAGGTTCATTAATTTAATGTGGGCTTGCCTCTGCAAGGTGCATTAATTGAAATGGTTCCTATGCGTTTAAAATGGTTGGACTAAATTAGGCGTCAAAACAGTTTTGGGCCTAGCAAAAGATGAGATTAAACATGCTTTTTGAAATTGGATTTCTCAAAGAATCTCATAAAAGGATCTAAGAATCATATGGGATATGATTGACATGATTGTCTACCTAATTAATTTTTTTTTGAGCGGTCCACCTCCGTGGACTCAAAAGTTAAATTAAAGTTGGATCTTAGCCCAATTAAATTATATTATACATTGGATGTATATGAAGGTTATATAATTTAGTGGGAGTATTTTGTTTGAAAATACATTATTATCTCTTTAATGAAAACCGGTACTTATTAAATTTTGGAAATTTTTGCATATTTGTAGATAATGACTAATAACACTCAATCAATGTCGTTGCGATCGATCCTTGAGAAGGATAAGCTCGAAGAGAATGGTACTAACTTTATGGATTGGATCCGTAGCATAAGAATCGTTCTTAGGCAGAAGATAAGTTGTACATTTCGATGGGCCTCTCCCCGCTGAACCACCGCCTACTGCCCCTAGGGTAGAAAGAGACAATTACAAGAAACATCGTAATGATTCTAGAGATGTAAGTTGTCTCATGCTTGCTGCTATGTGTTCAAAACTCCAACAAAGTTTGGAACATTTGGAAGCCTATGAGATAGGCGTGGAGTTGAGAACCATGTTTCAAGAGCAAGCTAGGCAAGAGAGGTACAAGACCATTGTTGCATTCACTACTAGTAAAATGAATGAAGGGCAACAAGTGAGTCCTCACTTTCTTAAAATGAAAGGTTATGTAGAGCACCTTGAGAAACTTGGACTATCCAATCCCATTGGAGCTAGCCACGGATCTCATTCTTAATTCATTGCCTAAAAGTTATAATCAGTTTGTAATGAATTATAACATGCATGGAATGGATAAGAATCTCTCTGAGTTGCATGGGATGCTCATAACTGCAGAGATGAAAATTGTGGAGAAGGTTCTCCCGTGCTCTTGTTCACGATGGGAAGAGCCTGGTGCCAAAGGCAAGGGTAAGGCAAAGTTGTCAAACCCAAGATAAGCAAGGCAAAGGTTGCCAAGGCTTCTGAGGCAAAACCCGATACACAAAAGGATGCAATTTGTTTCCATTGTCAAGAAATTGGTCATTGGAAACGTAATTGCAAGGCTTTCTTGGAAGAGCAAAAGAAGAAGAAGAGCAGCAAGGCTGCGTCGACTTCAGGTATCTATATGATAGATATTCTCCTTTCTACCACTGATTCTTGGGTATTGGATACCGGATGTGGTTCTCACATTTGTCTAAATGTGCAGGGACTAAAGAATAGGAGACTGCTTAAAGAAGGTGAAGTAGATCTACGTGTGGGGAATGGAGCAAGAGTTGCTGCATTAGCCATAGGGACTTATGAAGTCACTTTACCTTCCGGATTAATTCTTGTTTTGAACAATTGTTATTATGTTCCGGATTTAAGCAGAAATATTATTTCAATTTCTTGTTTGGATAATGAAGGTTTTAAGTTTCTTATTGAGAATAAAAAAAAATTCTATTTATTTAAATGATGTGCTTTATGGTATTGCTAATTCATTTAATGGCCTTTATATCTTGGATGTCAAGAATGAAAATAATGTCTATCATGTAAATAAGAAATCTAAACCTAATGATGTAAATCATACTTATTTGTGGCATTGCCGTCTTGGTCATATTAATGAGAAGCGTATCTCAAAACTCCATGGGGACGGACTTTTAGGTTCATGTGACTTAGAGTCATATGATACTTGTGAGTCGTGTCTTCTTGGAAAAATGACTAAGACACCTTTTATCAAGTTGGGTGAAAGGGCAAGCGACTTATTGGGGTTGATACATTCCGATGTATGCGGACCATTAAGTAGCAATGCTAGGGGAGGATTTTAATACTTCATAACCTTCACTGATGATTATAGTAGATTTGGGTATGTTTACCTAATGAAACATAAAAGTGAAGCATTTGAGATATTTAGAATATTCAAATGAAGTAGAAAAACAACTTGGCAAAAGTATAAAGGCACTTCGATCAGATCGAGGTGGTGAATACTTGAGTCAAGAATTTGATGATCATCTAAAGAATTGTGGAATAGTTTCACATTGACTCCACCTGGAACACCACAATGGAATGGTGTGTCCGAGAGGAGGAATCGGACTTTGTTAGACATGGTTCGATCAATGATGAGTCAAGTTGATCTTCCAATATCCTTTTGGGGTTACGCCCTAGAAACCGCTGCTTTCACACTAAATCGTGTTCCAACTAAATCGGTTCAAAAGACTCCATATGAGATGTGGAGCGGAAAGAAGCCTTGTCTATCTTTCATGAAGATTTGGGGTTGTGAAGCTTTTATCAAAAGACTTGTCTCAGACAAACTTGCACACAAATCTGATAATGTATTTTCGTGAGATATCCTAAGGAAACTAGAGGATATTACTTTTACAACCGTGAGGACAACAAAGTGTTTGTTGCCCGAACTGGTGTCTTTCTAGAGAAAGAGTTTCTCTCCAAAGAAATCAGTGGGAGTAAAATAAATCTTGAAGAAATTCGAGACCCAGAAAATAACATTGAACCAATAGTGGAGCAAGAACAAGAACCACAAGGAGTTGTGGAACCTGTTCAAAATACACAAGCAACTCGCAGATCTAGTAGGTTACGATCCGAGCCTGAGAGATATGAATTTCTCGTAACGGATAGTAATGAGGTAGAAATCATTGAGAATGATGAACCGTCAACCTACCAAGAGGCAATGTCTTCTCCTGATTCGGACAAGTGGCTTGGAGCCATGGAATCCGAATTGCAATCCATGCAAGACAATCAAGTTTGGAATTTGATTGATGCACCCGAAGGTGTAAAAACCATAGGATGCAAATGGGTCTTCAAGAAGAAGACTGACATGGATGGGAAGGTGCATACTTACAAAGCTAGGCTTGTAGCGAAAGGTTATAGGCAAGTTCATGGTATTGACTATGATGAGACCTTTTCACCCGTAGCAATGATCAAGTCTATAAAGAATTTTGCTTGCCATTGCCGCATATCATGACTATGAAATATGGCAGATGGACGTCAAAACCGCTTTCCTGAATGGAAAACTACAAGAGGATGTGTATATGACACAACCAGAAGGTTTTGAACAAAATTCTAAGGTATGCAAATTGCAAAGATCTATCTATGGATTGAAGCAAGCTTCAAGGAGTTGGAATCTCCGTTTTGATGAATCGGTCAAAGAGTTTGGTTTCATCAAGAACGAAGATGAGCCTTGTGTATACAAGAAGATTAGTGGGAGCATAGTGCTATTCCTTATTTTATACGTGGATGACATATTTCTCATTGGGAAACGACATTCCTACACTTCAGTCTGTGAAGACTTGGTTAGGAAAGTGCTTCGCAATGAAAGATATGGGTGAAGCCGCATATATACTTGGCATTAAGATCTATAGAGATAGATCAAGGAGGCTACTTGGTTTAAGCCAAAGTACATACATTGACAAGGTCATTAGAAGATTCCGTATGGAAAATTCTAAGAGAGGCACCTTGCCCGTGTTACATGGAGTTTCTCTAAGCAAGACTCAATGTCCTAAGACAAAAAATGAGCGTGAGAAAATGAATGATGTTCCATATGCTTCGGCAATTGGGTCCATCATGTATGCCATGATTTGTACTAGGCCGGATGTGTCTTATGCTTTGAGCATGACAAGTAGATACCAATCCGACCCTGGCGAAAATCACTGGATAGCTGTAAAAGCGATTCTTAAGTACTTAAGAAGAACTAAAGACTCGTTTTTGGTCTATGGAGGAATGGAAGATGATCTCGTTGTAAATGCTTACACGGATGCAAGCTTCCAAACCGACAAAGATGATAGCCGATCGCAATCGGGTTTTGTGTTTATGTTAAATGGTGGAGCTGTAAGCTGGAAGAGTTCCAAGCAAAGTACAACCTCTGATTCTACAACAGAAGCTGAGTATATTGCTGCATCGGATGCTGCAAAGGAAGCTGTTTGGATTAAGAAGTTCATAACTGAACTTGAAGTGGTTCCTAGTATTGCTAATCCAATAGACCTTTATTGCGATAATAATGGTGCTATTGCTCAAGCAAAGGAACCAAGAGCACATCAGAAATCCAAACACATACTTAGGCGTTTTCATATCATTCGAGAGATCGTTGATAGGGGAGACGTAAATATATGCAGAGTACCTACTGATGACAATGTTGCGGACCCGCTAACAAAGGGACTTCCACAAGCTAAACATGATGGTCATGTTAGGTCCATGGGTATTAGATACATGGGAGATTGGGCCTAGGGCAAGTGGGAGATTGTTGGTAGTGGTGCCCTAGGCACGTTTAATAAACGTTGTAATTGTTATCATTTATTTCATATCAATAAAGAGATGTTTTGATTATTATTATTGTTCATGTTTACTTATAATAATCTCCGTCCCTAGTACTTGTTAAGCACTAGTATAAAGGCTAAATGATCATGCGATGATCATGTTAGATTTATGGGTACTTGTTTGGAACAAGGTACTGGACATGACCCGCTGTATGAGATTTATGTCATGGTCTATGTCGAACATATATCTCATATTAGTTATGTCATTTGAATCCTTAGACATGAAGTTATTATAGTCTTCCACTTGATGAACATTATGTTTGACATATTCAAACGCTACCTTAACCGGGAAGTTATAAAGGGTATGATTGGCATAATCGGATTCACTAGGGAAGAATAATAAGCTAAATGGATTTGTCCCTCCTCGGAGAGATGTCAAGCTTGGGC
Source organism: Campanula takesimana (assembly GCA_026119855.1). Taxonomy (NCBI): domain Eukaryota; kingdom Viridiplantae; phylum Streptophyta; class Magnoliopsida; order Asterales; family Campanulaceae; genus Campanula; species Campanula takesimana. Next base: position 2,546,573 of record JAOWBW010000131.1, on the reverse strand, counting down.
CTCTCATAGGAAGATGTTGATGAAATGTTCGGCCGGACTCAAATGAAATTGATTGGATCAATGTCATTTGGATTATCAACATATTCGGAATCGAGAAAGTATTGAACAAAACAAGTTGACTCTTTGACCATGACTTGTGTTCAATGACATCGTGGACAAAAGGATTATGACATATTCTAAAGGAATGCGAACTTGTATCTAGTTATACTATTTGGTAGGTATGACGGTTTGCTAGAACCTAATCATATCTTATGGTTTCATGTTTGAACCCATTGCCAACTTAGTATAATCCTAGAGGGTCACACACAATAGAACGAATCTTTAAAAGGACTATATTGGAATTTTGGAAATTCTGGACATTCTGGGAAGTGGGCGACCGCACAGTATGGACTGGGCGGCCGCACACTTAGCTCAGTTTTGTACCAGTTTTGCTTCAGATAGTTGTGCGACCGCACAGAGCTTTTGGCGGCCGCACAGTACTGTCGGCTGGCACTTTCTAATTCGATTTGGAATGTCTTTTGACACAAGTTTCCTATTTGGAATAGGTCTTGCTTGTGTATAAAAGGAGGATTTCGGCCAGAACTTCTGTGATAGCCTTTTGTGAGTCTCAAAGAGTTTGAGAGAGAGTTTATATTTTGTTCTAAGACATCTTTTGTTGAATAACAAAATAATACACAAAAGAAAAATTCCATATAGTCATATCAATTGTGAAAGCGTGTTTCATAGTTGTTGGTCTAGCAACCAAGATCAAGAAGCTCCTTTGATATTCGTTCGAAGTGTGGATACCGCTAGAGGGTGAAAATCATCATCTTCAAAGTTCGTGTTCAAGCTTTGTGTCGTGATCAAATCTTCAAATCTCCACCAAAGACCAAGAGAAAATTTGATAGCCATCAAGGGTTAGTTTTATCCTATTCATGTTATTGTATTTGATTTAATCATATGAACGGATCTATGGGCTTTGGGTTTCAAAATTTTAAATGCTAAATTCCGCTGTGCATGTTACTACGAAACCCAACAATATCATTCTATATCACTTTGTCACATGCCAAGTTTGCACGTACATATTCATATCACGTTTAAACACATTAAAGTGTCTATCACGATACCCTTACTATGAAATAGAGCCCAATACCTTAGACTCTAAATACGTCGTAGAATAGGTTATATCATACCTAGTCACAGTCATATCTCACGTATATGTATCGTTAATAATCGAATACATTTTCTAACACATATTGTGTTCTGTAGTTATTCTTATTAACTTAAATCGTAGTATTCACGATTATATGAATTATCTTCATATTACACTAGTCCCTATTTTCTTTAGGAACCCATTTCAAGACAAGATATCTTCTTTATTCTTTATATACTTCATTGAGTATATACACGATTAAAACCAATCACTAGCACTTTAGTGCTTATTCATAGCACTTCCAATATACACGTATCAAATTCAAATGTGTAGTAGAGTTAATTATTCTCTATCTAATCCCATATCCCAATTCTTTCGGTTATTCATACCATGTATCAAGTAATCAAGAAGCCACATCCTATCAAGTAACTATATGCAAGATTTGCATATACACATCAAGGATCTTTCAAGTTTATTACCATACACATATATTGGTGTCAAGGCACGTACAAGATTTTATAATCTTATATTCAAGTCTTAATCCAATTATTTGGATGTTCAAGTCATGTACAAGATTTTATTGTCTTATACTTCAAGTTACTGTCTCAACTTAAGACATTCAAGACATTCAGGACATTCAAGACATTCAAGACATTCAGGACATTCAAGACATTCAAGACATTCAAGACATATACAAGATTTTATCATCTTATATCCAATTTCTCAATCCATTTCTTTGGATGGTTAAACATGTACAAGAGTTAAACATCTTATACTTTGAGTTCAAGCTAGGAAGATGAATTATACATCTTTCACGTATTAATTTTCAATCCTTTCTTAGGACATTCAAGCTCAAGACATTAGTTGGTGCCCCTAAGGTACACAAACATTAACTTCAAGACACATAAAGAGTTACTACTCTTATACTCAAGTTATCATTTAATTATGATTCAAGTCCACATTTCATTTGTTCACAAATGGACTATTTTTTCAGTACTAGAGTGTTCTACAACACTCATCTAGGCCATCTAGGGTAGTACCCTAAACCTAGACCAAGAATACTTCGAGTTCAAATTAAATAAATGAGCTATACAACTCATACTTACAAGTTCATAATCCCCTACATAGGATATTCGAGCTCAAGACACTAATTTGGTGCCCTCAAGGTGCACAAGCATAGGTTCCAAGACAAGCATAACACATAAGTGCTTATTCATAGCACTTTCAAGACATAAAGAAGAGTTCTTCTTTTTATACTCAAGTTCTCATTTTAATTTAATGAGTAATCATGTTCAAGACTCACTTCTGATACCCCTAAGGTGTCACAACACTTGCTAGGACATCTTATCTTAAGGCTATATGCCTTAGGAGGGATAAGCTTTCAATTTAATTTAGATTTAAAACACTTTGGTTGGAACAGGGGACCGGGCGGGCGCTCAAGGAGGACCGGGCGGGCGCTCATCCAAGGCTTTTTAAAACCAAAACTTCTGGCCAAATGGGCGGCCGCTTGGTCAGTAAGTGGGCGGGCGCCTGGTCAAAATTCCAGCAAACTCAATTTCTTTCCCAGGCTTAGAATTCTCCGTCCCCAAGCGTAGGAGTATACTTTTACTAACCCCTAGGCAATACCCAAGACACTATTTCAAGCTCAATTCATTTCAATTTACCGTCCCATAAATAATAGGATAATTTCCTTTTATTCCAATTTAATATTTCACCGTCCCCAAAAGTATAAGTACAATTTTATAATATACTGATATACTCATTTAGTGATACTTCCATTCATTTCCCCGTACCACAAATAATGATACAATTTTTCTAATAATATTTAAATCAAGTTACTATTTTACCGTCTCACGAATAGGAGTATAATTTTTCAATACTTTTTCAAGTTTTTTTCAAGTTTCTTCCCAGGTGCAAGACTAGCTATTCATTCTTGATTATCATACGAATACTCCATTCGTCCCAATTTTACAAGTATCACGAAAATTGCTCAAAACACAATTTTAACAAGAACAAGTAGCGGGAATAACATATATGCATGTTATTACAAGTAAGGGGGAGTCAATAGCTTACATAGTCCGAAATCAAGTTGACCCAAATTAATTTCTGATCGGCTTGGAACGCTCTATTCAACGCCACGAATATTTATCCGGGATCAGAATCACAAACAGAGGGATAATTAAGCTCGAGGGGTCGAGAATATGAAGAATCCTAAACTTAGCTTTCAAGAACCAGAGAAAGAACGAGAAGAAAACTTAAGAATTGCTTTCTCTGAGGAGAAAGCAACAAGATATACTTGCCACTTTCAAAGAATAACACTTAGGCCCCTCAAGTTCTAACTTTGATAAAAAGGCCCCTAAACTTTCAACTTTAACATTTAACCACCTTAATTTTCTAAAGTAGTTAAATAATTAACTCAAATAAAATAGCATATAAATATACTAGTCAAGAATTTAACAATCAGTCAAGAATTTAACAAATAAGTCAAATATTTAACGAAATTAAGGATGAGCGTTACATGTTAGGTCCATGGGTATTAGATACATGGGAGATTTGGCCTAGGGCAAGTGGGAGATTGTTTGTAGTGGTGCCCTAGGCACGTTTAATAAACGTTGTAATTGTTATCATTTATTTCATATCAATAAAGAGATGTTTTGATTATTATTGTTGTTCATGTTTACTTATAATAATCTTCGTCCCTATTACTTGTTAAGCACTAGTATAAAGGCTAAATGATCATGAGATGATCATGTTAGATTTATGGGTACTTGTTTGGAACAAGGTACTGGACATGACCCGCTGTATGAGATTTATGTCATGGTCAATGTCATACATATATCTCATATTAGTTATGTCATTCGAATCCTTAGACATGAAGTTATTATAGTCTTCCACTTGATGAACATTATGTTTGACATATTCAAACGCTACCTTTAACCGGGTAGTTATAAAGGGTATGATTGGCATAATCGGACTCACGTAGGGAAGAGTAATAAGCTAAATGGATTTGTCCCTCTTCGGAGAGATATCAAGCTTAGGCCTCTCGTAGGAATGATGTTGATGAAAATGTTCGGCCGGACTCAAATGAATTGATTAGATCAATGTCATTTGGATTATCAACATATTCGGAATCGAGAAAGTATTGAGCAAAACAAGTTGACTTGTTGACCATGACTTGTGTTCAATGACATCGTGGACAAATGGATTATGACATGTTCTAAAGGAATGCAAACTTGTATCTAGTTATACTATTTGGGTAGGTATGACGGTTTGCTAGAACCTAATCATATCTTATGGTTTCATGTGTTGAACCCATTGCCAACTTAGTGTAATCCTAGAGGGTCACACACAATAGAATGAATCTTAAATAAGGACTATATTAGAATATTGAGTCGAATGACTTTGGAGGAATTTAGGGAAATCTGGGGAAGGTGTGCGACCGCACTAAAGTATTTGGGCGGCCGCACAGTTTGGCTCAAAAAGTACCAGAAACCTTCCAGATAGATGTGCGACCGCACAAGTGTTTTGGGCGGTCGCACACCATGTCGGGACTGGTTTCCTGATTTGATTTGGAAAAGAATTTTGGACGGGTTTAGACACAAGTTTCCTATTTGGAATAGGTCTAACTTGTATATAAACAGCCAAATTCAGGCCAGAACAACACCAAGCTTTTGTGCAAGTCTCCAAAGAGTTTGAGAGAGTTTTATTTTGTTCTAAGATATCCTAGATTGAAGAACAAAATAATACACAAATAAAATTCCATATAGTTCATATTAATTGTGAAAACGTGTTTCACAATTTTGGTCTAGCAACCAAGATCAAGTGTTCTTGATATTCGTTCATGGTGTGGATACCGCTAGAGGGTGAAGCTTATCATCTTCAAAGTTCGTGTTCTTACTTGTTCGTGATTAAAGCTTCAATTTCTCCACCAAGATCAAGGACCAAATTCAAAGTCATCAAGGGTTAGTTTTTCTAGTATTCATATTGCAAGTATTTGATTTAATCATATGAATGGATCTATGGGCTTTGGGTTTCATAAAATTTTAAATGCTATTTTCCGCTGCGCATGTTACTACGAAACCCAACAAAAGTGATGTTGGGGCCATAGTACGCGGTTGGTTTTGTAGTTTACTCGTCTTGTATCTGTCCTAAATGACAATGTATACTCCTTTCCATAAAAAAAAAATCTCAAAATAAATGTTTCTTCTAAAAAATCTCCCTTTAAAAGTATTTTTATCACAAAATAAAATATTCATCATATACTTGTAAATTAGAAGTTTAGAAAGTGAATATTAAAAGAGGTGGTGGGGATCCGTCTCATGTATGAGACGGGTCGCCCATGACCTATGGGCATGACCCGCCACGTGGCAGTCTCCCAGAGGTCAAAAAAAAAAATTTAATTTTTTTTTTTTTGGTTTTTTTTGTTTTTATATTATTTTTTTCGGCTTTTCCGTCGTTGACCAAAAGTAATAGTTACCATAACTTAATGTAATGACTGAATACTTATAAAGTAATATTGTTCATAAGTAAACGTAACACCTGTTTTACAAAAACAAAAGCTCATTTTACCCATTTTTTCAAATGTAATACTAACTATAATTACATGTAACCCAAAACAATATCTAAATATAATTATCATTTATACTGAAATGTAATAATGCTTTTGCAAAAATGTAAAATATTGTGTACTTTGATTTAATTTTTTGAAAGAAAGTAACATTTGAAAAGTAACAACTCATATATATGAATGTAATTGTTTGTACAAGTAAATGTAACACTTTAATAAAAGAAATTATAACATATTTCTATAGATAATGTAATACTTTTACATGTAACACTAATCAAGTGTTTTTAGCTCTAAAAATGTAAATGGTTGAATTATTACTTTTTCTATACATATGTGTTACAATTATGTATAAACATTATTACATATAAGTAACACGTTCGTTACATTTTAGTTGTAATAAGTATTACTGGCAAACGAAGAAAACATAAAAAAAAAACACTGTTACTTTTCTATATATATGTATTACTTTATGTAACAACTGTTACTTTATATGTATACAGTCATTACATTATGTTATAGTAACTATTACTTTTGACAAACCCAAAAAAAAAAACAAAAAAAATAAAATAAAAAAAATTGGCCTATGAGAGGCTGCCACATGGCAGGTTCGACCCCTGGGTCCTGAAGCCGGTTCAGTGGGTCGGACGGGTGGGTCAAAAAAAATGAAGATGTCTTATTAAAATGTGTTTTGAATATGAAAAGTGAAAATGAAGCCAATTAGAGGCCTAAAGTCGGCATCCACAATGCCGACTTCAGAAAACCCAAAGTCGGCATTCCCATTGCCGATTTCTGCCAAATTGCAGACTCCCAAAATATTCCCACTTTGACCCACTTTAACCCACTTTGACCCTTTAAACCCTAATCCAGATTTTTGCTTAACCTAAAGTCGGCATTGGTAGTGCCGACTTCAACCCAAAGTCGGCAATGCCAATGCCGATTTCACAAAAACTGGTTATTTTGGTATATAAAGTTTCCCAAATGTCATTTAGGTAGATAATGATTTAAAAGAGAATTATTTGAAAAAAAATTCCAGCTTAAGCAAGAGCTATCTGGTTAAAGTCTTAATTCTCAAACAACTGAAAGCAACTAAAATCCAATCCATCTTTTGATGATCTTAGGATGAAATTACACGAAACGTACTTCCCCATTTTAATATAGTACTCCCTCCATCCCAAAACACCTTGCACATATTTCCCTTTTGGGTGTCTCATTGGTAAGTCCCACTTTCTCAAAATGGAAAAGATTCCCACTACTTCTCTCTCATCTCCACTCACAACAACTATCCACCTACTATTCTCTACCCCACTTTCTCTCTCCTTCCCACTCACACCACCCACTTTTTTTACACATTTTATTAATTCTCGTGCATTTCAAAAAAGGTGCAGGTTGTTTTGGGACGGAGGGAGTATGACGTACGAGTTCCCATTCAAAAATTTAGGTAACATGATCAGCCTGTCAAGCATTGACTTTTATACTTCTATAGCACTTCCTCCGTCCCGACCTAACTAGTTTGTTTCGTAATACTCCATTCGTCCCAGTTAAAGTTTTTAGTTTTCTTTTTGGTCTGTTTCAGTTTAGGCTTTTTAGTTGATTTATTCCATAAATAGAAAATAATGAATAGTGTTATGGAGAATCTTGCCCTCAAAAAGTTCATTTAATTACAAAAAAACAACTGCTTACTTAACTTACTTTCACTCACTTGCTTCATGAATAATGTTTTGGACATTTATATCCTTCACTCTCTACTTTTGGTTGACTCATTTCCTTTGTTTTTGCCTTCGTTTTAAACTGGGACAGAAGGAGTAATATTTTTATTTATTACTTAAAAATGAATAACATGACTCACTTGTCATTTTCACAACAAAAATTATCTACTCCCTCCGTCCCAAAACAACTTACACCATTTTGACCAAAATGGTCAACTTAAGTGCAATTTGATCAAGACTTTATAAAAAAATTGATGATCTTAATAAAAAATTTAAAATTTGTTATTAACTCACCATCAAAAATATTATAGATAACAATTTTTAGATTTTTATTTGAATTATCAAATCTTTTACAAAGTGGAAGTCAAAGTGTTACTAATTTGACCAATTTTGGTCAAACTGTGCAAGTTGTTTTGGGACAGAATAGTACATATTTTCTCCATTCTACTTTTCATACTCACAACATTTACTTTTTTTTAATCTCCGTGTAAAGTCGAATTAAAAACATTAATCCGAGACAAAAGAAGTACTCACTCCATAATATTTACTCAACCCTCCCAATTAAAATTTAAAACTATTGAGCCAGACACGCGAATTAAGAAAAGCATGAAAGCTAATCCCATTTTCTATTAACGTTCACGAATTAAGAAAAGTATAAAAGTGAGTCTTATTTTCTATTTTAAAAATTTAAAAGTGTTTGCTCATAATAATTTATAACTAGACACTCATAAGATTACATATAATCTAGTTATAAATTACTCCCTTTGTCAGAAAAAGATAGTTTTTTTGGACTTTTTATGGTCAACAAAAATAAATTTTAACCATTTTAGTGAAATCTAATCATTTGTAATTGATAATATTTAATATTATAATTTTTATAATTTCATTGTGATCATTTTGACACAAATATTTAATTAAATTTACTTTTATTGACTATAAAAAGTCATAATGGGATTCTGGGACAGAGGGAGTATTATGAGCACACTTTTAAAATAGAAAATGAAACACTTTTTAAAATAGAAAATGAGACTCACTTTTTAATTGGGACATAATGAGTTTTTATTGGTACAAACTATTTATAATTGTGCAGCTACTATACATTTGCCTTTCGATGACAATTGTCTCTGCTCAAAAATAAAATAAACTATACTGTGTTCATGTACCACACACACAAAATGCAATTGGTGCCCTCTATCTTTAGCACAATCTGCCTAAACATTCCTTTTTCAAGAAAAGAAAAAAAAAAAAAAAACGAGTGGAAAAAATAAGGGAAACATAAATCACCAATAACCATTATTTTTTATTCTACTATACGTCACAATTAAATTGGTCAAAAAAGACCAACTAGGCCATCAATGTCTTGAGTTTAGAACTTTGATCTGTTAAGTCCATGTAAAAACTTGGTATAACCAAGAAAACTGAGTTTTCCATCCGAGCTTCTTATCCAGTCCTTCAGTATCGAATGAGCTGACGGCCCCACCTTCATCTCCTGCGGAGTTAATATTAGAACTTTGACCGAGCATTGGTGTCAATTTAATGATTAAAATGAAATCTTAAAAATTGTTATTGATAAATCACTTAATGATTTGTCAATTACAATTTGTAGAATTTTACTAGAATAATTGATTAGATTGATATCAATGTTTGGTCAAAGTTCAATCGTGTTGCCCATAAAAAGTCAAAAATTGGACAAACTTTCGTAAACAGAGTGACCATTCAAAAGACCAGAGAAAACAAAGTTAATCAATTGCTAGAAATCGTATAAGCGAAAGAAAGATGTGTCTTAGGTACCTGTGCTAATCCCTCAATTGAAAAGACGCGATTCCCTTCTTGTTCAAAATGTTGAAAAGCGGTATTTGATATATTCTCCCATTCTTCTACCGCCTCTAGTTGATATATGCTAATTGCAGCTGCACAAAACTCTTCAAATCTCATTTTGCTATAAGAGAGTGGTTCCATCTACAATAAACAAGATTGTTATTCAAGTAGCAAGGCAAAATATGAATCATAAACACACACACACACAACAACACAAAAAAAAAAAAGGAGCCTCACAAAATTTAAAATGTCATAGACCCTTGATTCCTTCATGGCACCCGTCATATTTTTCTTCAGAGCCTGCGCAATTTTTTAGAATAAACTACACTGAACTATCAAAATGAAATGAACAAATAAACGTTCAGATATCAATGGCGGAGCCAAAAAAAATAAGGGGGAAATTTACTTAAGTAAAAGGGGAAAAATGATTTTTTTTTTTTTTTCCTTCACATAAACGGGGTAAGATTCAATAAATTCCACTAACATTCCTAAATTCTTTAAATATTTGCACTAATTAAAAAAAAAAAAAAACGGGGACAACTGCCCCCATTTGGCCCTATTTAGATCCTCCAGTGCTTCATTTCACTGGCTTCTAAGTTCTTGATGCAAAGTGCATCATGAAGACGAAAGAAGTACCAACTGACCGTTCTAAAATTGTCTAGAGTAATGGACCCTTCTTTCGGTTCCAAGAGATTGAACTGAGCCCTTAGGTAAATGAGCTCATCCTCTGTCAAAGCCTTTGAGAGAGCCTAGAGTACACGGAAAATAAAAAGTTAGCCAACACCTAGTCTCAATATATAGCCAACCAAAAAAGAAAAATAAATTAAGATATATAAAAAATGAAATTATTCAGAGGAAATTTAATTAAGTGGTAGTAGCAAGCTAGATACCTTTAGTGCTGCACGCTTTAAAGGTGTGGTTTTGATATAAGACTTGACCAATTTGTAGACGAGAATATCTAAAGGCAATGCGCGGTTTTGATCTCTTAACCATGGGTGATCTGCAAAGTGATAAACACGCTTGTCAATTTCCAAAACGATTAGATTAATACTCCACCAGTATCTAGAGCTCCGAGAAAGAAACTTGTTTCAAGGACAAGGATTTTCAGAAACTGTATCCAAATTTTAGGTTGCCGACAATCACGGGAAAATAAGTCAACAAGTAAAACTTATTCAAAAAATATTTTTGACCAAAATATTTTTAGGTTTCTGTAGTACATAAAAGATACTGCTCCCTCCGTCCCCAAAATGATAGTCTCATTTCCCTTTTTTGCTTGTCCTAGAAAGTTAGTTCCATTTTCATAATTAAGGCTTCAAAATCACCAAGTTTCCAAAACTTACAATGTAACCTTAAAAAGTTTTAAAAGTCAAACGGGACTATCATTTTGGGACGGAGGGAGTAGTATTTTTATTACATGAGAAATAACTTACTCAAAGCTTGGGCAGCGCTCATTCTTTTTCTGGGGTCCTTGTTAAGCATCCTTTTAACAAAATCTTTCGCTTCAGGAGATACATCTAGCCAAGGTAAATCTTCAAAATTAGGATCAGCTTTCAGCACGTTCCGGAAGGTTCCAGATGCAGTCAGTGCCCAGAACGGTCTGATTCCACTTAACAATATGTATGTGATTACGCCAATGCTCCAAATGTCAGCTTCGAGGCTGTATGATTTGTGGAGTGCTTCAGGGGCAACATGGTAACTACCGCCAACAATGTCGTTGAGACGTTCATCTGTCAATGTACAACAACTGATTGTTTTGCAGGTGAACCGAGAGAGAGCGAAAATATGAGGCAGAAATGTCGATATGTTAACGAAAGAAAGATTTAACATATTATTACCTGGCTTTATAAAATCTGATAGACCAAAATCAATAACCTTCATTATCGAATCCTCGTCTCTTGTGCTAAAAACAAAATTCTGCGTAAAAACTTATATTATCAATCAGAGTATATTCTGTAATGAGAAATAAAAGCATGTGTGGTTCTAGACAGACAAATCTTCATTGATCAGTTCTAAATCCGTTTTAGCCAATAGTGAAATACATTTATCAAAAAGTAAAATAAACAAGTCAATGCTAGTCAATACCTCTAGGTTTAAATCACGGTGTATGATACCCTGAAGATGACAAAAGGCAACTACTTCTAATATCTGAACGACAATAGCTTTAGCATCATCCTCAGCATATCTTCCACCTCTGAAATAAGAAGAACTCTAATATATATATATTCTTAAACCAACACTAAAAACGAGACAGCACGACAGTTGTTAATTACTCCATCCGTCCCAAAATGATCTTTACGTTTGACTATTCAAACTTATTAATGATATGAAGACTTGCTTCACTGGCAATGTTGTGTTTATGCACATTTAAAGCCTAAATTGTAGAATGTGAAGAACTTTTTGGGACAATGACAAATGGCAAATCGGAAACCTGGATAAAATTCGGTCCAGTAGCTCTCCACCTTCACACAGCCTGTTCACAAGACAAATTATTCAATATGTCAGACTGTCAGAGGTAGTAAGATTTTATCATCTCAGCTAATTTTAAACCAATCTTCAAAAGATCCAGCACGGACTTCATCCATGAATTTTACAAACTAAGTCCAATGAGAAGAAGGCGAAGAGATACTACCTCCGTCCCAAAATGATCTTTACACTTTTTTCGACGTTACTACGAAAGAATTTTGATCAATAATTTTAGGTTGATTTAATTATCCTAATGAAAATCTAAAACTTGTTATTGATAGTATTGTTGATGGTGTATCAGTAACAAGATTTAGATTTTCATTAGTATAGTTGAATCAACCTAAAGTTATTGCTCAAAGTTCATTCGTAGTAACAACGAAAAAAAGTGTGAATATCCTTTAGGGATGGAGGTAGTATTGAAACACATACTCCATAACTATATAGACATTACAAGCATCCTCAAAGGCATCATAAAACTTGACAAGGTTTGGATGTCCAGATAAGACTTTCAATATCTTCACCTCTCTATGGACATCTTCAAGTAATATTGCCGAAGTCATCTGCAATAGTATTCAGTTAGTAGTGAAGGCATAGTTAGTTAGTCCCTTATTTGTATTTGAGGAAGTCGTGTGTGGGACGGAATTCACACATGATGAGACGGATCTCGACCAGAGAAAAAATGGGGCTTGCCCGCCCGGCTTATAAGGGGCAATCATGTCTCACGTGTCAGACCGTCTCACAAAAGTTTTTGTCTTTGAATTTAACCTATGAAAAGATGGATTTTTATGGAAATGAAAACACATACAACACACCTTAGATTTGGAAATGATCTTGACTGCAACTTGCTGATTCTTAAGATCTCCCTTCTTGCCCTTTGCCCAGAAAGTATGACCAAAATGCCCTCGGCCCACCTCTTTCCCTAATTTAAACTTGGCCGTGAAATCCTTCGGGTACCCAAACCTCTTATCCAACGGTTTGGCCAGCGACGGCGTAGGGAAAGGCCACTTGAAAATCCTCTTTGGCGACGGAGGTGTCGCCGCTGCCGACCCAGGTCGGGAATTTGGACTATGGTTGGTGGCAGCGGTGGGTCCGTAGGGATTGACGATGTTGACTGTGGTGGTGTCGTCGTGTTTGACTCCTGATGGTGAAACTCCCTTGGCGCCACATTGGCCCATGGAATCCGATCAAGTGAACCAGTCGACGCCGGTCAAAGAGAGGTCGGATTGGATTTTGTATGAACGGGAATAATTCCGACACCGTAGGAGAAGAAGCGAGAAAGATTTGGAGAGAGACTGAGAGTTATTGAATACGAAAGTCCTCAGCTTTTAAAAAAGAAAGGGAAGCATATTAAGGGCAACTCCTCCAATGGTAGTCCTAGTCCTAGTCCTATGCCACTATTTGCATGGGTATCAAAAAATCATCTTCAATAATGGGTATCAAAAAGAGATATTTTCTTAAAACCCTTTCATTCTAATTTTTATTTTTAAAGAAGACACAATATTTTTTTAATTGCTCAAAAACCCAAAGAACAAAAATAGCCAAGAATACCCCTAACTACCCCTTATAAGGGTGTTCCCCCTTTCCCGGCCATATTTTCAGGCCATATTTGCATCCCGCTCTGAGATTCATGTCTCAGACTCTTAGAAACAATGAAAAATATGTCTCAAACCTATAAAAACACTAAAAGTCATATCATAAACGTATAAAAACACTGAGAGACATGTCGCATGCCTATAAAAACATTGAAAGTCATGTCACATACCTATAAAAACACTTAGAACCATATCACATACCTATAAAAACACTTAGAACCATGTCACACACCAATAAAAACACTTAGAACTATATCACATACCTATAAAAACACTTGGAACCATGCCACATGCCAATTAAAACAGTTAGAACCACGTCACATACCTAATAAAACACTGAGAGACATGTCACATACACATAAAAACACTTAGAAACATATCACATACCTCTAAAAACATTGAGAGTCATGTCACAAACCTATAAAAACACTGAGAGTCATGCCGCAAACCTATAAAAACTCTGAGATACATGTCACAAACCTATAAAAACATTGAGAGTCATATCTATGACTTGTAAAAACACTAAGATACATTTCACATACATATAAAAACACTGAGAGCTATGTCACAAACCTATAAAAATACTGAGACAAGTGTCTCAAACCTATAAAAACACTGAGAGACATATCTCAAACCTATAAAAACACTGAGAGACGTGTCTCAGACCTATAAAAACACCAAGAGGCGTATCTCAGACCTATAAAGACACTGAGAGACATATCTCAGACCTATAGAAACACTGAGAGACGTGTCGCAGACCAATAAAAACACTGAGAGTCATGTCGTAGACCTATAAAAACACTGAGAGACATGTGACACCTATAAAAATACTAAGAGACATGTTCTATACTTATAAAAACACTAAGAAACATGTCGCATACCTTTAGACACACTGAAAGTTATGTCGCACACCTATAAAAACACTGAGTGACATGTCGCAGGCCTATAAAAACACTGAGAGACATGTCACATACCTATAAAAACACTGAGAGCCATGTCGCAAACCTATAAAAACACTGAGATACATGTCACAGACCTATAAAAACACTGCGACACGTGTCTCAGACCTATAAAACAATGAGAGACATATCTCAAACATATAGAAACACTGAGTGTCATGTCACAAACCTATAAAAACAAGGAGAGACATGTCACATACCTATTAAAACACCGAGAGCCATGTCGCAGACCTATAAAAACACTGAGATATATGTCACAGACCTATAAAAATACTGAGAGACATGTCTCATACCTATAAAAACCCTAAGAGACATGTCTCATACCTATAAAACTTCCGAGAGTCATGCCACGGACTTATAAAAACACTGAGAGGTGTGTCGCAGACCTATAAAAATACTGAGAGACATGTCACATACCTATAAAAACACCGAAAGTCATGTCTCAGACCTATAAAAACACTGACAGACATGTCTAAGACCTATAAAACACTGAAATCCATCTCACAAACATATAAAAACATTGAGAGTCGTGTCACAAACCTATAAAAACATTGAGAGCTATGTCACAGACCTATAAAAACACTAAGATACATGTCACAGACCTATAAAAACACTGAGAGTCATGTCTCAAACCTATAAAAACACTGAAAGCCATGTCACAAACCTATAAAAACAATGAGAGCCATGTCACAAACCTATAAAAACATTGAGAGTCATGTCACGTGTAACGCCCGTCACATTTGCATGCATTCCATGAATATATCATTAACTTGCTTGCATTTTATTGTGATTGAGATGCACTATTTATCATATTTGCTTGCTAGTTATATAGTATAATTTTTAACATAATTAGGTGTCATTGTGTTCATTGTCATTTTAACATTTATATAGAAATTATTATAAATAATAATGTAAAAATGAGCTATTGAAGGTAACCTAAATTTTAAACATATAAGATATATATGTGATTAATTAGTTAATATAAATGTTTATAACATAGTTATGTAATTTTAATTAAGTATAAGCCAGCTTAATTGAGTGTAAGTTAGATTATTAATGTTTATTAAGCCTAAACTAATTGAATAGTAAGTTAGTGACTAACCTACTGTAGTTGACCAAACAATAAGAAAAATTGACTAATTTTCATGTCCTATTGGTCACTTTGGTTTAAATCACATGGATTGAGAAACAAAAATAAATGATCACCTTTCTCCCATTTCAATCCATGCTTGGGGTGTATATCATAGAGTGGGTGAAGGAGTTTAAGTGTCAATAACAATTTTGAAGGGGCTTTGTGAAAATTGCATATTATAAAACTTGAAAGACTTCTCGGTGAAGTCTGTCTTCAAAAACAGACACTCCCCTCCGTTCCTGTGCGAAGAAACAGGGGTTTTCCCTTAACACTTTTGCTTGTTCCTCTTTGGTTATCCCTCCGTTCTGAAATCTGACTTCACCAAAATTTTACGGGTGTGCATAACAACACCGTCTTTAAAACTGACTATTTATCCAAACAAGTCCTTTACTTGGGTCAAAATATCCGGCTGGATATAACATCTCGCAGCCAAACGCAACCTTAAGTCAAAAACTCGAGTAAACGCAATCAACGAAGAACCCAACCAAAAACCTCCCAAATTTCTTACAGACAAATTTGATTGGAGCAATCCGTATGTAGAGTGAGAAATAACAGAAGAGCGAGCTCGTTCATGGAGATTTGGATTTGAAGCTTGCTGTTGTCTGCAACATTAATTGGAATTCTAATGGAATCAGTAGAATCGGCGAGTCCTTAAGCTTACCGGAGAGATCCCGGCCACCCGCAGTGGCACCACGGTGCCTTTCAGAATGTCAAAGATAGCATCCGATCCGATGTCCGCCGGATGCTCCAGATCTGAACGGCATCAGAGGGAGGGTGTTCGGCGTCTGAGAAGAAGGGGGAATGGCAAAGGCAACACAGAAGAGAAGAAGGACGCCGGAGGAGATGGGAGTTCGCCGGAAGGGATGGGAGTTCGCCGGAGGAGTAGAGAGAGAGAGAGAGAGAGAGAGAGAGAGAGAAAGAGAGAGTGGGTGACGACAGAAACGTAAGAAACATATGACGATGAAGGAGGATGGTTAGCGTATTAGGGTTGGGTGGGGGTAGTTTCGGGATTACAGTATCTCATTAAAAAAATAAAGGACCTAATAGAAATAGATATTTCATCTGGTGGACCTGAGAGAAATAAACTAAAATGTTTGTCCTATTTAAAAAAATTGTTTTAATTAGAGGACTTTTGAGAAATTTTTCCTATCAAAAAGGGTTAATGATAATTTAGGGCCTGAACTTAAGGGGGTCGTCTATCAGGGGTCCGGAAGTTTTTTTTCGCTAGATTAGGGCTTCAAATGTGAAATTTTTGCCAGTTTAAGGGCTTTTTGACAGAAATCGTTAGAAAAGTCAGTTAAGTGCCATGTGCATGGCACGTGATTGACTAAATGGATGGATTTGTAATGATATTAGTTAGTAAGGGCTTTAGTGAAAATTTTGAAACTCAAAACGTTTAAAAATGAAATAAATATTTTTTCTAAAAAATAATCATTTTTCTAAATAATCAAGTATATAATAAAATAAGTAATTATCATATATAAAATAAATTTATTAAAAAAAATCAAAATTATTAAGATATAACATATAGAACATTATTAAATGTAAAATATATTAATTAACACCAAAGAGTGAAAAAAAAAATTAAAGAAAGAAAGACCAAGATAGAAAGAAAAAAAAACTACGTTCTTCCCCACCCCAGGTCTATTTTCATGTAGCCCTCCTTCCCCTTTCCCATTCCATTAACCCCCTACTTCCTCTCCATCCCTACCATTCCCACTATACTTTTCTATTCACCGTCATTCTCACCACCTGGAACAACAATAGCAAAAGGTTCAACAACTATGGCAAAAAGCATCAGATTTAGAACTTCTCTTCCTCACTATTCTCATCGGCACCCTCTCACTCCCTCCTCATGTCGCCCCTTCCCAAATCCCTTTTACTGCTGCCCACTCCGACTCACCCCAATAACACACCCTACCATTCGGAAAATCTCGAGCCCCCTTCCAATAAACCCAAAATCGTTGTCTCGCTAACTCGAATTTTTCTGCTAAATTTGGTACGGAAACGAGATTTTAGATTTTAAATTCATGAATTAGGTTGTGGGTTGACGTTTTATAAATTGATGGACTTTGAAGAACATCATGGCAACACGTATCATGGAAAACCCAGATCTATTTTTTTTATTTTTTATTTTTGATTTGGTATGTGGTAGGCTTAGTCGCACACCTACTAAATTAGACCTGAACTCGGCCACTAATAATGTAATTAGGGTAAGTCAGGGTCGATCCACGAATAACGGTTATTATTTGCGAACAGTCACTTGACCAGATTGGGGGTTTGATTTGATTGTAATTAACTCCTAGACGGGAAATTAAACTAAATGTGATTAAAACAATGATTTAAAAGCACTTCAGATTGATTACTATCCCCGTCCTCTAATTCAATTTCATCGGTATTTCTTTTTCTCAGTTAATCCTATTCACTTGATCATGAGATATATTGCAATCTATGTCTCTTCTTACAGATTAGTCTATAGCAGTGGCACACTCACTATAAACCCTGATTAATAAATTAATCTAACTGGCACAGTCTAGATCGCAGAATTAATTAATTCAATTTAAGAGACTAAGATCAAAATCGCTTTCTACAATTATTTCATATAGATAATCGTCTAATTTTGCCTACTCCCCGAATTGCTATGGCACATACACAATTCGTGGAGATGCTACAATAAAAACCCTAATTCTGGCACAGAATAGAGAATTCTAGCATAGATCAAGAAATAGAACTAATGGATTGGCCAAATCATTAAACTCTAAATATTAATCTAGAATCAGAACAAACAAAATTATAAATAGATCAACAAAAGAATAAGAAAAATTACCTCAAATGAATTAAAGTAGGTTCAAGATCTTAACCCAAAGTAATGGAGTTTTAGTTCTCCATGAAAAAGCTCAAAAAACCTAGATGAAAAGAAGAGAATCCGTCCTCTTCAAAAGTCAAGAGGAATAGAATAATAATCACCTAATCTATATCTAAAACTAAAACTAAATAATCACTTTTCCAAAATTCAAATAAAAAGAATAAAGGAAAATAAAGGAAAAAAAAAAACAAAATAATAAAACTCCCTCGGCCAGATGCCGAATTCCCCATGTGCCAATTTCCAAAACTTTTGCAATTCAGTCCCTAGAGTTTCACCATTTTCATTTCAGACCTCAAACTTTCAAAAATTGCAGCTTGGTCCCTGCAGTCTTTTAATTCTTCACAGCAAACCCTGGACTTTTCAACAATGCAAAACAGTACTTCAACTTCATCTTATACTTCTCCGCTTCGGTTGACTTTGACTTGACTTCGACTTTGACTATTTTTGATTTGAGACAAGACTTTGAAGCTAACCAAAAATTACATCCGGAAAAATAATTAAATAAATAAAAACAACTATTCTACCCTGGATTACAATAAAAGCCCAAATTATAAATAATGACCCAATTACATCAAATCTAGTCTAAGTACATCAAAATAAAGTGTTTTACATAGGAAAACAAGGGAAATAAATAACACAAAATCCACCACATCAAATTCCCCCACGCTTAGACCGTTACTCGTCCCTGAGTAACAACCTAACCCCACTCTAAACTTCGGTCTATAAAGCGTAGCATGGGAGAAAATGACCCCTAGTCTCCTCTAACCTACTCAGTCAAAAGTCAACAAACAAAAACAACGTGGAGTATAAGAAACGCCGTCCCATATAACTCCAGAAAATCAAATATAGATCAATGGCCTTAGCACGATACAACTCCATATAATGCAACAAAAACGTATCCGGACTAAGGCCCACTCATAAAAGCCACGGGGAACTAAAATGTCCTAAGCTTCCCCCACGCTAGTCTCACACTACTATTGCCCTCGTAAAAATAAGAAGTTAATGTGTAGAAAGTGTTTCCGGACATAACTTACCTCGTGAAAGCACCAACGCCCCCTTATTACTCCAAGAAAGAACGAGGGTTTCTATCCTAATCACCTCTAACCGAGCCTCCACACCAAGTATGAAAATCTTAACCCGAGACTCCTTACCCCCCTTATGACGCCAATCACCGGTGAATAAATGATAAACTCACTCAAAATCTCACCTTTTGCCTAAGCGCCCTTTCGGGTTTTCATTTAGCCTCTCTTTTCTTAATATTTTTATTTTTTTTAAGAAAAATTAAATAACGACTACATTACTATATACAACAATAAATCCCTCCCCCACGCTTAAACTACACAATGTCCTCATTCGTGTGTAACAGTTAAAATAGGGTAGTAAAAACGTAGGGACAATGGGTGTGTCCCAAACCTTATTCCTTCCCATACTTAACAACCGGAAATTTCCCCAACAACAATGCACAAATCACGCACACTACCATCGCTCACAATCACTCACCAACAACAATTCAACAATAAATTCAACAAACAATCAACCCCATAACCACTATCCACAACTAAATACCAATTATCCCATAAATTTCAACCAACAATTCACAATGACACGCATATTTCCATCGCTCACAATCACTCACCAACAACAATTGAGCAATAATATCAATACCAAAATCACACAACCTCAACATAACCACAAAATTAGCACAATGCACAACCAATCCTCCTCAACTGCACCCAACAAATTAAGAGCAAGGAAAGATGAGAATTGTTACCTTCTAATGCTCCAATAATGACCAACAATACTCCTTGTCCCTCCTAGATTGCTCCAAGAAAAGAAATCCAAAAAAAAACCCAAAATTTGAATTCCATGGTTCTAGAATAGTACTTTGAAACCGGAATTGATGATCAATGGTTGTGGGTTAGATCGAATGCAGGCATGTGAGAGTGATTGGGGATGAAAGAATGGGGTGAATCGGAGCAATTTTTGATGAATTGAGGGTTTAGGGTTAGAGAGAGGAAGTGGGTGGAAGAAGATGAAGGCGTAAGTTGATTTTAATTGAGGGAGGAAGGATTTTGGTCGGAGAGATGGTGGTTTGGGGGGGGGGGTTGCCGCGGCAATGGAGTAGAGAAGAGAGATATAGAGGCCGACGGGTTGTGAGGAAGGGAGAAAAGAGTGGCCTGTGAGAGAAAGAGATCTGGTTTTTTTTTTTTTTTTTTTTTTTTGAATAAAGCCTTGTAAGTCGATCCCCTTGCCTTCACGAGTCGGGCTTCTCCTCATGAGTCGTGCAACATTTGAACCCTTCAGTATCTTTGAGCTACACGACTTGTGTTCCATTGCACTCCTCGTGTAACAAATAAGCTTTTCAGTATCTTGGCCTACACGACTCGTGTATGTGTGCACGAGTCGTGTAATATGCTACAATTTTTTTTTATTTTTTATTTTTTTCATGCCCAGCCACTCATGTGTGCATCCATGCCATTAATTCCTGCACCTATACAAACAAAAATATACCCTTAGTAGCACCAATTCTAGACATGAATAAAAACATAAAAATTAAAAGCATAATATACACAAATAACAAATTAAATAAGGAAATAAATCCCGGGTTGCCTCCCGGTTAGCCGCCCTTCTTTCCCGTCTTTAGCTAGACCTTTTTTTTTTCTTTTTTTTTTTTAACGAAAAACTCCTAATCTAGAAATAAAAATGCATACTATACACTACGAAACCTTCGCCCACACTTAAACTATCAGTGTCCTCAGTGTGTACAAGTGAATAAAAATAAGGACAGTTTAAACGTGGGAGAATAAGTGGTACCTCATTAGTGCACACTCCATCCCGTTTGAGCTCGAATTGTCTGCATAAATCCCTTCGTCTTTTTATTCATCGTGCTCAAACCTCCATGTTCCTCCATCGGACCACTAGCCATCATCAATTCTTCCTCACCTCCAAATGTATGTTTTCGGTGCTCAGGAAGATTTTTCACCTTTCTTGGTCCATGTTTTACCGCCGGGATCTCCAAACCAATCTTCACATCATCAATCCCACTACAAATCTTGGACACATCATCTACCTTTGGCTCTACTACATCCATAAAACACAAACCACGGGTATCCTTAGGGTATTTCTTGGAGTCAAAAATATTGAACTCCATTAAATCCCCATCAAACTCCATAGTTAATGAACCATTCGACACATCTAACTTAGTATGAGCCGTAGACATAAATGGCCTCCCCAACAGAATGGGAGCCTTAGGATCCGTATCCATCTCCAAAACATAAAAATCAGCGGGAAAAATGAACTTGCCAACCCGGACCAAAACATCCTCAACTTTCCCTTTAGGGTATGCATTAGATCTATCTGCTAACTGAATAACAACCCTAGTATCCTGTAAGGGTCCCAACTTGAGCTTTTCAAACAATGCATAAGGCATGACATTGATTGAAGCACCCAAGTCAAGCATAGCCATGTGCTCAGAATCATCACCCAAAGATACAGGAATCACAAACATACCCGGATCACTGCACTTCTTGGGCATCTTCTTATGATAGACTGCAGACACATGCTCTTTCATCTTCACCTTTTTCTGACTCCTTGCCTTCTGATCCCTCTTCAATGTACACAACTCCTTCAAGAATTTAGCATATCTCGGGATAGTCTGCAAAAGATCAAAAAATGGGATGTTTACCACAAGCCTCTTGAAAGTGTCATATATAGCCTTGCCAGGCTCCTGTTTGCGATGCTCTCTCAAAGCCTCAGGAAATGGAACATCCGGCTCAAAAACTGGTGGTTTTGGTGTAGCTTTCTTCTCCTCCTCCGGGGTCTTCTCAGTAGGCACAACCTCCTCAACCTCAATCACAGGCTCCTCCGGTACAACTTCCTTCCCAATCTCCTTACCGCTGCGCAAAGTCATGGCACATGCACTCTGCTTAGGGTTCGGTTCTGTTCTAGAATGTACCTTCTCTGCCTCTCTAGCCTCTAGTCTCCCAACCGCATCAGCTATTTGCCCAATCTGGCTCTCTAGATTACCAATACTCACATCGGTCTTTTGTTGATACTGCTAGAAATTGCTATTCATCATGCTCACCGACTGTGCTAAGGAATGAATCATGTCATCTGTGGACTGTCTCGGAGGGGTACTCTGATACTGCTGATGCTGCCCATATGGTGGTCTGTACTGATTATACTGATTAGTCTGATACTGCTGACTCTGTGGTGGACCCATCAACAATTGTCTCATCATCCCCTTAAGGTCCTCAACATCTGTTTCAAGCTTATTTGTCACACCTCCACTAGAATTCGCAGCACTGACCTGTCTGAAACTCGACCTCCTGCCATGTGTCTGAGTGCTCTTAGCCAACTCATCAATAATATTTTTCGCCTCCTCAGTTGTCTTGTTCAGAATACTGCCCCCACAGCAAGAATCAACCAACCGCTTATCCTGACTTGTCAACCCCCCATAAAAGTACACGATCAACTGGTCATCATCGAATCCATGATACGGGCAGCTCCTGCACAACTTATGGAACGTATTATAATACTCGTATAGAGTCTCATCCACCTTTTGCTCCATGTTGTTAATATCCCGCTTCATGACATTGATCTGATCTAGTGGGAAAAACTCATCAAGAAACACCTCATTCATCTGCTGCCATGTGGTAATTTCGTTAGGCGGCAGATGGTAATACCATGTACTAGCATCATCTTTCAAAGTGAAAGAAAATGTTCTGAGTAATAAGTGCTCTAAAGGAAGTGTAGCCGGCTTCATGCTTTGACATATCTGCACAAACTGGGACACATGCTGATTCGGATTCTCTCCAGGCATCCCAGTGAAGTGTGGTAACTGGCTCAACAGCCCCGGCTTCAACTCAAAAGTCACTCCGGCAGGTAAGGCGGGGAATTGGACGGCATGTGATTGCTCATTCCAATTCGGGGCAGTCCTTTGCCTCAATGTCTGATATGCCATTTGTTATCTAACTCAAGAATTCCAAGCAGATTGTCAGTAGAACGGGTGTGGACCGTATAAGGTACCACACTAAAAACAGAAATAAATAAATAAATAAATAAATAAATAAAAAAAGGAAACTAAATAACTAAACTAACTAAAAATAAATACAAATAAAATAAAAAGAAAAAGAACAAGCATTAAAATAAGAACGTAAACAAATAAACAATGTTCCCCGTCAACGGCGCCAAAATTTGGTAGGCTTAGTCGCACACCTACTAAATTAGACCTGAACTCGTCCACTAATAATGTAATTAGGGTAAGTCAGGGTCGATCCATGAAGAACGATGATTATTTGCGAACAGTCACTTGACCAGATTGGGGGTTTGATTTGATTGTAATTAACTCCTAGACGGGAAATTAAACTAAATGTGATTAAAACAATGATTTAAAAGCACTTAAGATTGATTACTATCCCCGTCCTCTAATTCAATTTCATCGGTATTTTTTTTTCTCCGTTAATCCTATTCACTTGATCACGAGATATATTGCAATCTCTGTCTCTTCTTACAGATTAGTCTATAGCAGTGGCACACTCACTATAAGTCTCCTAATTAATAAATTAATCTAACTGGCACAGTCTAGATCGCAGAATTAATTGATTCAATTTAAGAGACTAAGATCAAAAACGCTTTCTACAATTATTTCATATAGATAATCGTCTAATTTTGCCTACTCCCCGAATTGCTATGGCACATACACAATTCGTGGAGATGCTACAATGAAAACCCTAATTCTGGCACAGAACAGAGAATTCTAGCATAGATCAAGAAATAGAACTAATGGATTGGCCAAATCCATAAACCCTAAATATTAATCTAGAATCAGAACAGACAAAATTATAAATAGATCAACAAAAGAATAAGAAAAATTACCTCAATTGAATTAAAGTAGGTTCAAGATCTCAACCCAAAGTAATGGAGTTTTAGTTCTCCATGAAAAAGCTCAAAAAACCAAGATGAAAAGAAGAGAATCCGTCCTCTTCAGGAATAGAATAATAATCACCTAATCTATATCTAAAACTAAAACTAAATAATCACTTTTCCAAAATTCAAATAAAAAGAATAAATAAAAATAAAGGAAAAAAAACAAAATAATAAAACTCCCTCTGCCAGATGCCGAATTCCCCATGTGCCAATTTCCAAAACTTTTGCAATTCAGTCCCTGGAGTTTCACCATTTTCATTTCAGACCTCAAACTTTCAGAAATTGCAGCTTGGTCCCTGCAGTCTTTTAATTCTTCACGGCAAACCCTGGACTTTTCAACAATGCAAAACAGTACTTCAACTTCATCTTATACTTCTCCGCTTCGGTTGACTTTGACTTGACTTCGACTTTGACTATTTTTGATTTGAGACAAGACTTTGAAGCTAACCAAAAATTACATCCGGAAAAATAATTAAATAAATAAAAACAACTATTCTACCCCGGATTACAATAAAAGCTC
Organism: Campanula takesimana; assembly: GCA_026119855.1. Lineage (NCBI taxonomy): Eukaryota > Viridiplantae > Streptophyta > Magnoliopsida > Asterales > Campanulaceae > Campanula > Campanula takesimana. The sequence continues at coordinate 2,521,890 of JAOWBW010000131.1, read as the reverse complement.
AAATTATAAATAATGCCCCAATTACATCAAATCTAGTCTAAGTACATCAAAATAAAGTGTTTTACATAGGAAAACAAGGGAAATAAATAATACAAAATCGACCACATCAAATTCCCCCACGCTTAGACCGTTACTCGTCCCTGAGTAACAACCTAACCCCACTCTAAACTCCGGTCTATAAAGCGTAGCATGGGAGAAAATGACCCCTAGTCTCCTCTAACCTCCTCAGTCAAAGTCAACAAACAAAAACAACGTGGAGTATAAGAAACTCCGTCCCCATATAACTCCAGAAAATCAAATATAGATCAATGGCCTTAGCCCGATACAACTCCATATAATGCAACAAAAACGTATCCGGACTAAGGCCCACTCATAAAATCCACGGGGAACTAAAATGTCCTAAGCTTCCCCCACGCTAGTCTCACACTACTATTGCCCTCGTAAAAATAATAAGTTAATGTGTAGAAAGTGTTTCCGGACATAACTTACCTCGTGAAAGCACCAACGCCCCCTTATTACTCCAAGAAAGAACGAGGGTTTCTATCCTAATCACCTCTAACCGAGCCTCCACACCAAGTATGAAAATCTTAACCCGAGACTCCTTACCCCCCTTATGACGCCAATCACCGGTGAATAAATGATAAACTCACTCAAAATCTCACATTTTGCCTAAGCGCCCTTTCGGGTTTTCACTTAGCCTCTCTTTTCTTAATATTTTTTTTTTTTTAAGAAAAATTAAATAACGACTACATTACTATATACAACAATAAATCCCTCCCCCTCGCTTAAACTACACAATGTCCTCATTCATGTGTAACAGTTAAAATAGGGTAGTAAAAACGTAGGGACAATGGGTGTGTCCCAAACCTTATTCCTTCCCATACTTAACAACCGGAAATTTCCCCAACAACAATGCACAAATCACGCACACTACCATCTCTCACAATCACTCACCAACAACAATTCAACAATAAATTCAACAAACAATCAACCCCATAACCACTATCCACAACTAAATACCAATTATCCCATAAATTTCAACCAACAATTCACAATGACACGCATATTTCCATCGCTCACAATCACTCACCAACAACAATTGAGCAATAATATCAATACCAAAATCACACAACCTCAACATAACCAAAAAATTAGCACAATGCACAACCAATCCTCCTCAACTGCACCCAACAAATTAAGAGCAAGGAAAGATGAGAATTGTTACCTTCTAATGCTCCAATAATTACCAACAATACTCCTTGTCCCTCCTAGATTGCTCCAAGAAAAGAAATCCAAAAAAAAACCCAAAATTTGAATTCCATGGTTCTAGAATAGTACTTTGAAACCGGAATTGATGATCAATGGTTGTGGGTTAGATCGAATGCAGGCATGTGAGAGTGATTGGGGATGAAAGAATGGGGTGAATCGGAGCAATTTTTGATGAATTGAGGGTTTAGGGTTAGAGAGAGGAAGTGGGTGGAAGAAGATGAAGGCGTAAGTTTATTTTAATGGAGGGAGGAAGGATTTTGGTCGGAGAGATGGTGGTTTGGGGGGTGGGGGTGCCGCGGCAATGGAGTAGAGAAGAGAGAGATAGAGGCCGACGGGTTGTGAGGAAGGGAGAAAAGAGTGGCCTGTGAGAGAGAGAGATATGTTTTTTTTTTTTTTTTTTTTTTTTTTGAATAAAGCCTTGTAAGTCGATCCCCTTGCCTTCACGAGTCGGGCTTCTCCTCATGAGTCGTGCAACATTTGAACCCTTCAGTATCTTTGAGCTACACGACTTGTGTTCCATTGCACTCCTCGTGTAACAAATAAGCTTTTCAGTATCTTGGCCTACATGACTCGTGTATGTGTGCACGAGTCGTGTAATATGCTACAATTTTTTTTATTTTTTTTTTTTTCATGCCCAGCCACTCATGTGTGCATCCATGCCATGAATTCCTGCACCCACACAAACAAAAATATACCCTTAGTAGCACCAATTCTAGACATGAATAAAAACATAAAAATTAAAAGCATAATATACACAAATAACAAATTAAATAAGCAAATAAATCTCGGGTTGCCTCCCGGTTAGCCGCCCTTCTTTCCCGTCTTTAGCTAGACCCTTTTTTTTTTCTTTTTTTTTTAACGAAAAACTCCTAATCTAGAAATAAAAATGCATACTATACACTACGAAACCTTCGCCCACACTTAAACTATCAGTGTCCTCAGTGTGTACAAGTGAATAAAAATAAGGACAGTTTAAACGTGGGAGAATAAGTGGTACCTCATTAGTGCACACTCCATCCCGTTTGAGCTCGAATTGTCTGCATAAATCTCTTCGTCTTTTTGTTCATCGTGCTCAAACCTCCATGTTTCTCCATCGGACCACTAGCCATCATCAATTCTTCCTCACCTCCAAATGTATGTTTTCGGTGCTCAGGAAGATTTTTCACCTTTCTTAGTCCATGTTTTACCGCCGGGATCTCCAAACCAATCTTCACATCATCAATCCCACTACAAACCTTAGACACATCATCTACCTTTGGCTCTACTACATCCATAAAACACAAACCACGGGTATCCTTAGGGTTTTTCTTGGAGTCAAAAATATTGAACTCCATTAAATCCCCATCAAACTCCATAGTTAATGAACCATTCGACACATCTAACTTAGTATGAGCCGTAGACATAAATGGCCTCCCCAACAGAATGGGAGCCTTAGGATCCGTATCCATCTCCAAAACATAAAAATCAGCGGGGAAAATGAACTTGCCAACCCAGACCAAAACATCCTCAACTTTCCCTTTAGGGTATGCATTAGATCTATCTGCTAACTGAATAACAACCCTAGTATCCTGTAAGGGTCCCAACTTGAGATTTTCAAACAATGCATAAGGCATGACATTGATTGAAGCACCCAAGTCAAGCATAGCCATGTGCTCATAATCATCACCCAAAGACACAGGAATCACAAACATACCCGGATCACTGCACTTCTTGGGCATCTTCTTATGATAGACTGCAGACACATGCTCTTTCATCTTCACCTTTTTCTGACTCCTTGCCTTCTGATCCCTCTTCAATGTACACAACTCCTTCAAGAATTTAGCATATCTCGGGATAGTCTGCAAAAGATCCAAAATGGGATGTTTACCTCAAGCCTCTTGAAAGTGTCATATATAGCCTTGTCAGGCTCCGGTTTGCGATGCTCTCTCAAAGCCTCAGGAAATGGAACATCCGGCTCAAAAACTGGTGGTTTTGGTGTAGCTTTCTTCTCCTCCTCCGGGGTCTTCTCAGTAGGCACAACCTCCTCAACCTCAATCACAGGCTCCTCCGGTACAACTTCCTTCCCAATCTCCTTACCGCTACGCAAAGTCATGGCACATGCACTCTGCTTAGGGTTCGGTTCTGTTCTAAAATGTACCTTCTCTGCCTCTCTAGCCTCTAGTCTCCCAACCGCATCAGCTATTTGCCCAATCTGGCTCTTTAGATTACCAATACTCACATCGGTCTTTTGTTGATACTGCTGGAAATTGCAATTCATCATGCTCACCGACTGTGCTAAGGAATGAATCATGTCATCTGTGGACTGTCTCGGAGGGGTACTCTGATACTGCTGATGATGCCCATATGGTGGTCTGTACTGATTATACTGATTAGTCTGATACTGCTGACTCTGTGGTGGACCCATCAACAATTGTCTCATCATCCCCTTAAGGTCCTCAACATCTGTTTCAAGCTTATTTGCCACACCTCCACTAGAATTCGCAGCACTGACCTGTCTGAAACTCGACCTCCTGCCATGTGTCCGAGTGCTCTTAGCCAACTCATCAATAATATTTTTCGCCTCCTCAGTTGTCTTGTTCAGAATACTGCCCCCACAGCAAGAATCAACCAACCGCTTATCCTGACTTGTCAACCCCCCATAAAAGTACACGATCAACTGGTCATCATCGAATCCATGATACGGGCAGCTACTGCACAACTTATGGAACCTATTATAATACTCGTATAGAGTCTCAGCTACCTTTTGCTCCATGTTGCTAATATCCCGCTTCATGACATTGATCTGATCCGGTGGGAAAAACTCATCAAAAAACACCTCCTTCATCTGCTGCCATGTGGTAATGTTGTTAGGCGGCAGATGGTAATACCATGTACTAGCATCATCTTTCAAAGTGAAAGAAAATGTTCTGAGTAATAAGTGCTCTAAAGGAAGTGTAGCCGGCTTCATGCTTTGACATATCTGCACAAACTGGGACACATGCTGATTCGGATTCTCTCCAGGCATCCCAGTGAAGTGTGGTAACTGGCTCAACAGCCCCGGCTTCAACTCAAAAGTCACTCCGGCAGGTAAGGCGGGGAATTGGACGGCATGTGATTGCTCATTCCAATTCGGGGCAGTCCTTTGCCTCAATGTCTGATATGCCATTTGTTATCTAACTCAAGAATTCCAAGCAGATTGTCAGTAGAACGGGTGTGGACCGTATAAGGTACCACACTAAAAACACAAATAAATAAATAAATAAATAAAAACAAAAAGGAAACTAAATAACTAAACTAACTAAAAATAAATACAAATAAAATAAAAAGAAAAAGAACAAGCATTAAAATAAGAACGTAAACAAATAAACAATGTTCCCCGGCAACGGCGCCAAAATTTGGTAGGCTTAGTCGCACACCTACTAAATTATACCTGAACTCGGCCACTAATAATGTAATTAGGGTAAGTCAGGGTCGATCCACGAAGAACGATGATTATTTGCGAACAGTCACTTGACCAGATTGGGGGTTTGATTTGATTGTAATTAACTCCTAGACGGGAAATTAAACTAAATGTGATTAAAACAATGATTTAAAAGCACTTCAGATTGATTACTATTCCCGTCCTCTAATTCAATTTCATCGGTATTTCTTTTTCTCCGTTAATCCTATTCACTTGATCACGAGATATATTGCAATCTCTGTCTCTTCTTACATATTAGTCTATAGCACTGGCACACTCACTATAAACCCTAATTAATAAATTAATCTAACTGGCACAGTCTAGATCGCAGAATTAATTGATTCAATTTAAGAGACTAAGATAAAAAACGCTTTCTACAATTATTTCATATAGATAATCGTCTAATTTTGCCTACTCCCCGAATTGCTATGGCACATACACAATTCGTGGAGATGCTACAATGAAAACCCTAATTCTGGCACAGAACAGAGAATTCTAGCATAGATCAAGAAATAGAACTAATGGATTGGCCAAATCCATAAACCCTAAATATTAATCTAGAATCAGAACAGACAAAATTATAAATAGATCAACAAAAGAATAAGAAAAATTACCTCAATTGAATTAAAGTAGGTTCAAGATCTCAACCCAAAGTAATGGAGTTTTAGTTCTCCATGAAAAAGCTCAAAAAACCAAGATGAAAAGAAGAGAATCCGTTCTCTTCAAAAGTCAAGAGGAATAGAATAATAATCACCTAATCTATATCTAAAACTAAAACTAAATAATCACTTTTCCAAAATTCAAATAAAAAGAATAAATAAAAATAAAGGAAAAAAAAAACAAAATAATAAAACTCCCTCTGCCAGATGCCGAATTCCCCATGTGCCAATTTCCAAAACTTTTGCAATTCAGTCCCTGGAGTTTCACCATTTTCATTTTAGACCTCAAACTTTCAGAAATTGCAGCTTGGTCCCTGCATTCTTTTAATTCTTCACGGCAAACCCTGGACTTTTCAACAATGCAAAACAGTACTTCAACTTCATCTTATACTTCTCCGCTTCGGTTGACTTTGACTTGACTTCGACTTTGACTATTTTTGATTTGAATCAAGACTTTGAAGCTAACCAAAAATTACATCCGGAAAAATAATTAAATAAAATAAAAACAACTATTCTACCCCGGATTACAATAAAAGCCCAAATTATAAATAATGCCCCAATTACATCAAATCTAGTCTAAGTACATCTAAATAAAGTGTTTTACATAGGAAAACAAGGAAAATAAATAATACAAAATCCACCACATCAGTATGTGGTTGTTGTTTGGGTGTTAAGTTAAGCAATGGACATGGTGTTTGGTTTGGGCAAGAGAGAGGAGAGGAAGAAGATGTGTCGGAATGAGAGAGGGAGAGTGAGAGATGCGTCAAAAGGGAGAGGAGGGGTAGGGTTTTGTTTTTGATTTAACCCTTCAAATTTTAAAATTTACAGTTTTACCCTTTTTGACAAATTTTCATTTCAATTTCACCCAGATTTATGATCACGTGCGAGGCACATGGCACTTAACTGACTTTTCTAACGATTTACATAAAAAAACCCTTAACTGGCGAAAATTTCATATTTGAAGCCTGATCTAGCGGAAAAAAACTTCTGGGCCCCTAATAGACGACCCCCCTTGTGTTCAGGCCCTAAATTGTCATTAACCCTATCAAAAATTGGTAGCATATCATTTTTTTAATTAGTAACTTTATTAATATTTTTAATATGATAAATATTTTTGAAATATGATAATTAATTTAATAATTTTTTTAAGTAAAATTAAAATTTTATAAACAAATATATAAAAAATAAAATGTCTATCTCCTACAAAAATTTAATATCTCACCAATAATTCTCATGGGCCCCGCGTTATTTTAGTTAGTAACTTTATTAATATTTTTAATATAATAAATAATTTCAAAAAATGATAGCTTTAAAGTTTTATAAATAATTATAAAAAAAATAAATTTTATTTTGAAGAAGTATAAATTGAATTCAATCTAGTAATCAACTAAAAAATCCTAAAAAATACAAATGTAATTTTATCAAAAAAATGTTTGTTTTTTTTTTGTTAAGAACAATTTTGAGTTTCCGGATATGATAAACTAAATTTTAATTAAAGTTGACCTAAATCACAAAACTATAAATAAGATAACTATTTTTAATGGGATGAAATGTTGTGACTGTGCTGATCCCTTTCTTGTTTCCAGGCTAAATGCTACATGGCATATTGTGATTTGTTAGGAGGGTTTGAAATGACATGGTGGTAACGAGTGGACAAACGCCAGTGACTTTGTCTTCAATCAAATAGGGCTTACTCTCGCGCGTGCATCTCACATCACAGTTCTTAGCAAAGTCCTAAATTTGATACCTTCACTAGGACTAACTCAAAATTTGATACCCATTATTTTTACTATTGGAGATGCTAGGTCTTTGAGGTGGGTATCAAAATTAGGTTTTGATACCCACCATTGGAGTTGCCATAAACAGTTGTAGTTGGGAAAATTATTACCAAGAAAATTGTTGGATTAGAATAAATTAAGCCGTAATTTGGCGCTAATTCACGTCTTTTTTTTCATTTTTTTTAAGTTTGGCACCAACCAATCAAATTAATCAACCTAGTGTACCACTCGTACCCGTTTCTATAAATTCAAAGGATTTAAACTAAAATAAATTTAAAGGAGAAACGAAAAGTTTTTATACATTATTAAATCAATAATTATCTTACCAAATGAATGTTTAAAAAATTAATACACAATGACTAAGACAAATTTTTACTACCCATTTAATTGCATGTATTTTTTGAGAAAAATTACTTCCCTACCGACCCTACGGTTATTTACATAACAAATTATCCTATAAATAATAGAAATACTTCTCAAAAAATAAATGGTCTTTAAATAAAAATTTATAGTTAATTAACACAATTAAAAACTCAGATGTCTAATTTATGAACGTAAACTTATATTATGATAAATAATTAGTATCATAAAATGACAAAATTTGACTCCAAAAATCCTAAAAAAAATATTATTTATACGTTCTGCAACCATAAAATTAAGTAAACTCTTATTAAGAAAAAAAATCAAAAATACGAAAAAGTACAAAAACTTATTTAAAAATTTAGAAACCCGTTTGACACCTTAAATTACGTTTTTTTGGTCTTTTAAACCCTGCAACAAAGGGATTTGCCCATGAGTATTGTTCGTCTCTCTCCGACGTTCGCTTTGATATGTCGTGCGTTCCGTAGTTCATTCGGGTCAAAAGTTACGATGGTTTCAGCGCACGAGATCAAATGACTCCAAAAACTTCAACGCCTTAATGTCCGCATCAATTAGTAATTTTTCACTATATATTGATCAAAATTAAATATTTTCACTAAATAAAAGAATTAAAAAGTATCATATAAAAATTAATTTACATACAAAGTTGAATACTTATATCAAATTAAAAATGATGACATATTTGTCCTTGTTTGATGGAGATTACAATTTTGCCCTTGATAGTGACATTTTTAAGAAAGAAAGTGACTTTTTTTTCCTTTAGGGAGGGGCTATTGCCACTACGTTTTTTTGATTTTCCACAACAAAACTATGCAACTAGACAGAATTATCACTTCCTATTTTGTGAATAGACAACATAAACTTTTAGTTTTATAAAGAATTAGCTAAGCATTACATAATAGATTATACTTCAATAAATTTTTCTTATATACTGTACATATGTGTTTAAAAAAAATATCTATTACATATTTTAATAAGAAATTAATTAATAATGGTTTAAGTTAAATAATTTTCTTGTACAATAGATAATTAATTCCAGTAGTAAACTACTATCACTTAATTTTTATTTTCAACTTAATTTTAATCTATTGTATTTGTATTGTAATTTATTAAAAGTAAATGAAATGTAAACCGTAGAGTTAATATACATCTATAAAATACTACATTTAGTTTTACATTTGAACCATAATACGAATCATTAGAATTGTTGGGTATGCCCACATATATCTCAGTTTTAATGTAATAGGATTTATTAGATTTGATTGATCCATCACCAAAGTTTTATTTCATGGACTTTAGACCCACATGTAAGAAGTATTTATACTTCATTTTTTAGGTTGTCCATTGTTATAGACTAGGCTTAGTAATAGGGCAAGAAGATCATGATTCAAGAAAATCACATTTTGAGTTGAGCCATGCGCCTATGCGCCATGCGCCTTCTAGCGCGCCCATAGCATTCTTCTAAGAAATGCTATGCGCCTCACTTTGATCATACGCGCCATGCGCCCCATATGCCTTAGCACGCGCAGTCTCTATGCTCCTCTTAGCTCAACGCGCCTCAATGTGTTTATTCAACACTCAGTGATTTATTGAAGACTCAAGACTTGAAGAGAATTCAAATTACGCCAATGATCCAACGATGGTTAAAAGATGCATATAGGCCTAATCTGTTGACACGTGTCCATAACGGTCATATTTATGTTGAGTGTCAAAGTGGCCATAATATATGCATGCTCCAATCAACGAGTGACAGCACATCTTATCCACAAGGATTTCCAACGGCTAGTTTTTGAAGTTCACTATAAATACCACATAACTTCAATATTTTGAAGTTGCTGAGTTTTGCTAAGAACTTCAAGAATTTCTCTCTCAAAGCATTTGTTGAAGATTTGAAGATTGCCTTCGTATTTCCAGAATTTCTCAAGAACATCTTCATACCTTCATCCTTAGCCCAGATCTTCTAGCTATAACACTTTAGTTTCATTGTGCTCTAAATCATAAAAGATCTAAAGAGCCTTGATCCTAAATTCACACACACACCTCTTTAAGTTTGATCATTTAGATCCATCTTTTAGAGATACACCGGTTATTGTTTTGGATTTGTTCATTCATAGAATATTAGATCTTGAGTTAGTGTAGAAGCTCAAAAGTTGTAATTTGTAACACTTACTCATAATATAAGATCTCCATTAGAAATCCAAGACTAACCATCTTGGTAGAAGACGTAGATCTTTCATTGATCGAACCTCTCCAAATAGCTTGTGTTATTATCTTGTCTTTTTCTTTCATGTCATTATCTTCACTCACTATTTGCTTGTTTACTCATTGTAGATTGATTGAGCTGAATTGTGTGTTGTTATTTCATTTGCCTTAGTTCCTTATTTCAACCACTTTGAGCCAAAATACTTAGAGTGTGTGTGCGCCCCTTTATCACACTTTGCGCTTATTTTCATTACGAAATTCCGCTGTGCATTTCACTCACTCACTTAGGCGCATTTCATAACGCTTAATTGATAAAGTGCGCATTTGCAATTGAGTTTTTCAAGGGTACGAAAAGAATTTTAAAACAGCTATTCACCCCCCCTCTAGCTATTTTTCATACTCTTGTTGCCCTTTGGGACCAACAAGTGGTATCAGAGCAAACACCTTTATAAAACATTTTTCGTTTTTCAAGCTTAACAGCTTGGGTGCCGATTCTAAATGGCAAATTCAAAACCTATGGCAACTGCAAACTACACTCACGTTCCGGTCTTTGATGAAGATCATTTTGACGTGTGGAAATTCAGCATATTGACTCATCTCAACTCAATCGATGAAAGGCTCCATGACACCGTCGTTTATGGACCTTATATTCCGATGAAGGCGAATCCAAATCCACGCACAAATGCTGTTCAACCAACCGTCAAGAAACCAAGGGAAGAATGGACTGAAGAAGAAATTAGAAGAGTTGCAAATGATGGCAAAGCAAGAAACATTCTTCTAAGCACTCTAAGCACGGCTATGAAACAACAAGTCATGCATTGTGCTACTGCTAATGAGCTATGGGATGCTATTGAAGAGCATATTGAAGGAGACACCGTCTGCAAGGAGAACAAGAAATACGAAGTACAAAAGAGATTCAACAATTTCTCTCAACTCCCCGGTGAAAACTTGAGGCAAACTTATGAACGCTACTGTGAAATTATCAATCTATGTATTTCACTTGGCATGAAGTTTACTAACAAAGATTTGAATGTAAATTTTCTACAAGCTTTTGGATCAAGATACCTACATAAATCTAGCGCTCTTGAAGACGCTGGAACTTTAGATGTATGGACACTAAGGAACCTTTATGCAAATCTCAAAGTTTACGAACTCAAACTTCAGCGAATCAGCGAAACTGAAGGAAAATCAAAATCTATGGCTATGGTGGTGCACAGAGAAACTGCGCCTGCACCTGCGCCTGTTCCTGCGCCTGTACAAGATGAGAAAAGTTCTGATCCCAAAATTTCTACTTCTGAGCTATTAGACATGGATGATGAAGACTTCGCTTTATTTGTGAAGAAATTTCAAAAGTTCAGAAAATTCTCAAGACCCGGCTCAACCAACAAATTTCAAGGATCTACCAGCAAAGCTCCTCAAAAGTTTACAAGGAGCAGCGATTCAAAAAGAAAAGAAGATCTTGTTTGTTTTAATTGCAGGAAACCCGGACATTTTGCATCAAGCTGCCCGATCCCCAAATTTGAATATATACAGAAGAAGAGCAGTCATACTCCCAAATTCACTCCCAAGTTCACTCGTCACAAGGGAATGGTTGCTGAAGAAGAAGCACCAACAAATGAGCACAACACTTGGATTGAAACAGACTCCGATGAGAGCGATGAAGATTCCGATGATGGACTCGTTTGTTTGATGGCAAATGATGATGAAGTTGATGCTTATGATTCTGATGATGACTTCTCCAAGGATGTTCCCGATATGAATGCCTTAAATAAACCTATCAAGAAATCTGCAGGTTTTCAAGAAGTGAAAAAGAAGAAAGGACCAACCATCAGCGAGCTCGTTGAACAAGGATTTCTCACTCAGGCTCAAAACGATGGTGGATTGTTATTCTCACGATGTGATCTTAGAGCAAGGAACAAATTGAGAAAAGGAGCATACATTAGACCACAGGTTGAACCAACTGCTCCAATCTCCAAAATCAATGATGATGAAGTGATTGTTGAACAAGAAAAATTGTTCAAGAAGGCCGAAAAGGTAATCACTAGATTTGATAGTATGAAGGAAGCTTTAGCACTATCATGTGATGAAATTTCTCAGCTTAAGACCGAGAAATCTCTAATTAAATCTGAACTCACCCTCCTTAAGGAGCAGATAAAGAGCATGACTCCACTTACTGATAAAAACACTTTTCTAACAGAACAGGACTCACTTCTTAAAGTTCAAAACGATGAATTGGTTGCTCAAATTACTGATCTTAAAAAGATTACAAATGATTGGTCCAATTCTCGTGTCACTATAGAGAATATATTTGAGTCCCAAAAAGTCAGTGGTGATAAAAGTGGCTTGGGATTCTCATCAACTAGTAACAACTTTAAATGTGATGTCTGTGCTGAAAGAGATAGTGAATTTACCAACCAACAAACTTTTGAAATTCCCAAGGAAAAACATTCTAATTCAATGGGTAAATGACAAGAAAAAGTCAAGAGACAAACATTCCATTATGTCTACCCAACGAAGCAATTTGGGAAAGCTAATGGGAAAGATATAGCTACAGATGAACCATCTCCTAGCAAAATCATTCTTGAAAATAGGAGCGCTCCTTCTCCGAGTGCTCATTATGCGCCTAAGAGCCACGCGCCTCATCGCCGTGCACCTCCTAGCCCTATGCGCCCTCCGAGAAAAAGCGCTCCAAAATTTCAAAAGAAAGATTTCGTTAAGGCTAGTTCATCTGACCCAAAGAAGAATGCCATCCCCAAGAAAAGTAAAGAGGTTGTGAAAACTCACGTGATTGGTGGCTTTCATCATTGTTCCATTTGTGATTGTTCAGGACACAAGGCCGTGGAATGCCTTTTGCGATTCACTCCCAATGCCAAAGGACGTAAAATCCTAAGGTCAAGCAAGAGTGGGTTGTCAAAAGTTGCTAACCCTAGGACCCAAAAGGAATAAAGGGGACCTGCTTAAATGTCTATATTTCAGGCTCTTTGTTTCATGGCTGGATCTTCAAAAGCTAGAAATTATGAATGGATTCTCGATAGTGGGTGTTCAAGACACATGACTGGAGATGAATCCTTATTAGAAGATGTCCATGAAGAAAGAGGTCCCTCCGTAACATTTGGCGATAATAACAAAGGTCAAGTTGTAGCATATGGAAAGCTCAAGAAAGACAAAGTGTGCATTGAAAGAGTCTCACTCGTCGAAGGGCTCAAGCACAACTTATTATCCATATCTCAATTCTGCGACAAAGGATTAGAATGCCATTTCACTTCAACGCAATGTCTTATCAAGAATGGCAAAACTGGAGCTATCTTACTCACGGGATATCGTAAGACAAATATTTATATTATTGATTTCCATAGTATGAACTCTAGTACTAATCTTTGTTTTGTAGCAAAAAGTGTGAACGAAAATAGTTGGCTGTGGCACAAGCGCTTAAGTCACTTGAACTTCAAGTATCTATCTAAACTCAGCAGGAATAATCTTGTCAAAGGACTTCCCAAGTTTTGATCATCATGACAAAAGTGCGCCGCATGTCAACTTGGCAAACAACCGAAGCAGTCATTTTCAAGCAAGTCAAATCCTTCAACTACAAGATGTTTGCAACTGCTTCACATTGATCTATTTGGACCAGTTTCCACCGCAAGTATTAGAAGAAACAAGTATACTCTAGTTGTGGTGGATGATTATTCAAGATATACATGGGTGGAGATGATGATTACAAAAGATGATTGTTATGATATTCTCACTACCTTATTTCGACTGCTCCAAACCCAAAAAGAAGATGACATCGTTAGTGTTCGATCCGACAATGGAACAGAATTCAAACAACGGTGTGCTCGATATTGTGAAGATCATGGGATAGATCACAACTTTTCAACCGCCGGAGTCCCTCAACAAAATGGCGTTGTTGAACGAAAGAATAGGACGTTGATTGAAGCGGGAAAGACGATGATAGCTGAAGCTAAATTGCCTAAGTACTTTTGGGAAGAAGCTATCAACACTGCATGTTTTACTCAAAATCGTTTCCTCATCAACAAACTTCACAACAAGACTCCGTATGAACTTTGCGTGGTAGAACTCCCAACATTGCATTCTTCAAGATCTTTGGTTGCAAATGTTATATCCTCTACAACGGAAACGAACATAGAGGTAAATTCGATGCCAAAGCCGACGAAGGTATTTTTGTTGGGTATGCCAAACACTCTAAAGCTTTTCGTGTTTTTAATAGAACTACATTAGTGATAGTTGAATCTGTACATGTTACTTTGATGAACATTCTCTCCTTGAGCCACATTTGGCTCCAAATGTTGCTGATGATTCTATTGAGCTAAATGATACAGGTGCTCCTATTTATGTTGCGCCCACTCAAGATCAGAAATCTATCAACACAAGGAAATCCATCTACATCAAATGCGCCTAATTCAATGTATAATGCGCCTGGTGAATCCTCTATTGCGCCTCATCAAATGATGCGCCTCATGATTCCTCTCACGCGCCTATTTCTACTGCTGCATCTGGTGTAAACCCAAATTTCAATTCTGAGCCAGTTCAACCCCAAATTTCAATGACTTTGAATCTGGTGAAGATGTACCAATTGAAGACCTTCAAGTTACTACGACTCAACCTAACTTACCTCCTGAAATTCGTGAAGTTAGAGGTCACCCAATTGCTAATATCATCGGTGATCTACAAGTTGGTGTTCGTACAAGGAGAGCTACAAACTTTTATGCTTACACTGCTTTTATCTCTCAAATTGAACCGAAGAAGGCTGATGAAGCGCTCCAAGATCCTAATTGGGTTGTTGCAATGCAAGAAGAACTCAATCAATTTGAACGATGTAAAGTTTGGACTCTAGTTCCAAGACCAAATGATCATGGAGTAATTGGTACGAAATGGGTGTTCAGGAACAAGATGGATGAGAATGGAACCATCACAAGAAACAAAGCAAGATTGGTTGCACAAGGCTATAGGCAAGAAGAAGGAATTGACTACGATGAAACTTTTGCGCCCGTAGCAAGACTTGAAGCTATCAGATTATTTTCTAGCTTACGCCGCTCACAAGAACTTCAAGCTATATCAATGGATGTGAAGAGCGCGTTTCTAAATGGCGAACTCCAAGAACAAGTCTATGTTGCTCAACCACCTGGGTTTGAAGATTCACATTTCCAAATCATGTGTACAAACTCCAGAAAGCTTTGTATGGACTCAAACAAGCACCAAGAGCATGGTATGATACACTATCAAAGTTTCTCATCGAAAAAGGCTTCACTCGCGGTAAAATCGATACAACTCTTTTCATTGCCAAACATAATGGTCATAAATTACTTGTTCAAATTATGTTGATGATATTATATTTGGTTCTACTAATGAATTGTTGTGCAAGCGTTTTGAGAAACTAATGAAGAGCAAGTTTGAAATGAGCATGATGGGAGAACTCACATTCTTCCTCGGGCTTCAAATCAAGCAAATGAGTGAAGGCATCTTTATCAATCAAGCCAAATACACAAAGGACTTAATCAAGAAGTTTGGACTTGAGAACGCTAAAGCATACGATACTCCAATGGCCACCGGCAACAAACTCGACAAAGATTAAAAGGTAAACGTGTTGATCAACGCTCTATCGAGGTATGATTGGCTCACTCCTTTACCTTACTGCTAGTAGGCCTGATATTATGTTTAGTGTTTGTGTTTGTGCTCGTTATCAATCCGACCCTAGAGAAGCACACTTAATTGCTGTGAAACGTATTATAAGATATCTCTCTGGCACTGTTAACCTTGGACTTTGGTACACCAAAGATTCGAACTTTAAACTTGTAGGTTATTCAGATGCGGATTATGCAGCATGCACAATTGATAGGAAAAGCACTAGTGGCACTTGTCATTTCCTCGGATATCGACTTGTGTCATGGGCAAGTAAGAAACAAGCTTCTGTATCTGTCTCAACAACCGAAGCCGAATATATCGCTGCGGGAAGTTGTTGTTGTCAAATACTCTGGATGAAGCAGCAATTGGTGGACTATGATATCATCGAAGAAAATTGTCCCATCTACTGCGACAATACATCAACAATTGCGGTTTCTGAAAATCCTGTCATGCACTCAAAGACCAAACACATCGACATCAAATATCACTTCCTCAAAGACCACGTGGAGAAAGGCAATATACATTTGGAACACGTGGGAACCGACTATCAAATCGCCGACATTTAACGAAAGCACTCGACGCGAAACGGTTCATGTTTTTGAGAGGTGAAATGGGTATGCTTGAACTCAACTAAATTCAATATAGTTTTTTCAATACTAATGATTTTATGTTTTGTTGAGTTATGAGTATATTAGGTACATGTTAGATCAATTTTTCAAAGTTTCAAGGAAACTATGCGCCATCTATGCGCCTTACTACTGCGCGCGACTAACCTATTTCTGCGCGCTCATCTCTATGCGCGCCTAGCATCTCATGCGCGCCTATCATCCATGCGCGTCAAGCATCCAATGCGCTTCAAACCACTTAATGCGCCCTCAACCATCTTTGCGCGCCTTGATGAGTAATGCGCCCCTTCATGCGCGCATTATCTATTGCGGCTCAATCAATTCTCAAAATTTAATATCAATGATTGAACGTATTAATACACAAGTACCAGGTATGTTTATTCTGTCATTTATTATAGGAATTTATGTCTTTTGACATTCCTTAATTGTTCAAGGTACTTGTGCAATTAATTTTTTCCCTCGTTTTACGTTTTTCAAAATTTATTTTCTGGGATATATTCTTGCACCCCAAACTTACACCAAAATAGATGTTTTTTGGGGTTTGTGCAAAAATTAGTCAAAATTGCTCATACACTTAAAGGGAAAGTGGAGCAGTTTTTCTTTTACCAAAATGTCACATCATGACACTTTAGGTCATTCAGTCATTAATGCCCTCATAAATCCAAAAATCCCTCATAAATGCGCCGTACTTTAAGTCATATTAGCTGTCTTTTTCAAACCCTCATTAATGCCAATCCTTTCAACTTCCCATCTTTTAAATTTTTGACTGTATTTTTCATATCTGTGCAAATTTTTAAAACCTAACCTATATATACTTCGCTTCTCTCTCATCTCTCTCTCACCTACTCATCATTTCCCTACCAACTCTCTCTCTCCCAGACTATACTCCGTTTCTCTCTGCTCTCTCTCTCACTCTTTCTTTTTCTCTCTCTATATATATTTCTCTTTTCTTCTAAATCTCGTTAATGGGTCCTAAGAAAGCTTCGAAATCTACACAAGACGAAATGGTATGGATTCTTAAACTCAAACTCTTTATTTTCTGAATTTTTTTCGTTTCTTCATTCACTGTTCTTCGTGTTTTTTTTAAAAAAAAAAAAAAAACCCAGATGCTCTTTTTCTTTTTTCTTGATTTTCATGTTCGGTGATCCGTTTTCAAAATCGTTTGTTAGGTTATGTTCATTTATGATTTCGAGTCTTTATAGCTAAACTTTTCAATGATCAAGTCGTTATATTTCGCAAATCTAAAATTTTCAATTTTTGGACTTTTCGGTTTTTCGGATCTTTGAATCCATTTACTGGATTCGTTGTTGATTTTCTACTTGTTTTGTTTTACATTGTTTTTATCCTTGTCTTCGTGCGGTCATTTTGATATATTGTATGCTTGATTTGTGAAGTTTCACAAATTATGTGTTCTTGGTGTTCTTCGAGCACTCAAGGCATGTTCTTCGTGTTCTTCATTATTTTTGCTTGACTTGGGTTTCATAATTTTCAAAACTTGTTTTTCAAAATTTTCACGTTTTGATTCTGAAAAATTGCATATGTATGTTTGCATGTGTTTGTGAGTTTTTATACTAAGTTTAAATTTCTACATAAGTAATGCGCCTATATATGAATTCATGCGCCTAGTATGATTATGCGCACATTGATATTATGCGCCTCAAAGAGATTCTTGCGCTCACATGCGTTTGCGCCTCAATCCTTTATGCGCCTAATATCATCATGCGCCTACACTTACTATGCGCCCCCAATGCATACTTAGTCAATTTTATGTTCAAATTTCTCTTAGTATATTTCATAGAACCATAAATATGCGCCCTGTATTTCTATGCGCCTCATAATTTCATGCGCCTACTATAATCATGCGCCTTGACTCACTGTGCTCTCTTATGCGCGCATGACTCTCTGTGCCTAATTATTTTCTGCGCCTAAAATTTTGTATGTGCCTAGTCCTCACTTTGCTTATTTATGATTCTATGCGCCTGATTCACACTAATTCCTTTCAATGTTTATCTTTTTCAGGATCTCAATAATTTCAGACCTGGTGAAACCTTTGATTTAAACGAGCTAGCTGCTGATCCCATGGGTGTAGATGTCATGGAATATATCAGACTTGCTGGACTCCTTCCCTTATTCACTCTGGAGCAACCTTTCTACTCACTCGCTCCTAGTTGATGAATTCTTCTCAACAGCTAAATTTGTGGAAATTCCAACTGATGTCGAAGGGATGGTGCGCTATCGGATACGCGCGTTGGTTCAAGATGTTGAAATCACTATGTCTGCTGGTACTATAAAAAAGATTGTCAACTTCAACACTACTGGCCCTTTAAGTGTTGCTGGCAAAATCAGTTCTTATTCAGACGCTGCCCAAGATATTATGGCGCGCTCTCTTCTCAAGATCCCTACTCTTCAAAACAATATCAAGACTGTGGAAATTAGAGATGGTGGTGATTTACTGGCGCAAATTGCGCATCTGGTTGGCACTTCCATTATCTTCAAAACTGGAAATGTCAACAGATTTACTATGGAGCAGTGGGAATTCACAGCTGCTATATGGCAAAGACCATCCTCAACTGGCCTCATATCTTATTCACGAATCTTCAGGACCAGATTGACAAGTATAATAAAAACAAGGCTGAGGGAAAGACAAAGTTCAAGACTCACTGCCGTATCCTTACAAAGATCTTTCTCTCCTATCCTGCTCTTGCAAATTTCCTCGCTCAGAACCCAGCCTACAAACCACTGATGTCCCTATTTTTGGTAAGGACAGTTTAGTGATGAAAAGGCGCAGAAAGCGCATGGCCAAGCGCGCGCCAAGGGTGAAAGGAGCTCAGTTGGTAGATGAAGCCACTGATTCTGATGAAGAAGCAGCTGGCGCAGATGGTGAAGAAGAAGCTACAGTAGCGCCACGCGCAGAATCTGGCGCAGTTAAAGGCAAAGGCAAAGGAATTGCTGAAGAACCAAGCAGACCTGCTAAGCGCCCCAGAACCGACACTGAAGAAGAAAAGGCTGAACGCGCTAAAGAAGCCAGTAGACTGGAAGCGCAGTTGAAAAGGGATGAAGAATTCAGAATGAAACAGGCTGCTGATTTATCTAAATCTGAAAGGCGCAAAGGCGCAGGGTCTAGCGCTGATGCACGCGCGCCTGCTCCTGATGCGCCTCCAACTGTTCATGCGCCTCCATCTTCTGATCGACAACAAGTCAGAGATAAAATCTCTGCAGATTTATTTGGTGAAGATATTGAGGATCAACCTCAGGGGGAGCCAGAACCTTTAAGGCGCAAACCATCTTCTGTGCGCCCAAAGGCTCCTGCGCCTCATCCTGAAAAATTTCTTCAAGTGCAGAATATATTCCATCTCCTCCCCGCGCTCCTACTCCGCGCCCCTCTACTCCTGCGCCTCCTCCTCCCACTCCTGATATGAGTGTGGTTATTTCTCTTCTGAAGCAACTCCAGCAAGGCCAGTCTCAAATGAACTCACAATTAGAGCTTCACACTTCGATGCTTACCCAGCAGGCTGATGAGATTGCTGCCATTAAGGGGGAGATAAAGCGCATAGATGCCAACATCAAGGACAAACACTTCCTGACCCCTCAACAGTGGAATGATGCAATTGATCAGATAAACGATTTATTCAAAGGTACTCTTGCTTCTCTTCACGAGCGAATTAGCGCTGGCATCCAACTCACCGATGGCCAAGATTTTATAAACGCTATAAGGAAGTAGAGTTGAACATAGCGGGATATAAGGAAACTGTTTTGAGATGGTGGCTGGAGATAGCCATAAGTTATTGAGCGTTGTTGATAAGCTCAACGAAGTTAGGATGAGCTACAAATCCTGGGACTATCTGTATGGGCGCAGAACCAAATGATGAACCCAGCGCTGCTCCAATTGCTCCTGATTCACATGCGCCTGGATCTCATGCGCCCTCTTCCAGCCCTGCTCATGCTCCTAGCGCGCCTGTTGACATTAATTCCCTGCTTTCAAAGATTGAAGTCTGAAGGAGTAGTTGTCACTCACTTCAACGCCGCACACTCCAGCGCAGACAGGCGCTCAGATAGGATTTCCTCTGACATTGTTTCAGCGCAGGCTGCTATTGAAGCAAACTTTCAGAACGTTTGCTGAAAACGTCGCTCAACAGCAAGC